>QAOC01004612.1:10857-33623 GCA_003255005.1 Begonia fuchsioides
TATCTGCTGGAAAAATAAGTGTTCGAAGACGATTCCTTCCATTGTTTCTGATCTTCTTTTTTCCGCCTCGGATCCTCCTGGTGGTTGGGCTTCTCTTCATAAGCTCGCCGTGTGCTGCCCTGGACTCCTCCAAGCTGGTGTTCTGTTGGAGAGTTCGGATTTTGGTCTTGAGCGCGAGCTTGGTCCTGATGAGAGTTACCTAAAAGTCGGATCAAACGAGGTCTCCGATGCAACATCGAAGCCTTGTGAAAACTCTGAGCCCTCGGATTTTGCTGCTCCTGATTTCTCGTGGTCTCTCTACGACGATCTTTTCTTGGATACAGTTTATAATGAACTTGAGGAGAAACATGTGATCGAAATTGAAGAAAAAATTGAGAATAGCCTCCCGATGGATAGTCAAGAAGGCCCTAATCCCAAGAGGAGGAAGATTTCTAGGTCTTCGAGGTCGCATTTAGCTTCTGGGGTTTGGAATTTGAGCAGGGAACAAGGAAACAAGCTTCTTCATAGTAGGTTTCGAGGTAATTCTTTGTATATCTGCGATTGGCGGGGATGCGTGCACATCGAGGAGAAGCGAAATTACATGCTGTTAAGAAGCATTTTCAAGAATTTCAAAGCTTCTCATGTGTGGAGGACGATCAAGGATGGAAATAGGAGCAAGATCGATATCAACTGTGCGTTCTGTTCCTGCAAGGAAACCTGGGATTTGCACAATGCCTTCTGTTTGAGGCGAGTTTTCGGGTACCATGATGACGGAGAGCCTGTTGTTCGAGCTTATGTCTGTGAAAATGGGCATGTCTCAGGGGCATGGACTGACTTTCCATTGTACACTTAATGGAACTTTCATGATTGGTGGTAATTTCTTCATTCTGCTTCTTTCATTTTCCATTTGCATCTCTAACTGGTAGAGGGATATAGGAATTGAAATGAACATTTTTAGCTTCATGTATTCTGGGATGTAGTGTTGATACTTCTATTAATGGCTTGTTTCTTAACTTGAATTTGAGTTTATTTAATGACATGTATGATTTCCATGTTGTATTTCTCTATTTCCTTTTATGATGCCAAAATTTTATCCGCTTTATTTCTTATAAATCGTTACCATAGTGAAAGAGCCGAAGATGGCGTCTTTATTTTGTGATTTTACACGTTTCTTGAAAAGAGAACGGGAGATTTAGTAGGTTCAAGGTTAGTTTCTCTTGAAGTTTAGATTTCAGGCTCTATGATTTAAACTTTTAAGTACATGTCTTAGACTCTATTTTTCAGATCAGTTTATCTTCTGCCAGTAAATCATTCATAAAGTGAATTTTTGATTTAATCTGCTAGATTTTGAGAAGAAAAACTAATTGTTTTTATGGATTATAGAGCATAGAAATTCACAGGATATTCCTGAATGAATAGATGGTCAGAAATATAGAGACATTATGGCTACTATTGCTTATATGATCTCCTTTTTTAGTTAGCCATGGTGAATCATTCTTTTTGCTCTTTTGTCCAGCAAGGGATGAGATTTGTGCAATTGATTTTTGAATCTATTAGAAGTTTCATGAAAATAATGTAGCATGGGAGGGGGTGTCTATTCATTTGGTCTCCTAGGTCAGAGGATTGTGCTTTTTAGCCATGAACTGTCAAAGTTATTGGCTACCTTGTTGTTGAATTTGACTGCTGCAACTATGAGTATCTGGTCATGTTTAATCAGAAGATTTTGTGCAAGTTGGAGATTAAAATGCTTGCTTTATACATTATTTTTCACATTTTCCACAAAATTGCACAATTCTTGTTGTCAGATCTGTCACCCCTCGACCAACTGTGCTGAACCCGTACGGACAAAACGTTTGTTTTTCGTGATTTGAGTTCGATTCTTGTTTCTTGGCTGCAAAACGTTTTTAGTTCTTGAGTTTCTTACTTTCACAAGATTCAAATCTAAATGTTTTTAGTATTAGAATAATAATACTAAATGTTTAAATGTTCATCTTCTTTTTGAATAATATAATCTAATTTTTTATTAAATTAATGTTTTTTTTATGTTAATCTCGTTCTGCTCTGATCGACAGGCTCGGCTCGCTTGGCTCGGGCTCGACTCGAATAGGCTCAAGGCTCGCGAGCCGGCTCGAGCTAAGAATTTTTTAAAAAAACTCTACAGAACTTTGCTTGAATAGGCTCGACAAGTTAGACAGACTCGGCTCGAGAAGCTTGACAGACTCGACGAGCCGGACGATTCTGGGCTCAGCTCGCTCGAATGCCCACTTCTAATAATCACTTGATCATATCTTCTGAGTGATCTTGCCATCTGGGTTAGTGGGGGAATGAACCTTCATTTGGACACCTATGAAGGGAGTCAAGACGATATCAAGTTAGAAAACCTTCGTCATCTTTCATTTGCAAGTCGTCGTTTTGAATTTTTCAAAAGATTTGAGAAATTCTTAGTATCTGTGAGATTGAGATCATTCATAGTCTTCCATGAATATACTAGGATTTTTTATATAAGTAGTGATATTTTGGACAGATTGATACCAAAGATGAGATNGAAGCCGTTGCTGTTTTCGTTGCCGAGGCCGCCCTGTCGGCTGCTTTCGACGCCCTCTTCGGCAAGCTTTCCTCGCAAGACGTTCTTAAGTACGCGCGCAGAAACAATGTCGAATCTGAGATCAAACAGTGGAGCCAGTTCCTCCCAAAAATGAAATGCGTCCTGGATGATGCCGAAGAACGGCAGATGGGTGACGGGCCGATCAAAATCTGGCTCGACGGTCTCAGAGACCTGGCCTACGACGTGGAGGACATCTTGGACGAGTTTTCTACTGAAGTACTGCGCCAAAAAGTCACGGCGGAGAATGAAGGCTCGACGAGCAAGGTACGCAGACTCATCCACTCTTTCAGTCCTCGTGAAATCAAGTTTAATGTGTCCTTGGGCTCCAAAATGAAAGAGATCACTCAGAGGTTCGAAACGATTACCAGAGAAAAAGAGTCTTTGGGGTTGAAAGAGAGGGCCACTGAAGGATCCAAAGGAGTCGCGCGGGAGAGATTTGAAACTACTTGTCTCGTCCATGAATCCCAAGTATATGGTCGGGAAAACGACAAGCAAACCCTGGTCAATGAGTTACTGAGTGGTGATTCTAATGGAAACAAGCCAGTTTCTCTGGTGGCCATAGTGGGTATGGGTGGATTGGGGAAGACGACACTTGCCCAACTCGTCTACAACGACAAGAAGGTCAGCGCAAGCTTCGACACCAAAGCATGGGTTTGCGTCTCGGATGAATTTGATGTTTTTAAGATCACAAAAAAAATCATCGAAAGCTTCACTTCAAGCACTAGTGATGTGAACGATCTAAATACTGCTCAGAAGAAGTTAACAGATGTGCTCCATGGCAACAAGTTTCTACTCATCCTCGACGACGTGTGGAACGAGGACTACATGAACTGGGATGCTCTGAGTCAGCCTTTTGATGCAGGCAAGCTCGGTAGCAAAGTGTTGATAACTACTAGAAATGAAAATGTTGCATCCACCTCAGGCGCCGGGTTCATGCAGCGATTGAGGAAATTAGAACGGGAAGAGTGTTTGTCGGTGTTAGCTCAACATGCATTTGGGGTTGCTACTTTCAGTGGGCATCCAACGTTACAACAAGTAGGGGAGGAGATAGCAGAGAAATGCGATGGCCTGCCATTGGCGGCCAAGGCCATTGGAGGGCTATTGCGTGGAAAACTCGATCCTAGAGAGTGGGGGAAAATACATGCTAGTAATATGTGGTCTCTAAAATGCCCTGTTCTTCCTGCTCTAAGAGTGAGCTACAATTATCTGCCGGCCCATTTAAAACGATGTTTTGCTTACTGTGCCATGTTCCCGAAAGATTATGAATTTGACAAGGATGATTTAGTTTTGTGGTGGATGGCTGAGGGACTTTTAGACCAATCAAAAATTGTGTTTTCCAACTTTACGAAAGTTGGGGATGAATATTTCGAAGACTTATTGTCAAGGTCATTCTTTCAACGAAAGACACTTGAAAGCTCTAAATTTGTTATGCACGACCTCATGAATGATCTTGCCATCTGGGTTAGTGGGGGAATGAACCTTCATTTGGACACCTATAAAGGGAGTCAAGACGATATCAAGTTAGAAAACCTTCGTCATCTTTCATTTGCAAGTCGTCGTTTTGAATTTTTCAAAAGATTTGAGAAATTCTTAGTATCTGTGAGATTGAGATCATTCATAGTCTTCCATGAATATACTAGGATTTTTTATATAAGTAGTGATATTTTGGACAGATTGATACCAAAGATGAGATGTTTAAAGTTACTTTGTTTGAGAGGTTGTCAGATAAAAGAACTACCCGACTCAGTTTCCAATCTTAGTAATTTACGTCATCTGGACATGTCTTCCACACACATACAACTCTTGCCCGAATCAATATGTGGTCTTTTGAATTTGCAAATTTTGAAGTTGAGGTATTGTTGGAGACTTATTGAGCTGCCCCGAGAAGTGGGGAAGCTCATCCATCTCCGAGCTTTAGATATTACGGGGACTTACAGCTTGAAGGTGATGCCTTCAAGGATTGGACATCTCGAGAATCTTCAAATCTTGTCAAAATTCATTGTTGGAGAGAATGATGGTGTGAGATTAAAGGAACTAAAAGATCTCCCACTCTTACGGGGAGAGCTTTCTATATGGGGATTGGAGAAAGTGGTGGAAGTTCAAGAGGCAAGAAATGCTAATTTGAAAGCCAAGGAGGGGCTTGTTTCGATCGAGTTCAAATGGGGGGAAGATACAAATGAAAGGCAAATTCAAATACTTGATGAGCTGCAGCCTTGCTCTAGTCTAAAAAGTCTGAAAATTGAAGGCTACAATGGGAAGTCCTTCCCCAAATGGGTTGGGGATTTCCGGTTCGCTCATTTGGAGACACTTTCTCTTCGTGATTGCAAGAGTGCGAGATCATTACCGCCGTTGGGAGGATTGGTGTTGCTCAAAAAACTTGAAATAAGTGGCATGCATGGGGTGACGAAGTTGGGAAAAGAATTCTATGAAATTACGTCAAGTTCTAACCAGACATTCCCCTCTTTGGAAACCCTAGTTCTTGAAGAGATGCATGGATTGGAAGAATGGTGTTCGTGTTTTGGGAACAAGGAGGAAGATGAAGTTATATTTCCTCGATTACAAAAGATGGAAATAATCAAATGTCCTGTGTTGGTAGGCAAATTACCCAACAATCTTCCTTTGCTAGAAGAATTGAGAATCAGTGGATGTCAAAATTTGAGAAATTTAAAATGCAGACATCCTTCGCTTCGGGAGCTTTGCATCGAAGACTGTAGCGAGGCAGCACTGAAGACTTTGGGAGACCTAACCTCGCTGAGGCGCCTACAATTGAGAAATATTCGAGAAATGATTTACGTGGAGGATGAGGTGTTGAGCATGTTGGGAGAGCTTCTAGAGTTGGAGATTAAGGAATGCAAAGAGTTAAAGAGTTTGGCAAGAAGAAACGAGAAAGAAATAGAGGTAATGGCAGGGCTTGAGCATTTGATGATCAGAAAATGCGGTGAGCTAGAGAGCTTTGGTCCGATGAGGTTGCCATCCTCACTCAAGCGAATGGAGATATCCGATTGCAAGGCCCTAAAATGGCTTCCGGAGGGATTTATGGTGGATGGAAGTGGCACCTGCGAGCCCGCTCTTGAGAAATTAAGCATTTCCATCTGTCCATCTCTCGCAACTTTTCCCAGTGGAAGATTTTCAGAAAAACTTACAAATCTAAGCATCGATGAATGTGAGAATCTCGAAAGCATGCCAGAATTTTCTAAATCCCTAATAATTTTACAACTTCGTGGATGCAGCCGTCTCCGGAGCTTGCCTAGAGTTCCAGCCTCTGTCGTGAGATTAGATATTGAAAATTTAACAAGTTTGGGTTCGGAAATTTCTTCAAATGCGGAGAAGGTTGAAGATGTGGAATCGGAATTAGACAAGATTTTCGCCCATTGTTCTTCTCTTGCAACTTTAAGGATGAAGGGTTTGAATATGAGAAGATTGCCAGAAACCCTAACCTCGTTCCACATGATTAGATATATTGGAATCTGGCGCTGTTTGAATTTGTGGGTGTTGCCCAAACAGATCCATGAACTCAAATGCCTCCGAGTGCTGAAAATGGAGGAGTGCCCAAATCTTGAATTGTTGGTGGGACAAGAGCTACCCCCGGAGCTCGAGCTGCTGACGATAATGGGTTGTGAGAGAGTGATAGGAGGGTTGTTCGCAGGGGGCCTCTCTCCTCTCGCCTCTCTCACATTCCTAGAGATCGATGGAGGGAGCAGAGGGTTGAACATAATAAAGCCAGAGGCTCCTCTCTCTCTCCCCAAGCTCCGAAGTCTTTGGATGAGTAACATTGGGAACGTGGAGAGCCTCGCTGCAGCATTCGAGCTCCCCTCCTCCTGTATATCTTTATGGATAAGGAGATGTCCAAACTTGCGAGAGTTGCCGATCCACCGCCTCTCATCCAACCTTGGATGTCTGGAGATCAGGGAGAGTCCAGCGCTGCAAAAGAGATGCTTGGATAGAAAAGGAGACTACTGGCCCCTCATTTCCGCCATTCCTTGTGTTCGAATTGACCCCGAAGTTGCTGTGCGTTGATCATCGTCAGGGATTGCAGGTTCCAGCCAAGAATGACATGAAATTCAACTGGTTCAAATTGAATTGTACATCTTTTTGCCATCGAGGAACCGTTCTCCCTCTTTGTTTTCGGATTCTGGAGCAGCTGGTGTTTTTTTAATTGTTCATTTGCGGTGTTTTTTTAATTCCTGGTGTTTTTTTTTAACCGTTCTCCCTCCTGTGGCTGCGGGGATTGGAGCCCAGGTCTCCACAACCACAACGTGGAATTCCAACCAATAACTAAACCCACCGTTTTCTAACTCCCGCCCAAATTGCTCGCTCTCTCTCTCTTTCTGTATATCTCTTCGCAAGCTCCTCTTCTCCGTTAGCCGACCTGAGCAGTCCACATACCTCTGCATGCTCCGCCAGACTACTTTACATCAGGTACGAATTCGAATAATCTCATGTTTAGACTTTTTCTTTTCTATTTTCAACTTTCATCGCTTCCGGCGCAGAACAACCTCAATCGGGTTTCCTCTTTCACTCAAGGACGTCAAAACTTCACTGAATTTTTTTTTCTTGCTCATAAGATTCAGCCAATGTTTTCATGTTTTAATTCTTCCTTTTGCTTTAAGTTTGCGTTACCTTTTGGTGTTCTGGCAAACGACGCGATTAGAGTTAGGATGATAATTTTTGGACATTGGTGTGACATTCACTCTGGTATAATATGCAACTTATTCATCTTGCCTCTTCCTTTTACTTTAAGTTTGCGTTACCTTTTGGTGTTCTGGCAGACGACGCGATTAGAGTTAGGATGATAACTTTTTGGCATTCGTGTGACATTCACTCTGGTATAGTATGTAACTTATTCATCTTGCCTCTCGTTGCTCGAAATTGGTTAGTGTTAGGTTGGTAAGTTCTTGGAATATGTTATAACATGGTAATGTTTCTGGTTTAAGTTGCCTTGTTTAAAATCAAAAGCAAAAGCGAAACCAGAACAGAAGCAGAAATTGTAGTTCTGGTTCATTATCAGCAGTTTTATTTTCATTCTTTTGGTGAGGTCAGGTGTCAGAGAGCAAAATCGAACCGCTCCAACTTATTTTGATTTCTTTGGTAATCTATTTTATGCTTTTTTTTTCAATATTTCAAATGTTGGGGCTAACACAGTATGTAATTTGCAATATTTTTGCAATTTATATCATCATATTTCCAATTCCTCATAAACCACGATAGTGCATGTTCATACAATGACCATAGGAAAATATAATAACCTCAAGAACTCAAGGTGACTTTAGCTCCCCTCGTCTTCTTCCATCTGCAGTTTTCTCTTGTTCTTCTGAATTGCTGCACAGTTCATCCAGAGATTTATCCTCAAGAAGCACACAATCTCCATTGGATTGTTAATCATTTGTGGCAGACCCAATATAGGTTTCTTTCAATGCTAATCCAGAATCATCTTTTTCAGACTTTTTTGGCCTAGACTTTAGTTCTTTTAGACAAACTTACTTCATGCTCGTGCTTGCGTCTGGATAAAAAAGATCTTAAGACAGCAATAGATATGTCCCTGTTATTAACCTGACAAATTTAGATGTAAATAAAATCCTTAAGTAAATAGAAAGCTGATGGAGCATCAGACATGTCCATATAAATTAATGACTTTTAAGTTTAAGTTGTATAATTGAGTCAGTCCAATAAGCCATCTCCCAAGCTATTTTCCATATAGCAGGTCTTCATAGTTTAAAAAAACGAAGAAAATTGATAACGTATATTATGATGACAAGCATTCCCATCATGTAATAACCAAGAGCATAATTAAGCTACCATCAACTTTTAAGTTCAAAAGACTACCCCCAAATATGAAAGAACACAAACACTCATATAATAATTTCATGAAAATGAACAAAGGAGAATGCACAAATTCAGTTCAATACAGAAAAACAAACTCTTCGCTCTCAATACAAATATCTTCATCGTCGTCAGACTTCAGGCAACTCGGAAAACTAGTTGGCAAGGAAAAAACTAGGGGGAGAATTTAACAATGATTAAAAATGTGAAATAGCACCTCCTCGCATACAAATTCATCCTTGAATTACCCAAAAACAGATACAAAAAAAAAAAAAATCGAACCTGGGTCTTGTTAAAAAACACTTCGTTCTTCGCGGGCATGAGAATCTCAACTTCTCCTTCCTTAATGATCGTAAACTCATCGAGTTGCAACGCCATCGTTCCGCCTCCTTCCCCCAAAAATCTACAGCTCAACTTTTTCTTACATTCAATTTTCCATTCCTAATCTACGGAAATAAGAAAATTAAAAAAAATAGCAACCTCGCGCTTCGTCCACTCTCTTCCAAGCAAATGCAATGTAGATTAGCAGTTTCAGAACCCGAGAGAAGAAAAATAATTTCACCGATAAAACAAAAGATTTCTACCTGAATTGGACAAGGGAGCTCCAATCTCAATACAGGTGTTAGCCATGAACCCTAATGTCTATATCTGGAGAATCGGTGGGTTCTTACTTTGACGACGACGTCGTTTCTGCAATGGGCCGAGCCCAGAAAATTATATTTAAAAGTGGCCCATGCAGGTTTCGAACCTGCGACCTTCGCGTTATTAGCACGACGCTCTAACCAACTGAGCTAATAGGCCATTTTGTTGCAATTAAACATTTATTATTATTAAAACTAATAATAAACAAAGTTTCTTAACATTATTCCTAATAAGATTAAAATATGTTTCTAGTACCATCATTAATTGGTTTTGATAAAATTAATTATACCTAAAGTCCTACAAATAGTGTCAGAGTCAAGGTCATAGATTTAATTCTTCTAAAAGATAATTAATGCTGACAAAGACAGTTGACTAGGTGACAATAATTATGTTGTAGCATAAATTTGAAGGGTCGAGTCATAATCGAATGTCGTCGGTGTTTAGAGTGTTCAATGCACTATAAATTTAAGCTATGCATGTTTATCATCACCAGTTGAGTTTGGTACAATTGATTGCGTCTGAAGTTCTGCAAATATGTATTATTTAGAATTATTCCTATTATATTTACGTTCTTATCACCTAAAAACATAGGTTGGTGTTTCAAACAATCTATTATATCAATTGCATTGGTTATTCTTTATCATAAGTCAGCCATTTCAAAACAATAAACATAAAAATTAAGTTTCATGTTGACGAATGATACTTAATCGCAGTGACTCATAAATTTGACTGTATTAATTTGTACAATCAAAACTCTAATTAATACAATTAAATAATTACAATTACCTACCGTCTTAAACCCTGATTCTTGAACAATAGAACCGTTAAATGATGGAACCTTTAACCCAGAACCCTGGAACCCCAGGCCTCGCAAAGGACACCTCAAAATCATTTTCTTACTTATGAACACTTTCAACGTTAACATAACTTTAAGGAACATCTAATTCTTTATATACAAACTTGAAATTTGCACTCGCATGTAAGATCGATTCAGGATAATGGGATCCTTCACTGTTAGATAGGAAGGATTGTTGCTCAATTCGCAAGTAATTTCTTTTAAATTTGCTCTTTATCGTTTATGTTGATCTTGCCTCGACAAGTAATTTTGCCCTTCAAATTACTATCCAACTATGCAGATAATGTAGATAATGAAGAAACAAACAGAAACTTGAATTTTAACAAAATTTACAAAACATTTAATAAAAATACAAAGGTTCATGTTCGTTTGCATAGTGATGAAATGAAAATGATGGGTGTTCGATTGAAAAAAAGAAAGATAATTCTACGTTTATCATCTTAAAATATATGCATCAACTAATGAAAATAGTACAATAAATATAATATACAATTCTTTATACTTTGTTATATTAAATGTATAAATTATTGTTTGACACATCAACAAGTTTTTCCAACCAGGTAACAACGATGGTTAGGACAAGTTTTCTCCAAAATGTCACAATTTATGTCTATTATCGAATTTCAACGGCCTAGATCAACTCAAAATTCTAACAGACCAGATCAACTGCCCATATGGAACATTTATGTCTGGTTTCTTACACTAAGAAAAATGACTATTTTAACTTGTAGGACATAATGCCCAGATTTTCACAGAAAATAAAGTTAATTCTTTGATCACTAACCCGATTTGAAAGGTCAGAATCTGCACAAGAACATAGGAGAGGAGAGATCCAAGAGAGGCAGCTTTCTGATCGTAAGTCTAGCTTTTAGATCGAAGAAACTGGCTTGACTTTGACAAGCACATGTTGACTAAACAACCTTCGACCTCCTTTAGCAATAGTGGCCGGCTCTTTCACATAAATCTGGCTTTTGCACTTTCTCATTTATAAATCTAATCCTGCCCAAAACAAGATAAAAGTGAGAGAAACTTCAAATTTTAAGCATCATTAAGGCCAGTCACACAAAAAATGGCGGAAAATTGGTGTGTGTGTGTGTGTGTGTGTGTGTTGGTTTCCTGCTATTTCTCCATTTTAGATACAGTGACTGTTCTAGGAATAAGCTACAATTTCGTATGGATTATATAATTTTTCCTAAACCTAGGATTTTTTGTGATATATAATCTACCAGTCAAACTGTTTTCCTTTTCCTATGAATATCAAACAAAATAGGCATTTATTTGCTTCTTCCCTGACAAAATTTAACAAATCAAGACATCATCATCTTTTTTCAGGCACTCTCAAGAAAAATATTCATAAGAAACTTTTCATGGCATTCTTTCATTTAATGCGTAAAATTTTAACTGTTATCATCGGGCAAAAGATTCAACAGTCCCTAAATTTTGGTTGCAATTTCTCTTTACATGAAAATAAAACAACAGAGAAATTTCACATGTAAAATATCCACAGGGTAGTTACTCATACATGCATCAAACGTTACAGACCAGTCCAAACTAAAAAACAATTGCAATAGCATTTTTTGCAAATATAATGGTGCAACTGGCCAATTAAAGAGCATCCATGTACAATGGATCTGCGTACATTGTTCAAATATAAGTAAGAGGAAAAGGAATCCAGTGAAATGGAAAGAAACCTAGAATTGCAAATAACAGAAGAACAAAGAAGGAAAGTATGAAACATACATAGAGCAAGCAATAAACTAAGCTTTTTTGGTTCTGAGCCTCTTATCAACATGTTTAGAATTCTCTCTCATATGGTCCAACCCATTCGGTACCATGCAGCGATTAACAAATTCTTCATTCTGAAAATCCTAATACAAAAATTACAAAAGAATGAAAATTTGGCACAAGAGAACTTGACATTCATTGATGTGGAATTAGTGACAAGATGTTAACCAAGAATAAGCTTTCAAAGAAAAAACTAAATATGAACCTTTGAACTAGAAGCCTTTATGGCCGCTTCATCAATTGTCCTCTTTCTAACATCTATATTCACTGAGATCCTGGTATGTGACAAGTCAACGCCAGAGGATTGCAGCGTACAGGTCAAAGTATTCAATACCCTGCTACACATGAATATTCCATATAAGAAATAAACAATGTTGTAGGAAAACTAACTCCCTTGGTCTTCTTTCCTAATTCTTTCTCGTGGCTTAATGACTTTTTAATTTGATAAAAACAATTGGCTAAAAATGCAATTTCCAAAACAGTTCAGACAAGTACTTTTTCAATGAAACGTACTTGGTTGAGTAATTATGTTTCGTAAACAGTTTTTTCATGTTTTGCTAGAAAAAATAGATATTAACAATAGCAAGATTATAAATATATTATAATTTCCATAAACAATTTTACAGAACAACTTCAACTAATGACATCCGTAGTAACCATTAGAACTCACTGCATACATACAAAACATCTCAGAAAAAAATATGATTGATTGAAATATTTGACAGCAATAACTTACCCTTGAGAGTAAGTGCTTGAGATGCTTTCGGATCAGTTTTCTATTATCCGATCTTCCTGTTTGTTTCCAGTATGGGTTGGATGAAGGCCATTATTTGTAAATAACCCAGCCTCCCATGAAGAATTTTTTTCTGCTTCAGAAGCATAATTATCTAAAGCTGTATTCGTAGACATAGATAGATTTATATATGTCTTTTGATCATATAATTTGGTTCATAGCAGTATTATTGGTATCAGAGCCACAGGTTTAGTCTTCTTTGTTTGTTTCAACCAGAGAAAAGGCTTCCATCATGAATTCTCCAACAATTCCTCATATTTCCGCCCCTGTTGAAATTCCCCGTTCATCCTCTTCCTCCTGTTTCGATCACCTTCTCGAAATCACCCATTCTCCCACAACAGATAATAGCCATATTTCACACACAGCTCTTCCTTTACTAAACCCTTATGATGCCTTCGTCCGCTCATCCCTTACACCTATTCAGAAAATCCGCTCCTTTATCCGGCATAATCCCTCTCCGGTTCTTGAATACATCCAAGCTAGCAAATTCAACCAACACCATATTGTCGCCGCCCACCGGGAACAACTTATCACTCTCCAGTTACCAGACGATTTCCCTCGCCAATGGCGCTTGAAAGGTTACTCTCATCTCCACTTTGGAGCTATACGACTCGCCCTCACTTATCATGGAAGAAAATGTATTCCTATTACTGCCAGAATTGCTCTTCTGGACACCCGTTTCCTGGAATATCAATATGCCGTTATCGGAACCATAGATACGCACTTAATGCAGGTACCGTCTTTATGACGTTATACCCAAATTTTTGTATGTCCCTTCAGGACCCAAAGCTCTTGACGGCTTTACAAGTCCAACTTCAATTAAATGGACCACAACAAACAGCTGATGCTATCGAAGCAACCCTTCACTATCAAATGGCATATCGAGTCCAAAATCATGCTTTGGATTTGGCAGTTCCAAATTCTCAAGATGATAACTCTACAGCTATCTTTGTCACAGCTGATTATCACCATTTGACAGCACCTACTTGTGTTCATGCTCCCCGCCAGATCTCTCGAGATGACTTAATCAAACTCCTTCCAGAACGATGGGTAACAAACTACGAAATCCAACAACAAAATACCAGACCAGTCCAATCCTTTGAGCCAAAATTCACCAAATCCAAAGATGGCTCCATTTCTATCAGGTTTGATCACTCTGCCGATGAAGACGACAAACCATCGTCTTCCTCTTTCCCAACCATGTTCCTTCTCCATAGTTTTCCCCAAGAACCTCTAGATCGATCTAACCAATGTATCCGTTCTTTTAACGGACATGGTATTCCCTGTAATTACTTCAGAGACCCGATCACAGGACATTGCTTCTTCGATACTTGTAATTGCGAGCTTTGTATGGAAGATAATGACATCGACCACCTCTTAGATATCTCTACCAAAAAGACGAAGAAAAAGAAGACCAAAGATCCTCTGTACCAAGAGTATCAAGATGGCAACAAATTTATCGGACCATTAGGAGATGAAGGCAGACGTTACCAATATCTTGTCCACTATGGCCACAAAGGTAGTCCTGCAACCCTACCTAAAATTGCTATGTTTAACGACACAAATTTTCCACCTTTGGACCCGTACCAAGAAAACAACTTCAAGCATACTGTCAAAGTTCCCACACCAACTTCTATCGATGCCCAAGGTAATGCTGAACGAAATTCACAGGCTGAACTCGTTCTCAACTGGCAGTCTCAGAATGCTCTGGCACAAAACAAACTTCTTCAAAAAGTTGCTACCAAGGTTTGCGACATCGATAACAAATTAACCTTGTCTACCCAACAGACTCATGACATACTACAGACTTCCGACGTCTCTCTCGTCTCGAAAAAGGAAAGACATCTCTTCCTTATGGGCATGATCCCGATGAAGAGAAAGCTAAACTCAAACGACAGATCCAGATGCTTAGTCGGTTTTCCGAATCCTCTCAAACCCACCCTGAACCTCTTGATGATTTCGAATTCCGAAGACGCCCATTATCACAAACTATGCCTATCACCCTTAGCATGACTCATTCAGCTGAGGGCGACAAAAAAAAAAGATGGATATTGTCCAGATCCAAGATTTAATACCCAGACAACGGCGGGAAGCCGAAGAATCCACTCCCAATCAACAACTTATGGTATCATCCCAAATCCAGCAACCATGGTCCCAACGAAGAGAAACTATTTTTCAAGCTTATCAACAGCCTGATAGTCCAGTCCAGTCTAGCTACGAAGATTCTGATGACTCTGGCAACATCATATCCTCCTCTTCTTCAGACCAATCTATGGCTGACCCTCCCTCTATTTCCGATGAATCAGCTCAGCAGATTGTGCCTATCTATCCAGATAAAGACAACATGTCTTCTTCCTCATCTCAAAGTCCGCCTCCCAAGGCCGATTACGACTCCACTCTACAGGTCTTAAGTTTACTCTCGATGACATTCCTTACTCCAAATGGACACAGCGGAAATTCAAGGCCATACGTTTGGCAAAACTTTCTCTCGGTCAGATCCAGCAAGAAATTCAAACAGTCGTTTTAGATTTATGCCACCGGAAAGATGTCCTTCATGGTTTTCTCATCGAAAATAGGCGCCTCGATTCAGCATGTCATTCTTCATCTAAGAAGTTATTTATTAAATGCAAGATGGGTGATCATTGTGAATGTGCTCATACAAAGAAAAAATCTCATTTTAAGCACATTCCTATGGGAAACAGAAGACCGAGTTCCAAACAGAAACCGTGGAAACGTTTTCTTCGCCGCAAGAAGTTCACCCCTAAGTCTACTCGTTGTTTCATCTGCAACCAGCCAGGACATTTTGCCAAGGCTTGTCCCAAACGGAAGGAAAAGTTTTTTGCCCAAATCGAGCAATTTACAGGATTGTCTCTTAAAGATAATGATCTTGAATCAATATTCTCCACTGACGATCATGACGATGACGACACTCTTCTATGCCTTGACGGTTTAATTCCGTATGACTCGGATAGTCATAACGATGATTCTGTTTTTATGGTTCAAACATCTTCCATTCAGATTTTTCCTCTCTTCAGATAAACCCACCTCACCTCACGTTCAGGTCAGGCTTCTCCTCACCAAATATGACAAACCACTCCATGTAATTGCCTTCTTAGACACGGGAGCAGCCCAAAGCTTGGTCAACCCTAAAATCATTCCCCGGACATTCCTCAAAAGACACAAAAAACAGTTCACTACTGCCTCAAATCAGGTCTTTTCTACATTCGGGAAAACTACTCCTTTGAAGATCATTTTTTTTCTACAGTGCTCTGTCACCACATCTTTTATAGCCACAGAGCTTCCAGGCAAAGATGTTCTCATTGGATGGGATATTCTCCAGCAACTCCCGTATCTTCGAATGCTCCTAACAGGAATACGATACAAAGGCAATTTTCAACCTTATACCGACACCCTTCGCCTTTACCAGCTTGTTGAAACACAAACACAAGACCACCTCATTCAGCTGTTTGGCACCTCCTTCGTAGATGATCATACTGAATTCGCCAAAAAATGCCCACATCCTTTATGGCTTAACCAGGATTTCTTTGTCCGACTCCCTTTCAAAAAAACAGAAGAGTCTAACCCTACCAAAGCTAGCCATCCTGGTATGAACCCCACGGACCTCGCACTAGCTGTCCAAGAATGTAAGGATTTACTAGACCAAGGACTTATTGAACAAACAAATTCAGCATGGGCTTGTGAAGCCTTCTATGTCAACAAGAAAAGTGAACAAGCTCGAGGGAAGAAAAGACTTGTTATCAATTATCAACTTTTAAACCTCTTTCTCCAGGATAATAAATTCCCTCTACCCAATCGACAAGCTCTTTTTGCCAATCTTGCCTCTGCCAAATTCTTTTCCAAATTTGATCTTAAAAGCGGTTTTTGGCATATTGGTCTTCACCCGGACGATCGTAGTAAAACCTGTTTTTGTATTCCTGGCGCTCATTACCAATGGCGAGTTCTACCCTTCGGCCTCAAAACTGCCCCCTCTCTTTTCCAAAGAGCTATGACACAGATCTTTGAACCTCTCCAACATTCAGCACTCAACTACATTGATGATATCCTCCTTTACAGCAAAGACGAACAATCTCACCGCAATTTCCTCCAGCAGTTTGCCCTTCTAGTTCAACGCCATGGAATCATGCTCTCAAAACGCAAAACTCTTCTCAACAAACAACAGATTGAATTCCTTGGCATGATTCTCGAACAAGGACGTTACAAGCCCAAACCTCACATTGCTCAGGAATTGTTACATTTCCAGCACAGCTTACTGGGGTCAAACAGATCCAGCAATTCCTCGGTATTGTTAACTACCTTAGAGACTTTGTTCTTCATATTTCTGTTCTTTTACAGCCTCTTGAAGACCTATTAAAGAAAGATGCTCCACAATTGACACCTTCTGCATCTTCGTCTGTTGCTAAACTCAAGGAGCTTCTCCAAGATCTTCCTCCGTTAGCCATCCCTTCCAGAGGCAAATTGGTTCTCCAAACTGATGTCAGTGACTTGTTTTGGGAAGCAGTATTGCTAGAAGAAATCCATGGACAACGTCACATATGTGCCTACAGAAGCGGAAAGTTCTCCCTAGCCGAACAACACTACCATTTTACTATCAAGGAGATATTGGCGGTCAAACGAGCTATCTCAAAATTCGAATTTCATCTCGTCGGGATCACTTTTTTGATCGAATGTGACATCTCCGGCTTTCCTCGCATGCTTGAATTCAAATAGAAGAAAATCCCCAACAAGCAGCTCCTCCGCCTTTCAGAATGGTTCTCCCAGTACGATTATCAGGTAAAATACATCAAGGGTTCTGATAACATAGTTGCTGATTTCCTATCCAGGCCATTCCAGACCACTCGCATCCCTACCATCAAAGCTATTCTTATGATGCGTCAAGATAATGATGATCCCTTCTTCCCACGACCAGAACCAACTCACATCCTACCACAGCCTCGTCTCCTACTTGGGGCTCCCCCAGAAATACTTCACAGCTCCAATCCTACCAAATCCCTGCGTAAAGCCCTAAAATTGGCATACCTCTACCAAACTCACCTATTTGATCAACATAGTATCATGCATTTTGAGCCTTACGGCTACACCCCAAATACCCTTTCTTATTTTCTTTTTTAATCTTGGGATGGGCCCCCGAACAAGAAAAATGGATGCTATGGTATCTCCTACACTCTTACACCCTGACTATTGAGCTGAGAATTCATGATGCTCTTGATTCTATCATAGGCCAGACCGAACCAGGACATTTCTTACAAATTCTTCAATGGTTTAAACCACTTTCCGACTGACAAACTGATCTAGAACATGCTCTCACTACATGGGAATCTCTCCCGGATGAATCCCAACCAGTATATATTTTCATTGCCAGGCATTTTTGGCATTTTCATCCCAAAACTAAAGTCCTTGATACAGTCCAATTTACCCATTATTATGGCTCCTTTGTTGCCCACTCACATGTCAGTGAAATAGAACTCCAATTACGACTATCTCAGGAAAACAAGATTCCTACTCCATCTCCTGAAGACGTTGAACAAGGATGACAGCTTTTCGGGCATGGACCACCATAAGCTTTTTCTTTAATTTGTCGTTTTAAATAATTGCGCGTGCTGTTTGCGCATCTTCTGCTTTTCTGAGTGCTTGAAGCATCTTTTACTTTTAGGTTTGTCGTTTTCCATCATTGCGCTTGCTGTTTGGGCATCTTCTGCTTTTTCATTTGTATTTTCCAGGCCTATATATATGGCCTTGTTTTCCTTTGGGAGGCAGAATGAAAAAAACTATGTTTTCCTTACTCCTGTGTAGCTAATTCTCTCTTTCTCTCTGGTAGAAACCGTAGTAGGCGAAACCTTCTCTCTATTTCCACCATCCTGTTATTTCGAACACAACCCTCTTTTTCTTGTTCATCCATCGATCTCCCTTAGTAAGGCTTTGCTAGACACTGTCGCTAGGAGGGCATAAAAGTGTGAGAAGCATAATAGATCGATGTTCCGAACCCTTTTCTCAATGATTTGGTCCATGACAGTATAGATCTCTCTACTCTTCGAGTATCTAGGCTGGAATACCACTGGTTGCGAACTATTGGTTCAAAGGATTCTGTGTGAATCGTACCGAGGGTTTAACAACGCCATGTATTCGTAGACATAGATAGATTTATATGTGTCTTTTGATCATATAATTTGGTTCATAGCAGTATTATTGGGTTGCCATTCTGTCAATACCAACTGTAGTGATAACATTTTTATTCATATGGCTAGCTGAACTAAAACTGAGATCCGCGGATCTAAAAATTATTTCTCTACTTGAGAGAAGCTCATCAGTACTTGTAAGCATTTCTGACGAGCAGACTACGTTATTCTCTTGGTTGGAGCAGCTTACAACTTCAAAAGGATCCATCACACTCTCTGCTCGCCGATTATAATTTCTCTGCAAGAACATATTAGTCACTGTACACATATAAGGTTTTGTAACCAACTTTCAAAATTCGAAGAGAGTTTTATCAAGTTCCCTGAAAATCAGAGTCAGCAATCTCTTCAAAAGAAAACAAGCAAGAAAAAAATGATCAATTTCAGCAGCTTTTGTGGTAAAATAAAACCTAGATATCCAGTTCCTGTAATTAGAATCAGATTATGAAATTACTCAGCACAAAAAACATGCAGACAACGTATTGTGAAATGTGACTACAATGCACCAAACAGCCAACAGATGCCAGAAACAGGAATTACCCATGGTGTCAACTTTGTGGGTTCTGAAGAGTTCCAACGTTGATATGATCCTTAATATGAACATAACCTCTCTTGTAAAAACTGAATGTACTCTATAACCTATAGGAAAAAGGAGTAAAAAAACACTGACAAAAAAAATTAATAGCTTTTCTACTAAACAATCGTTTAAAATGATCACCAGACCAATTCATATACCTCGAGCAGAAATGAAGCTTTATCTCTTTTTTGATCATTTTGAGGTATGAGATCTCTCAAAATTTGGAATCTGGCTCCAAGAAGTTAATTTGGAGAGAGTAAGTACGCAGAGGTATCAGCAAATATACTAACCAAAAAACTTGTAGGTAGAAATGACCAACAAAGTTTCCTTCACTTGGATGTTAGAAAAAGAAACAACATCGAACAAAAGCTGAAAATCAGGGCAATAAATTTTGATTACCAACCGAACGGATGACAGTCTCAACTCTAGAATATCCACGCTCACCTCTCATTAATCTTACTTCTTCTACGCTGTTCCAATTCAGAATGCTTCAGTCGGCGAGCGTTCGTTCTGTTCCCTCCACTCTTTCCTTCCCCCTTCACTCCAATTCACCTGGCAACGAAAAACAATCAGACAACAAGAAACGAAAAATTAAAAATTTACGGCCCCTTAAACTACTACCACCTTCTTCATCCAAAAAATCTTCGTACAGAGCCTTGGAGGTCCTCATCATCTCAAATTGAAGGCATACACAACCAAATTCTTCAAGAAAAACGAAATTCTGAGCCTTAAAGCTAGAACGACAAAAAGATTCTGTAAAGATCCGATAGGTCTGGCAAATAACCAAAAGCTCGGACGTAGATTCCAGGAGAACCAAACTTTGTCTGGTAAAGATGATCGTACAAAACAGAGTAAAGCCATAGATAGGGGTGGGCAAACGCTTAACCAGCGGGGTATTTTAAAAAAAATATGGTATGAAGAAGTACCCGAAATCCAGACCTATCCGAAAAAAAAAAATACTTAAATCTGGGTATTCAAGGTAGGATCCAGGTATTTTTGGGTCTACCTGAAATTTATTAAAAAATTCGTAAAAATACATTTTAATCGGAAGGGTTCCCGAAACAAGGTTGGAAGTCCTCGAATCGGGGTTGGACCCTGGGCCTCTCTCTCTTAGGTACGGGTATTAAACACAGGTATCAGGTATTTTAACAATACCCGGTACCCAGACTCCCTACTCGTTTATCCGAATCCGAAATCTATATGTTTATCCGTTACTCTACTCGTATCTGGCCTGGACCTTATAATTTCGGGCCAGACCTTAAGATCTTGTTCGGGTTGCCCAACCCTAGCCATAGATAACAAGTTCTGCGTCTAATTTCAAAAATCTTCTACATGTTTATTTACTTTTTAATAAATTTATCGATTTAAAATATATTTAATATATTATAATTAATATTTATTATATTAATTACCATTTAATTGTCTATATGCAATAAATTAATAGTTTGATAGTCAAACACTTGATTTTTTATTTACTTTTTATCAATAGGCCGGCCAAAAATGGACTTGAAATCAAAAAAGAAAAGAAAAGAAAATCTAATTTTAGCGAATGGTTGAGCCACCGTCTCAACGTTACGAAGATGATTGGTCGAGTTAAATTATATTTAATATATTAAAATTAAAATAATTACTTATAATATTCATTATATTAATCACAATTCGACGCGCATTAGAGACAATGCGTCAGAGAAAATCTAATTAAATCTAATTTTAATTATTAAACACATTTTAATAATTATTTTTAATATTCATTATATTAACACGACTTTTCGAAAATCCATAAATCTCCATCTAAACGTATGAAGCTTTCCAATCAAAAACTACATAAGAGAAATCAGAGCATTTAGAGGCATTTTTCGTACTCAAAAGAATTTATTTTTAATTTATAAAATCTTGAATTGAACCGTAACCAAATCATTAAACAAAGTTCGGTTGGGTTAATTCTCGGACTCAATATTCAAGGTTATAGTTCCGAGAATCCGGTCTAATTTGCCTTTTGTGAAACTAAAGGTTTGAATTGTTTAATTATTTTGAACATAGGGTTCAATTGATTATTATCCTTGAGGAGAACAATTAAATTAATCAATGTCAAAGAGTCACATTCCGATACACGAGATTTGCGCCGGTTCGGGAACATTTTGTAATTGGTTTCCGTTAAGAAATGTCTCCGAAAATGCAGTTGGTGAATATAGCAGACCGAATTAACGTCGTAAATTTTATAAAAAATGTGATGACACGATGTCAGTTAAAATTATCGTAAAATTTATTTAATTAGCGGAAATGGTAACTCGTGATCATTATTAAAAGAGCTTCCAACATTGGGAGAACGAAGAATTCTCCATAGAAACCTTAGAGAAAAACCCTAGAAAGCTCTCTTTTATGCTCAAAGAAAAACCCTAGAAAAAACGAAGAAGCATCGAAGAAACCCTAGAAAAAGCACCAGCTTCATTTGTTCATCCCAGTTGCGTTCTTGACCGCGTCAGCTGCTCCTTGCGCCTTGGCCTTCATCTGCTGCCCCGCCTGAAAATTCAGACAAAATCGAACCCGGAATTACGATCAAATTTCGATAAGTTTAAGGTAATTTTTCATCGGATGTGTTTTGATTTGGAAAATGGAAACTGCACCTCGTTCATCGAGTCTTTTGCAGACTGAGCTGCGTTTCCAGCCTTGTCCATCATATTGCTGGCCTTTTCCTGAATGCATACAACGACCTCAATATCAGAGAGAGAGAGAGAAAGAGAGATGGAGAGAGAGAGAGAGAGCTAAACCTGAGCCTGGCCCTTGGCTTCTCCCGCGTGATAGCTCATCTTGTTAGAGTTGTCCGCCATTTTCGATCTCTGCAAATCTAGGCTCTGAACTTACCAAGCTTTCGATTTATAGGCACAGAACCCTCACTCCAAACCAGCATTCACAGGCTGCACGTTCTTAGGGTTACCACGTGTCATCATCCGCATGGAGGATAGAGGTGACGAGGCCCCAAGACCAGGAATCAGTTGAAAGAAGTAGTCTTTTTTGGACGAAATATTGTTGCTTTTTTTAGGGTTTTTAAGGGTTAGAAAGTAAACCCATAGGATTATGGATTATACTAGATTTACTGTCACTAATTTCAGGTGGTTTTGTGTTCAAGTACTAACTTTGAATTAAGGAGCTGTGGAGGTGGAGAAGACATGGCTAATGGTAGCATTCAGACACTCGATTGGTGGACTTAGGGGTAGACACGAGCTAGTTTTGTTCATTTCCAACCATGTATTGAACCAATATGTACGATTTTAATTTCGAAAATTGAAATTTGAACAACCAATTTTAGGCCTTAAATTTGAACGGTATGATTGAGTAAAATTAAACTAAAACTGCTAGTTTGAGTCCACTATCGATCCAAATTCTTTAAAAAAAAATCATAAAATTAAAACATGATTGTGGGTCAATAATTTCTTAAAATTGAATAAAACTCAACTTAAAATCCAACATAAAATTGAAAATCAATTCCAAATTCGGTAGACACTCACACAAAACGTGAC
>QAOC01004615.1:0-15517 GCA_003255005.1 Begonia fuchsioides
GCTCCTCCCCCAACACCTCCGCATCTTGGAGCGTGTCACCACTTGACAACTAGGGCTCACCATGCGCTTCATCTTTGGCTTCTTGATTAAAACTTTATAAAACAAGCTTCCTACAAAACCAACAAACTCATTAGAAAATAGTTTGCTTCCGCTTCTAGATGTGCTAATCCGTGGCACATCATAATGGTGCACGTCCGGAATAAGTGTGGCCAATAAAAATGCTCCTTGAGCATCTCCCACGTTTTCTTCTCCCCGAAGTGTCCCGCGAGCCCGCCACCGTGTGCCTCGGTGATGAGGGACACCCGTAGGCTCCTTTTAGGGACACATAGTCTTCCTCCTCGTAAGAGGTAGCCATCGGTAATGTGGTAACCCGATAACTCCCCTTTTGATGCGGCTTCAAAGTGAGCACTAAAATCCCTCCTTATAGAGTTGCTTGACCCATTCAAACCCGAAAAACCTCACCCGCATCTCGGTAAACAATATGCTCCTTCTCGACAAAGCATCGGCCACAATATTAGTATCCCCTTTTTTATACTTAATAATGGAAGTAGATCCATCGGTGTTGATGGATTAAATTCGTAAGCCGCTTCGAAGGGTGTCATGCCCGTGGTGCTATGTCGGCATCGGTTATAAGCAAACTCGATGAAAGGTAGCCGCAAGTCCCATGCCGAGATTTTGTCCTTAATGACACTCCGTAGTAATGCGCCGAGTGATCGATTGACCACTTCAGTTTGGCCGTCGGTTTGAGGGTGGAATGTCGTGCTAAAAAGTAGCTTCGTCCCGAGCCGAGACCACAAAGTTCTCCAAAAGGTGCTAAGGAACTTTGAGTCACGGTCGGACACTATGGAATGTGGCATTCCGTGTAGCCGGACTACTTCCTTGAAGAAGAGGTCGGCTATGATCGGGGCTTCGGCTGTCTTGGTGCATGCCACAAAATGGGCCATCTTCGAAAACCGGTCCACTATGACCATAATGGCGTCTTTGCCTCGGCTAGTTCGGGGAAGGCCGAGCACAAAGTCCATACTTAGGGCTTGCCATGGGTGATCCGGTACCGGGAGGGGTAAGTAAAGTCCTTGGGCCAATGTACGGGTTTTGGCCTTTTTACACACCGTGCATCGCTCCACAAAGTGGTGCACGTCTCTAAAAAGATGTGGCCAATAAAAGTGCTCCTTGAGCATCTCCTAAGTCTTCTTTTCACCAAAGTGTCCCGCAAGGCCGCCTCCATGAGCCTCGGTAATGAGAGACTCACGAATGCTTCCTCTCGGGATGCATATCCGTCCTCCACGGAATAAGTATCCGTCGGTCACATGGTAACCCGTTAAATCACCATTGACCGTGGCCTCAAAACATGGGCCAAAATCCGGGTCATCCTTGTATCCACATTTTATCCAATCAAAATCGAAAAATCTAACCTTTAATTCGGTAAAGAGGGCGCTCCTTCGGGAAAGTGCTTCGGCCACTATGTTTGTGTCCCCCTTTTTGTACTTGATAATGTATGGATACTTTTCAAGGAACTCAATCCACTTGGCGTGTCTTCGGTTAAGCTTCCCTTGGCTCTTGATGAACTTTAGGGCTTGATGGTCCGAGTGGATAATAAACTCCTTTGGTAGCAAATAATGTTGCCATACTCCGATGGCTCGAATCAAGGAGTAAAGTTCCTTATCATAAGTGGAGTAATTTAAAAACGCACCTTTTAATTTCTCGCTAAAGTAAGCAATCGGGCGGCCCTCTTGCATCAAGACCGCTCCGATGCCCGTTCCCGAGGCATCGCATTCTACCTCAAAGACTTTAGTAAAATCCGGAAGGGTAAGGACCGGTGCTTCGCAAAGCCGGGTCTTGATCCGGTCAAAACTATCTTGACACGGCTTAGACCATGTGAATTCCTTCCCTTTCTTTGTAAGCTCGGTTAAAGGTGCCATAATGATGCTAAAACCTTTAATAAATCGCCGGTAGAAATTGGCGAGTCCATGAAAGCTTCGGACGTCCGAGACGCCCTTCGGTATCGGCCACTCTCGGATGGCCGTGATCTTGGCATCGTCGACCTCGACGCCGTCCTCGGATAGCACAAAGCCGAGGAAGTGTATGCGCCGTTGTGCAAACGCACACTTCTTGCAGTTGCCAAATAGCTTGGTCCGCCGTAAAATAATAAAGAGCCTCTCTAAATGATCCAAATGGCTCGGTATATCCGCACTATAAACAAGTATATCATCGAAATAAACAATGATAAACTTACCCAAATATTCTCGGAGCACGTGGTTCATTAGCCGCATGAACGTGCTCGGTACGTTGGTAAGTCCGAACGGCATGACGAGCCACTCGAACAAGCCGTACCGTGTCTTGAAGGCCGTCTTCCATTCATCGCCTTCACGCATTCGGATTTGATGGTAGTCGCTCTTTAAATCTACCCGGGAAAATAACTTAGCACCACTAACTTCGTCAAGCAAATCATCGAGCCGTGGCATTGGAAAACAATATTTGATGGTAATATCGTTAATGGCTCGGCTATCGACACACATGCGGTGGCTCCCGTCTTTCTTCGGAACTAAGAGTGTCGGGACTGCACATGGGCTCAATGATTCTCGGATATAGCCTTTAGCAAGGAGTTCCTCCACTTGCTCTTGTAATATCTTGCTTTCCTCAGGATTGAGCCTATACGGTGGTCGGTTTGGTAACATAGCTCCCGGTTGTAAGTCAATGTGATGCTCGATGCCGCGGAGCGGTGGAACACCATCGGGTAGATCATCCGGGAACACGTCTCGGTATTGGTCGAGGAGGGGCCGAACGATCTCGGGTATAATCTCTTCTTCATTGTCTTCATGCTCTCGGTGTAAGAGCATGATGATCAGACCCTCTTTCTTCACCGTGCGTCTCAATTCTTTTCGGCCTATAAAAAGGGTCGCTTTGGCCAATGCCTCTTTTCGATCGGATTCATCCTTTGAAATTTGCTCCGGAGTTTAAGGAGCCAAAATAATATTACGCCCGTTCCATTTGAACGTGTATTGGTTGGATCGGCCGTGGTGTAGCACGTCTCGGTCAAATTGCCACGGTCGGCCGAGCAACAAGTGTGTGGCGCTCATTGGCACCACGTCACATTGGTTCGTGTCCTTGTAGTTACCGATCACAAAGTCAATCCGGGTTTGCTTGGTGACTCGGATATCCTCTTGGTCGGTAAGCCATCGTAGCTTGTACGGTGTCGGGTGCTCGGTCGTGGATAGCGCAAGCTTCGTGACAAGGTCGCGGGACGCGACTTTAGTACAACTACCGCCATCAATAATCAACGAACATACCTTATTCTTGATCAAGCATCGGGTGTGGAATAAAGTTTCTCGTTGGTATGTGTCTTGTTGAGGTTGAGTTGATAAAACTCGCCGGATCATCAATATGACTGGTCCATCGGGTACTTGACACAAGTCATCCTCGGCCGGGGCCGGCTCATCCTCGGTCTCCTTTGCCGGTTCATCCTCGCTCATGACCTCCTCGGTATCTTCGAGAATGGTCATGACACGGCGGTTTGGACATTGGGCTGCTACATGTCCGCGTCCGAGACACTTAAAACATTGGATCTCTCGGGTCCTTGGCTGTTCGCCTACCGAGTCTCGTGGTTTGGGTTCCGTGTCTCGCTTGGGGGCCCATGGCTTAGGTGTTGGGCCGTGTCCCTCGGGTCTTGGTGCGGGCCGGTATGGCGTGGGCTGTTTTGGGGCCGGGCGTTGAGCGATCGCTTTGCCCTTCCTCTTGAGTTGTCTTTCGACCCTTAGTGCCATTTGAATTAATGCATCAAACGACTCTACGGGCTCTAGTTCAACCACATCGCCGATCTCGTATCGTAGGCCTCGAATAAAATGCGCCATTACTTGCTCCACGGGTTCGGCTAAATCACACCGAATCCATAGTGTTTCGAAGTCCGTAAGATAATCATCCACATTTGAATTACCTTGGCGAAGTCCTTGGAGTTGCAAAAATAGATCTTGACGATAATGGCTCTGACACACTCCAGAGGTGCGGAGGTGCCGAAAATAAGAGTGAAGATTGCAATCTGCCCGGAAGGACAAGGAGTAAGGCAGAACAGGGGAGTGCAACGCTTATTTCTCCAAACGCATACAGGTTTAGGTTATAAAACTCAGCCAACTTAAACTTAAGGCCGTGGACTAAGTTTGACCCGAATTGCAGCTTACAAGCACGTGCGGAACATTAAAATACACGGAGACACTTTCAGATGCACAAACAGACAAACAGGAAGAAAACAGTGCAGGGGTGATGGGGAAACTTCTACACAACTTCCAATGCAGGGAGTCTGGGATCGTAAAAATAAGCAGACAACAACTTAAATCAAAGGGGAAGACAATGCAAGCGGTTTCACAGAAAAATCATGGGTAGGCTAGGAGTTATGCTGGATAGAAAATTAATGGACAGAATTGCCCGATTTCAGGCCTCTGTAATGGCGATGGTTGACCGGGTAATCTTTGTCCAAAATTGATGATCTGCCCCATGATGGAAACCTTAGGATGTTGGCCACATGTTTATAGAAGCATTCTTGGCCAAATCAGGTCTGGAAGGTGTTCGAAATAGCCGCACAACCCCCGGAGTTCATCCTGGGCCAAAACCAAAAATGGTGCTATCATCACCTAGGATGGTTGGATCATCCTTTTCATGTTGGCACCTACAAAATTAGCACATTTGTTAGACAAAATATTGACTCGGCCTTGGCTTAGAAACCCGAGACCAAGTCCATGGTGCTAGAGCCTTCCGCTTCTAGATGTGCTAATCCGTGGCACATCATCCACCCGAGGTTGGAAAGGATTTGTCCTCAAATCCAAAAACTTCATGATCCTTCCAAAAACCTCTTGGTGTTGCTTAGGATGCTCGGCCATTGTCCATTTCATTCCATTCATTGACTCAGCAATGGATGCCCTACCAACATATATAATTTGGCCAAAACTCCAAGGCCACCTTCTTTGGCCCCCTTTTTCCCAAGGCCCTAAGGTCTTCCAACTTGAGGCTCGGCCAAGCAACTTTCCAAACAAAATTGGTGGAAAGTGGACCCAATCTCGTGACCATGTTCGTGCTAGATTCATTCTCTACTTCTTTTGGAAACAAAGAATTGACAATTTGAAAGGCATCCATGATAATATAGAGTTGTAAACCACATAACCACCAATAATATGCAAGTGTATAAAGGTTTTCCAAAGATGCCAATTGGACTTTAAGCTTCTCAGAATAATTGTAAAGGTAAAAATTTTTTTCGACCTTTTCAATCCAATCCAAGTAACGATCTCCATTGGATGCTCCATTAAAAGATGGCAAGTGTACCTTAGGGAGCTTCCATTCTTCATCGTGATCCGAATAATTATCGGGTTCATACTCATAATCTTCTTCGGATCGGTCGGAGTCGCATGGTTGTGCTCGGGGTGGCCCTCCGCGTCCCGGTCTTCTCCTAGGAGGTGGCTGGGCGCTGGGCGGGTCTCGGTCACAAGCCTCGCTTGTGTCGTGGGCTGGACTGCTAGATGCGCCGTGTCCGGGTGCGTCGTGGGTCGAGTTGCTTGGTGTGCCGTGTCCGGGTACGCTCGGACAAGGCCCGGTGTGTGCGTCGGGGCCGGGAATGGCCGAGCACCAAGTAATGGAGTGCTTGGGCCGTTCCCGACCATGCTCGGAAGGTGTTTCCGAGACTAAGAGACCTGCAAAACGAGCAACTAAGTTAGTAAAATCGGGTGGGCTCGTTGGGTCGGTCGGGGCTTGATCCATGATGTGCTCGGGTTGCACATCAGGTCACCTTCGGTCAAGACGCAAAACTAACCGTGCCAATCTTCATGAACCGAGCCTAAAGTCAACCGGAGACCTTCCGAAGCAATCTTAGGCGTTCAAGTCATCCAAGGGCTTAATTTATCTTTATTAGCTTTTTATCTTTTACGTTTAGTATTTAAGTGTAACACTTGCACTTGAATGAGATAGTGAATTTTTATCAATACAAGTGCTTTGAGCCTTTTTGATAATTCCCTCAACCGACGTTACTTCTCCGGTGAGTCACATCCGGCCAAGCTTCCGTCAACCCTTGTCGAAATCTCGGTGCGTCATATCCGAGCTTTCTCCAAGGTCTATTGATTCCGATACTTCGATTACTCGAGTATCCAAATTACTCCATCTCCCCTCCATCTCTGATTCCTCCATAAAATCATCCCATTCCCGAGCTTTCAAACCTCCTCCACAATACCATTACCGCCGCCGATACACAATCCCGTGTACCGGAATCACCCATTCCGATCAAGACGTGTCGTGAATCTTCGAGTCATCCAAACTCGAGATCCATTGCACATCAACTTGGTATCAGAGCAAAAAGGTCCAAAGGTTCGATTTTTATTCACCTGTACAAATTTTTTTTCGAACACTATATTGTGTTTTCACGAGCGGGCGATCCATGCTCGACGAGCCAAGTCCCCGAGAGGGGCAACGTGAAAATATTTTTCACAATCGTTGTTTAATCAAGGAGAAAGTTTGCTCCTTGATTATTGATAGCAGAAATCGGGCCAACGTGGCTTCACAAGAGATGGTCGACAAATTGGCGCTAACCACCACCGAACACCCGGCGCCATACAAACTAAGGTTCCTTTCCGAGCAGAACGAGTTTGCGGTCACCAAACAAACCCGAGTTGATTTCACACTCGGCCATTACAACGACACGGTCTTATGTGACGTGGTGCCGATAAAAGCAGCCCATTTACTTCTCGGACGGCCATGGCAATTCGACCGAGATGTGTTACACCACGGGAAATCCAAAAAATATTCGTTCAAATTGAACGGGCGCAACATTATCCTAGTTCCACTAACACCGGAACAAGTGGCCAAGGATGAGGCCGAAAAATTGGCAAGGTTGGAGAAACAAAAGGAATTGGAGAACCAAGAGCATAGTATTGATGATGAAGGTCCGATTCCGGAGAGTGTTCCACCCCCTCTTGATCATGCCGAAGTCGGGTTCCCGAAGAAACTACCCGATGAATTACCACTTTTCCGAGGAGTTACGCACCAAACTATCTTCAATCCCGGAACCACATTACCGAATGGACCTACTTACAAGATCAATCCAGCAAAGGTGCCATTTTTAATGAACCGAAAAAGGTGTTTACTTAGACTTGGTCCAAAGAAGCGCATTGTCAAGATCTTTGACGAAAAGCATGAATTTTTCATTGGAAAATTTTGGAAAAAGTGCCCAAGGAAACCTCCTGACAAATTACCACCCTTTCAAAAGGATGAGCGACATATTAACCTCCAGCCGGGAGAGGTTAGTGAAGAAAAGATAGATTTGATGACAAATCCTCAAGTACCCCGGGAGGATGATGTGTAACGGGAGCACATCATGGAACTAGCCCCGATGAGCACGCTCAATTTCAATAATTTTTGTGCTCATTTTTCAAGAAGCTTACCTTTGGAAACAATGCCCGAGTCAAATCGGGAAAAGTCAAGAATTTTGCATGGTGGGCGGCCGAGCATGTCCAGCCACGACGCGCCCAGCGCGCCACTGCCCGGCCACGACGCGCTCAGCGCGCCACAGTCCGGCCACGACCCGATGCCCAGCGCCCAGGATCCGGGTCATGACACGCCCAGCGCCCAGGATCCGAGCCATGACACGCCCAGCGCCCAGGATCCGAGCCATGACACGCCCAGCGCCCAGGATCCGGGCCATGACACGCCCAACAGCCCAGCCCATGACACATCCGAGGCTCCTGGCCGAGACAAGCCCGGGGCTCCCGGCCATGACACCCCCGACGCTCAACCTTATGACCACGATCCGACGACCCACGAAACATTCGTCGTCGGCTTTGCCGAAGTCCTCTAGGGCTTCGGCCCGTTGGAATAAGTGACCAACATGGGAGAACGCTCGATCCAAATACCCACGGATCAAGTGTTCAACCATGGGCCCCATTTTCGGTCACACTTAGTTTATTTCTTTTCAGAGAACAATTAGCCTTAGAAAAGGAAGAGAAGACAGCCCAAGAAGAGGAACGCACATCCCATAGGCGAAGGCCCATGAACGACCACCTCGGCCGAACATTGATCGGCCCACGGTCAAGCCTCGGCCCTGATGTACAATGGGACTCCTCCTCATTGGGCCGAGAGTTTTATGCTAACTTAGTTGTTTATTTTGTAGGAAACATAACCTCAGAGTCACCCACGGAAGACGACCAAGAAAAGCCCAAGATGTCCATCACATGGTTGGACACGAACGTGACCGAACACGCCGGGCCGGACATGGCGACCCATGACGCGGGGCGCGCGACCTTGACCGCACACGCCGCGACCTTGACCGCATACACCAGGTCGGACATGGCGGCCCATGCCGCGGGACACACGACCTCGACCGTACATGCCGGGCCGGACAAGACGGCCCATGACGCCGGACACGAGACCACGGCGCGCACCATCGACGGATCTATCGGGCCACATGACACGGCCTACGCCGAGACCCATTAGGGTCTCGGCCATCTTCAATAAGTGGCCGAGCGCCACATTTCCCTTCAGCACTTAGAGACTTAGAGAATGAAGAGGATCAAGCCCAATTTTCAAGAGGACGGATTTCCAGCTCAAGACACAACCAAGGCCGAGGCCCATGCAACACTCAAGGAAGCCCAATGCATCCTTCAAATTTGCCCGTGTCAAATCTTCATGGACAAGATGCCTTAGCTGGAGAATAACAACCAAGAGGATTTGGGGGGATTCGCACGCACAAAATCCCATGATTCTCGGAGATACGTATCACGGCCGAGCGCACCCGAGCGCACCCGACAGCGCACCCACCAGCGCGCCCGGCAGCGTACCGCACCCGGCAGCGCGCCCGACAGCGCACCCACGACGCAGCCCACCCAAACCACGACTCTTAGCCTTGTGGTAGGACTCGACTCATGGTTGAGACACCCATGGTTGAGACGGCACCGGTAAAGGCATATACAACCCTTGTGGTAGGACTCGACTCTTAGCCTTTTTACACACAATGCACCTTTCTATGCACTTGTGCACGTCCTTGATCATATGGGGCCAATAGAAATGGTCCTTCAATGTTTCTAGAGTCTTCTTCTCTCCGAAGTGGCCGGCTAGACCTCCACCATGAGCTTCCTTTACTAGTGATTTTCAGAGGCTACACTTGGGGATACAAATCTGCCCTCCCTTAAAAAGGTAGCCATCCGCCAAATGATAGGTGGATTTTTCTTTGTTCACGCACTTCTCAAACCATACTTTGAAATCGGGATCCTCTCGGTAGGATTCTTTGATCCACTCAAACCCCAAAATTCGGGAGGTGAGCTCGGTAAGTAAAATAGTTCTCCTTGAGAGTGCATCGGCCACCACATTAATTTCTCCCTTCTTGTACTTGATAATATAGGGAAATCTTTCAAGAAATTCCACCCACTTAGCATGCCTTTTGCTGAGTTTCCCTTGGCTCTTAATGTGCTTCAAAGCTTCGTGGTCCGTGTGTATAATGAACTCCTTAGGAAGGAGATAATGCTGCCATATTTCGATAGTTCTTATCAAGGCATACATCTCCTTGTCATATGTTGAATAATTCAAGGCCGCCCCCTTCAGTTTCTCACTAAAATAGGCCACGGGCTTTCCTTCTTGCATAAGGACAGCTCCTATGCCTAGGGCCGAGGCATCACAATCGACTTCAAAGACCTTATGAAAATCCGGGAGCACTAGGAGGGGAGCATTGCAAAGAGCCTCTTTGATCCGATCAAAACTTGCTTGGCAAACCGGAGTCCACTCAAACTCCTTCCCCTTTTTTGTACAATCCGTGAGGGGTGCAACAATGCTACTAAATCCCTTGATAAATTTTCTGTAAAAGGAGGCTAATCCATGGAAGCTCCGAATGTCCGAAACACACTTCGGGATCGGCCACTCCCTTATGGCTTCAATTTTGCTTTGATCAACTTCCATCCCATCCTTGGATAATATAAAGCCTAGAAAATGCACTCTTTCTTGGACAAATGAACACTTCTTCAAATTGCCAAATAGTTGAGCATTTCTAAGTGTATCAAATAAAAGCCGTAGGTGCATCAAGTGATCCAAGTAATTTCCACTATATATCAAGATATGATTAAAGTATACGATCACAAATCTTCCCAAATAGTCCTTCAAAACATGGTTCATTAGTCTCATGAAACTGCTAGGGGCATTAGATAGCCCAAATGGCATTACTAACCATTCATAGAGTCCATGCTTGATTTTGAAGGCGGTTTTCCACTCATCCCCTTCCGACATCCGAATTTGATGATAACCGCTTTTGAGGTCGACCTTTGAGAAGTATGCAGCCCCACTAAGTTCGTCCAAAGGTCTTCAAGGCGGGGAATGGGAAACCGGTACTTGATAGTTATTTGGTTAATGGCACGGCTATCTATGCACATCCGAGAAGAGCTGTCTTTCTTTGGCACCAAGAGTGTAGGAACCGCACAAGGACTAAGAGATTCCCGGATGTACCCCTTCTCCAAGAGCTCTTGTACTTGATCATCAAGCTCTTTAGCTTCCTCGGGGTTCATTCTATATGTTGGCTGGTTAGGAAGAACCACTCCCGGTTGAAGATCAATCTGGTGGTCAATACCTCGGATTGGAGGTAAACCGATTGGCAGCTCTTCGGGGAACACGTCTCCATACTCTTCTATGAGTGCCAAAACTTCTTCCGGGGCGCCTCCTATTTCTTCCACTCTTTCCCGGAATACGATCAACACAATTGGTGCAACTTGAAGTAACTCCCGGGAGAGCTCCTTTTTGTTAATGAACAGCACCTTTTTGGAGGAGTTCTCCCTTTTCATTCTCTCATCTCTAGCTATGTCTTCGGGTGCTAGAGGTGCAAGCTTGATGTTCCGGTTTTCCCACTTGAATGAATACTCATTGGATAAACTATCATGCATGGCGTGCCGATCAAATTGCCATGGTCTCCCGAGAAGAATGTGGCTTGCATCCATAGGCAATATATCACAAAACACAACATCCTTGTAACTTCCAATGGAGAACTCCACTCTTGTGCGCTTAGTCACCTTAAGGTCCCCATCATCATTCAACCATCGGAGCCTATAAGGAGTGGGATGATCCTCGGTTTTAAGCCCCAATTTTTCTACTAGCTCGGTGGAGGCTACATTTGTACAACTTCCACCATCAATGATTAAGGAGCATACTTTATCTTTGATCAAGCACCGGCTGTGAAATATGTTCTCTCTTTGGAAAGAATCGGGTCGGCCATTTGTAGTGAGGGTTCTTCGAATCACCATTAAGAGGGGGCTCTCTTGTGCTCGACAAATTTTTTCCTTCGGTTCAGCCACTAAGTCTTCCTCTTCCTCCATGGGTTCATCTTCACTTACAATCTCTCCACTACTTTCAATAAGCACCATCACTCTCTTATTAGGACATTGAGCAGCAATATGTCCTAATCCAAGACATTTAAAGCACTTTATCTCTCTTGACCGTGGCTTGCTAGCATCTTCAATCGGTTTCGGAACAATTTCCTTTTTTTGTGTCCACGGCTTTGGTTGATAAGTCTTGTCTTCCTGCCTTGGAGGTGGTTTGTAAGGGGTGTTAAAAACCGGAGCTGGCCGTGAGATAATTTTCTTACGCTTTCTCTTGTTTTGTCTTTCGACCCGTAGGGCCAATTGGATGGCTGCATCCATGGAGTCCACAATTTGCAGCTCCACCACATCACCAATGTCTTTATGCAGCCCTCTTAGAAACCTTGCTAGGATTTGTTCCTCCGGTTCTTCAAGATCACAACGGATCCGTAAGGTTTCAAAGTCCATCAAATACTCTTCAACCGAGAGGCTTCCTTGCTTCAAATTTTGGAGTTGAAAAAACAATTCTTGTCTATAATGGCTAGGTACAAATCTCCTTTTCATAATCATTTTCATGGCTCTCCAAGTGCTAATTTGCTCCTCACGGTCATGCCTCCTTTGAGACCTCAAGCGGTCCCACCATAAGCTAGCATACCCGTGAAGTTCCAAGGCCACTAGTTGTAATTTAGACTTCTCCGAATAGTTATAACACTCAAAAACCTTATCCACCTTATCTACCCAAGTCAGAAATGAGTCTCCATCACAAGAGCCATTAAAAGGTGGAATGCTCACCTTTAAATGCCGTAAGTCATCTTCACGGGGTTGTCTATCTCGTGGCTCAAATTCATCCTCTGAGTCTTCCAAATCATATAGCCGACCTCGAGCACCTCCGGCTCTTCTTCCGGGAGTAACCGGGGGAGGCGGTCTAGGAGGATTTGGAGCCTCCATTCTTTGCAAGAGCATGTCCAATCTTCGGTTAATGCCATCTATTTGACTCTGAAAATCGTGCTCACGTTCTTGGGATGATGCTAGGGGGTTGAGGTGGTTCACTTGTTGATGGGAGGTCTCGGCTAGGTTGCAAAACCGCCCCACTTCTAGTGGTCATGCCACCACTTTTATGTGCCATAAAAGATTAGGGAATTGGAGGGCTTAAGGGTAAGGAACAAAGGAAAGAAGAGCTGTGCTCTGATACCAAATGACACGCTCCAAGATGCAGAGGTGTCGGGAAGAGAGGAGATGGCAACAAACTGCCGAGAGAAAGAAAGGTAGGCAGCAACAGGGGATTGAAGCAAGGAGAACTCCAAACGCATACAGGGGATTTAGCTAGAAATTGGTGTTAGTGATTAGCTAGGATCACTAAACCTTATTCCAACCTCCTTCCTCACTTGTTTAGGAACAAAAGCGAGCTTGGATATCCCATAGCCTTCCTCCATTTGTTGTTTGCATTTTGTGTTTGTCTTTGGTGTTGGTTGCTGTTTTTGGTGCTTACCCGAGTGAATTTGTGCAATAAAAGTCCAATTCGTGCCATTTATGTTTTCCGTGAACAAAAGTCCCCAATTTTATGGCTGTGAGTTCCTATTTCATGGCTTGAAATAACTGTTCTTTACGTTTAGCCACAGCCCCTCCCCATCAAGAGTTATACATTCTTTTTCCACGGCCTTCTACCCGAACTCCTGAAATCGGGCAGTTCTGTCCATTAATTTTCTATCCTGCATATCTTCCAATCTACCAGTGATTTTTCCCTCAAACCACTTGCAATTTTTCCCACTTCGTTGACGTTAAGTTCTGCCAATTTACACTCTCCCAGACTCCCTGCATTGGAATTTGTGCGGAAGTCTCCCCAACATCCCTACACTGTTTCTTTCAGCTTTGTCTGTTTGTGCACCTAAAATTACCTCCGTGTATTTTATTGATCCACACGTGTTTTTAAGCTGTAAATTTGGTCAAACTTATCCCACTCGCAAAGGTTTAAGTCCTCCAATTTCTAGCTAAATCCCATGTATGCGTTTGGAGTTCTCCTTGCTCCAATCCCCTGTTGCTGCCTTCCTTTCTTTATCTCGGCAGATTGTTGCCATCTCCTCTCTTCCCGACACCTCTGCATCTTGGAGTGTGTCATTTGGTATCAGAGTCCAGCTCTTCTTTCCATTGCTTTCCCCTGTTGTTAACCCTTCTTCCAATTGTTTTCAATGGCGCACAAAAGTACTCAAAGTGGGGCTGTTTTGCAGCCAAGCCGAGACCACCCCTCCATGAGTGAACCTCCTCCACCTCCTATGCCCTCCCAAGAACATGACTCCAATTTCCAGAACCAAATTGATGGCATAAACAGGAGGTTGGACATGCTCCTACAGAGGATGGAGACCCCTAATCCCCCACGGCCACCACCTCCGACTACTCCTGGTAGAAGGGCCAGACATGCACGGGCTCGGTTATATGAAGTTGAAGATTCAGAAGATGAATTTGAACCAAGGGACCGAGCACCCCGTGAGGATGATCTAAGGAATATAAAGTTAAGTGTTCCCCCATTTAATGGTTCTTGTGATGGAGATGCATATTTGACTTGGGTAGATAAAGTAGACAAAGTCTTTGATTGTTACAATTACTCGGAGAAGTCTAAATTGCAGCTAGTAGCTTTGGAGCTCCANGGTACTCTTAGAGAGTAGTGGAGAAGTTGTTAGTGAAGATGAGCCGATGGAAGAGAAAGAAGAACAAAAGGCCGAGCCTTTAGAGGAAGTGTGCCGAGCACAAGAAGGCCCCCTCCTCATGGTGATCCGAAGGGCCCTCACTATCAATGGCCAACCTGAGGCTATCCAAAGGGAAAGTATCTTCCATAGTCGTTGCCTCATCAAAGATAAAGTGTGCTCCCTAATCATTGATGGAGGGAGTTGCACTAATGTAGCATCCTCCGAACTAATTGAGAAACTTCAACTCCAAACCGAGGAGCTGTTGGCTTTAAAAGGTTTTTAAGGTAATCAATTATTTTTTATGATAACTATGTTAATTATGTATGAAAGATAAAATCAAAGTCTAGCAAGTGCTTCAGAATTCGGTAAGTTGTTTTTTAAAGCTTATGTCGACCGAACTGCTCAATATGTCGACCGCACGGATAACAGAAGTGCGAAGGAGCAACTTATGTCGACAGGTAAGAAGTTCTGTCGACCGCTCAAAGACCAGAGAAGAATCATATGTCGACCGCCTATTAAGTTTTGGAGTTATTCTACCAACTCCAAAACTTAAAGCAAGAACACCTCTCGGCTGAGGAGTATTTAATGGAGTTCGAGACTTTGAGGATCCGGTGTGACCTTGAGGAGCCGGAAGAGCAGGTCCTAGCCCGGTTCCTAAGAGGATTGCACAAGGACCTTGGTGATGTAATGGAATTGCAGCTTGTTGAGTCATTGGATGCCGCCATCCAATTGGCATTGCGGGTTGAAAGGCAGCTCAAAAAGAGGAGCAAGAAAATTGTGGTGAAACCAAGTCCGGTTTATAACACTCCATACAAGCCACCCCCGAGGCAAGAGAATAAGCCATACCAACCTAAACCATGGACCCCAAAGAAAGACATCCCTCCAAAACCCATTGAAGAAGCTGATGTGCCACGGATGGCACCACTCGATTGATGAAGCAAACTATTTTTCTGATGAGTTTGTTAATTTTGTAGGAGGCTCTTTTCATAAAAGGCTTATCAAGAAGCCAATTATGAAGGGGAAAACATGCTTCCTCTTTGACAACTCTTTTGCATCCGTGGCATGGAAGGGTGATCCAAACCACCTAGGTGATGATAGCACCACTTTTGGTTTCGGCCCAGGATGACCTCCGGGGCTTGTGCGGCTGTTTTGAACACCTTCCGGACCTGATTTGGCCAAGCTAGCTTCTACAAATATGTGGCCAACATCCTAAGGTTTCCAGAATGTGGCGGAGTATAAAATTTCGATAACAATTTCCCAGCCAACGAATGCCATTACAGAGGCATCCAGAAGATGGAGCGGCCCGGGAGCATCCAACCCATGGTGGCCGATCCATGGCAAGCTTGGGCCCAACGGAAAGGAAGGCCCAATTACATCATTTTACACCATTGGAGTAGCAGCTAGCAGCCCAAGGAAGTGCCCAACCCTTGGTCCAAGAAAGATGCAAATGATCAACGCCAATTGGCCTAGGGCTATCCAACAATTGATGGACCAAACCTTGCCTAAAGCCTCATCAACCTTGAGCACGTATTAGAGCCC
>QAOC01004631.1:0-10637 GCA_003255005.1 Begonia fuchsioides
GGGTATGTATTTAAAACTCTCTTGAGTGAAGATAATTTTTTTAGTTTTCTTGAAATCTCTCAATTTGATTTTGGAGAAACATTTTCTAAATTCTAATAGATCGTCTGAAGTGTTGAGAACACGAACTATCTTTAATTAAGTGAATCAATTTATTGATCACGCCCACACGTGTTCATTCGAGGTGATGAAGATTTACAGAGAAGATTGAAGGTTTCAAAGGTCGAAGGAAAAATCAATCACCAATCTATAAAGTTTCTGAAACATTGGAGAAAGATATTTGTTCATAATTCTTTTGGATCTATTTTGAAATTAAAAATATTATTTTTATAGCATATAATTATTAATATATCATAACACCAATCTTTCATGTTAATGATCAATTATTTTTCATGTAATATTAACTCGCACGTCACCGGTGTTACGAACACTGCAGATTCTGCAGTGCGAGGAGAACCTCAAATTTCAATAATTGGTATCAGAGCTATTGTTATTGCTGTGATACTAATAATAATACGATTTTGTGAAAATCGTGATATGTGATTATGAGTAAGCTATTTCAAATTAATAAAAAAGTATTTCATTAATACTGAATGTATGAATTTGCATGATTGAAATAATGATTGTAATTTCATATGACCTATTTGGGTTATGAATTTTTTTTCTTAAAATTTGTGTTTTTATGTAAACCCAATTTGTCTTGGATAAATATTTTTTTTGTAAAATTGATGGAGATCAAATGGCAAAACTTTTTTTTTTAATTTGATTGAAACTAGTAATTCATATTTATGAATTATGTAAAAAATTAAATAGTGTAAAATTTTAATAGTTAAAGTTTTGCATTATTTTTTGGAATTCTAAATAAAGGGTTTATTTAGAATAATTAATTTTATAATTAGATTATAAAATTGACAATTTATGAAAATAAATTAATTTGATTAATTAGTTTTTATAAAAGTATAATAGAATATTTGATATTCTATAAAATCACAATAATTCTAAATAATGAGTGGGAGCTGGTAATTAGGCGTCACTTCCAACGATCTCTCACCTGAAACGGTCGTATACACTCATGAAAATGCGATTAAACGTGTTAATCACATTTTGACCAAAAATATCGAGATTTAATAAATTTTGAAAATATGAGATATTTTGAACAAATTTATTAATACATAATATTTTACTGTATGGTAAAATATTATGTATCGAGACTATAGTAACATTTGTAATTTTTCAAGTACTTTAGCATGCTCATGCACCATTTTACTACATCATATATCATATGAACTTTATGCATGATATTAATCTTTATCTATATATTCATTACAACAATATGTCTTCTTTCATGATTAACTTACTTGCAATTGAAAAGTTGACTAGAGATAACTTTGTTATCTAGAAAAAGAACATGAATTTGATTATTGTGCATGACAATTTGAAGTTTTTCTTGACTAAGGACTGTCCCTCAGTCCCTGTTGAAAATACTACAAGAATAGAGGTGAAAAGTTTTGATTCATGGAAATGAGCACGTTATTTGCTCGCTTATATGAATGATGTACTCAACACAAAATTTGAGAAAAACTACTTCATGAACAAACTGAGTTATGATGACTCAGTTGCTAAACGAGCTTACGACCTATGAGATGATTTCTTCTGTAAAGAAGAAGAGAGAAGCAAATGTTGTTGGATCTTTATTCTCTCAATCTTCCCTTAAGAAGCGGAAGAAGTTTAAGAAAAGAAATCAAGTTCAAAAAGTATATCCAGCAGGAAAAGGAAAAGACAAGCTCAATAAAAAGAACAAGTCCAATGAAGGAAACAAAAGTAGCCAAACCAAGAAAAGCCCAAAGGAAAATGTTTCCATTGTAAAATTGATGGTCATTGGAAGAAAAATTGTAAAAAGTATCCCAAGGAGCTAAAGAAAAAGAAAAAGGTAAATCTGATTTACTTGTTATTGAATCTTGTTTAGTTGAAAATGATGTCACCTTGGATAGTTGATTCAGTCGCGACTAATCATGTTTGTTGTTATTTGCCAATGCTTAGTTCCTATCGAAAGATAGTAGATGAAGAGTTTACTATGAGAGTAAGCAATGGGGCACTTGTATCTACTTCAGCAGTAAGAGAAACAAAATTATATTTTCAGAATAAATTTTTGTTATTGAACAATGTTTATTTTGGACAGGGGTTTACTAGAAACCTCATTTCAGGTTCTCTCTTATTTGAACAATTATATTTTATTTTTTTTATAATAATATTGTTATTATTTCTAGAAATGGTTTGGATATTTGTTCTGGATTTATGAAAAGTGGACTTTATTCGATAAGGCCTACTTATAAATCACTGCTGAATACATAAATTTTCAAAGTAGAATCGCCTAAGTCCAAGAAACATAAAATTTCTCGTGATGATAGAACATATCTTTGGCACCTTTGTCTTGGTCATATTGATCTAGATATAATTAACAGACTAGTAAATGATGATCCTTTAAAAGATCTAAATGTTAGATCATTACTAGTTTGTTAATCTCATCTAGAAGGATAAATGACCAACGACCCTTTTCTACAAATGGTAGAAGAGCCCAAGAACCTCTTGAACTCATACTTTTGTTGATGATCGGAAACTTTTAGAAAGTTTCAAGAATTCAAAGTTAAAACTGAAAATCAATTAGGTAAATCCATCAAGTGCCTTCGATCAGATTGAGGTTAGTACCTTGATTATGAATTCAAGTATTACCTATTAGAGCATGAGATTATCACTCAGTTAACAATACCAGGCACTCTTCGACAAAATGGTGTTGCTGAGAGGAGAAATAGAACTTTACTCGATATGGTTTGATCCATGATGAGTTACTTTTCACTACAAAAATCATTTTGGGGATACGTCATACAAACAGCCACTTACATTTTGAAAGTCCCTTCTAAGTCGATACCTAAGACGTCTTTAGAATTATGGAGTGGTCACAAACCTAGCATATGTGTTGATGGGTAAGACTAGAAAATTAGAATCTCGATCTGAGGTTTGTTTATTTGTTGGGTATCAAAAAAGCACAAGAGGAGGTTTGTTTTATAGTCCTCAAGATAACAAGATATTTGTATCGACAAATGCCACGTTTCTTGAACATGACTATATAACAAATTTCAAACCTCAAAGCAAGATTGTCTTGGAAGAAATTCATGTTAAGGAGATCACATCAGAAACAACAATAGTTGTTCCCTGTGATACTCAAGAGACCACCACTTCTAGTTAGATCATCATGCCACATAGACATAGCGAGAAAGTAGTATGACTACCATCTCGAGATAGAGATGTGGGTGAAGCACAAGTTGCTGTCACTAATGATGAAAAGGATGATCCATTGTCCTTTAGATGCGCAATGGAAGATACTAACAAAGATGCATGGCTTGAAGCTATGAAACTTGAGGGTTCCATAGATATAGAAGCATATCAAAAGGTTTGCAAGTTGACTAGGTCCATTTATGAACTTAAACAAGCATCTAGGTCATGGAACGTAAGATTTGATGAAGCAATTAAATGTTATGGGTTCACTCACTGTCTTGATGAGTCTTGTGTATACAAACTTATTAATGACAAGCGTGTGGTCTTCTTACTTCTATACGTTGATGATATTCTACTTATTGGGAATAATGTAGAATTATTATCATATGTAAAAGTATGGCTGGCTAAGCAGTTCCAAATGAAAAATTTGGAAAATGCAAATTACATTCTTAGGATTCGTTTGATACAAGTTCGCAAAAATAGAATGTTAGTTTCGTCTCAAGCATTATATTCTGACAAGATGCTTGTCAGATATTTAATGCAACACTCTAATAAAGGTTATTTAGCTTGACATGAAGTTATTATGTCGAAGATGCAATGTCCTAACACACCTCAAGAGGAAGAAGATATGAGATGATATCCCTATGCATCAACTGTTTGAAGCTTGATGTATGCTATGTTGTGCACGAGGCCCAACATTTGATATGCAGTAGGGATAGTCAGCCGATTCCAGTCAAATCTAGGATTAGATCAATAGGCAGCAGTCAAACATATTCTTAAGTATCTAAGAAGAACGAGAAACTGGATATGAAGATTCAAGTGATGTAGATGATCGAAAGTCGATATCTTGATCTATATGCTAATGTCTTGATGAGTCTTGTGTATACAAACTTTTCAAGTGATGTGAAAAAAAATCCAAAATTGGTAATGGGGGAAATCTACAACAATCCGCATATTTTGAATTATTTATTTTAAATTTATGGTTTTATATGAACCTAATTATCCAAATTAAAAACGTTATATTACATTTTACAATGTATTTAAAAAGAGACCAGATTGCAGACATTTAATTTTAGTGACAGAAGCGAACGTTGGACATCAATGGCCTATGTGCAAATCCCTCTCTCAAATATTTTGGTCGGGTTTGCTTGGATAATCATAGTCAATCAGTTATATTTTAGATCTGATATATTAAAATTGAACCCATCATATTGGTTATTTTTTGGTAAAAAACTTGGCTACCCACATGTAATTGATTATACCATAATGATTGAACTTGGCTACAAAAATAAATGTGTAAATATCAATTTATCTCATGTACTATGATAGTAGTTACAATAAATACTTCTAATCTTAAGAATTATTGATCAACACTTTGAAATTTACAATATTTTTAACGAACATATTATCATTACATTTTTTTCTAATAAATGATATCTTCAATTAACATATTTCATCAATAAATGATAATAGAAAATGTTAAAAAGATTATAAATTAACAAAATTATTTTATTATGAAGTTAACAAATCTTAATTACTCTTTGTGTAACAACCCTCATTTTTTTATTTTAGAATTTTGTGACTTTAAGATAGAAGTGTCTAAGATTTGTTTTATGAATGTTGGGTAAATATTGAAGAATTAAAGTATTGTTGATGTTAGCAATTTAGTAGGTTGAAGGTGATGAAGAAAATAAGGTTTAAGGGAGTATAAGTAATGATGTTATTCATAAAGGTTAGAAAATCTTATAAGTGTTTGGGAATACTTTAAGTCGACCCCAGGATCGAGGAGGGGTCGACACAATATAACCCTTTGGAATACTTTCGGTCGACCACAGGATCGAACGGTCGACACAAATTACTCTCGGGAATTCCTTCGATCGACACCATGGACGAGCGGTCGACACCTTCACCGACGTAAGTTGAAAGGTCAGTCAAAACTTGGACGAATCTGATTTATGGATGTAAAGGAAATACTGTTTTTGATTAATAAAAGACATAAAAAGGCATTTGGCTGCCATGTTTCTGCCAGACACGAATTCTTATCTTTATTCTCTCTGAATTTTCGTGAAGGTTTAAGTTCAAGGTATTCAACTATTTTTTGAGTTTCTCTTAAGTTAGTGACGATAAAATAATGGTATTACTTGAATTGATGGATAAAAATGAATGATTTCATGGCAAGAGATGTGAAATAAGTCAATTATGTACAAAGTTAAAGTTTTGGAAAATTCTGTTGATAAGTAGTACGAATTAGAGTTTGCTTCCTTCATAAGAGTTAGAGTAAACTCTTAAATGATTTATAGCCATTGGAATCACTCAATTCGAAGCTATGTATAAAAATTTATGGACGTTGCAAGTCAGCGTACAGAAACTGGAGAGAGTTGCAGTCGACCCCTTATAGGTTAGGTCGACCGGTTCTCGATTTAAAAATGCATGCTCTCTGTTTTGTCAACATGGGTCGACCCCTTATAGGTTGGGTCGACCGATCCTTGATTTCCAGAGATGCATGCTCACTATTATGTCAACATTGATCGACATTTTATGCTACGTTAGTTTTGTGAATTTGGTGTCTTCTAAGAAGTTATAGTAGACTCTTTAAGAAATAATTTGACACCCGTAGCATCACGAATGGATCAATATAGAGGAAGTTATAGTTATTCAAAGTTGGAATAGTAAGTTGTGACTTTACGCAATAAAACAGGTTATGTTACCTTAATTCTTAACCTTAAATGATTTATACGTTTAGGTTACCAATTGGATTAAAATGGAATCAAGTGGATTAATTCAAGATAGCGGTTAAGGTAAGATTATGATGCATGTGATTGACCCTTAAGTAGGACTACATTATAAAGATTAAGATTATTGTTTGTTAATGCTTTGATATTGTTTGTTAGATTCAATGATATGATAAATGCATGTTTTGTTTATTAAGCATTGTACATGAATCATGCATCATGTTTTACTCAAAATAACGAAAATGAATTTTTCATGCATGATTTTCATAGACAACAAAACATGATATGAAGAAAGAACAAAGGAAGATTCATGAATTCATGTAACAGTTTGTTGTTGAGGAGGGATTTTAGTTGGTTGTCTTACGTGGACGTCATAGTTAACCTCTCAATTTCCCATCATAGTTCGCCTCACAATAATCTCATAGCTACGGTAACTAAAGAAAGAATGAATGTCACAATTGAAATGAAATTGCATAGTTTTACAATAGTTCATGCATGTTACATATTTTATAGTTTTCACGTCTTACTGAGCCTTAGGCTCATTAGAAGTAGGTGAGGAGTTTGATGCTCAGAATGAAAATCATTGATAATGAAGGATATCTTTGAGTATGCAAAAATCGAAGATACAGAGAAAGTAATATGTGCTGCATTTATGTTAGAGAATGATGCAAGATTTTGGTGGGATACAGTTAAGACCACCCACAATGTGAGGGAAATGATATGGGAACAATTTAAAACTGTATTCAATGACAAATATTTCAGCCGTGCAGTTCGAACTAGTAGGATGGTAGAGTTTGCTCAACTATGCCAAATTGGATCAGTGCTGAATATATACGAAAGTTTGAATCACTGTCACAATTTGCTCCACATCTTGTAGCCAGTAATGAAAACAAAGTACACCAGTTTGTTCAAGGCCTTAAATTTGAAATCTATAAAGGAGTGAAAATATATGGAATAGAAGACGTGCCTTATTCCAAGATAACATCTAAGGCCCTTGAAATAGAAGAAGTGGAAACTAAATTTCAGAAACAACAAGAGGCACAACAACGATTTTATAAAACAGTACAGCCCCAACAAAATAAGGGCTCGCAGCAATCAAGGGGTACTAAAAGACCTAATGAAGGGAAGACAGAGCAGGAAAAAGAGAAAAAGCCACAAGACTATTCTCAAAGGGTGCCATGTCCCAAATGCAACAAGGTTCATTACGGAGAATGTATAGCTGGCACCAACAAGTGTTTTAGATGCAAGAAGGAGGGTCACATAGCTCTGAACTGTCCACTACAGAACAAAAATCAGACTAAAGTTGCACCAAGGGTTTTTGCACTAATCGAATCGGATAGTGAAGAGCAACCTCATGTGGTGTTAAGTACCATTTTAATTAATGATGTGCCTGCTTATACGTTGATTGACTCTGGTGCTACGCACTCATTCATATCATCTGAATTCATGATTAAATTGGAATGTTCACCAATGGTAGCTGAGCATATTTATGATGTTGTGTTACCATCAGGTGAGCAGTTGCATTTGAATTACGTATTGTTGAATTGTATTGTTTCTATAGCCGATGGAAATTATATGCAGATTTTATAGTTATGGATATGCGAGGTTATGATGTAACTTTGGGGATGGACTGGTTGTTTCGACACTTTGCAACCATAAATTGCAGAACTAGAATAGTCAGTTTTCAACCTCCTACGCCATATGCCTTTTATTTTCAAGCGACAAGGAATAAAAAGCAATTAGTGATTGTATCGGCAATACGGGCTTGGAGATTACTAAAGGGTGGCTGTATGGGATTTCTTGCAAGTATTATAGATTATCGTAAGAAATCCGATCTTAAATTGCAGGAGATTCCAGTAGCTCAAGAGTTTTCAGAAGTGTTTTTGGATGATATACCGGGACTACCTCCTAATCGAGAAATTGAATTCACGGTAGACTTGTACCCCGGAGCGGAACCAGTGTCAAAGAATTTGTATCGAATGACTCTAGCAGAAATGAAAGAATTGAAGGGGCAATTAGAGGAGTTGTTGAGCAAGGGTTTTATACGCCCTAGTTTCTCCCCCTGGGGAGCCCCTGTTTTGTTTGTAAAGAAGAAGGACAGAACCCTAAGGATGTGCATCGACTATCGTGAATTAAACAAATTGACAGTGAAGAATAAGTATCCGTTGCCTAGGATTGATGATCTGTTTGATCAATTGCAGGGTGCGCAGATATTTTCCAAGATTGACTTGCGGTCAAGATATTATCAGTTAAAGGTAAAGGAGGAAGATATTCCAAAGACTTCATTCAGAACCCGATATGGACATTACGAGTTCCTAGTAATGTCGTTTGGTTTGACAAATGCTCCAGCGGCATTTATGGACCTTATGAATAGGATATTCCATGAGTATCTCGATAAATTTGTCATCGTGTTCATCGATGATATTCTGGTGTATTCTAAGTCGGAAGAGGAACATAAGGAGCATTTAAGGATGATCTTAAGTATATTGAAGCAACATCAGTTATATGCCAAATTCTCTAAATGCGAATTTTGGTTAGATCGGGTGAATTTTCTGGGTCACGTGATTTCTAAAGAAGGTGTATCTATTGATCCAGTAAAGGTGCAAGCTGTTTGTGAATGGTCACAACCAAAGAATGTAACTAAAGTGCGAAGTTTTCTTGGTTTAGCAGGATACTATAGAAGATTTATTAAAGGATTTTCTAAGATTGCTACACTATTGATGCGATTAACAAGGAAAAATATGAAGTTCTGGTGGTCAGAGGATTGTGAAAAGAGTTTTCAACTATTGAACGACAAGTTAACCTCAGCACCAGTGCTAATACTTCCAATGGAAGATGGAGAATTTAGTATATTTTGTGATGCGTCGTTGATGGGTTTAGGATGTGTGCTGACGCAAGAAGTTAAAGTAATTGCTTATGCATCGCGATAATTGAAAGATTATGAGAAGAACTATCCTACCCATGATCTAGAGTTGGTAGTAGTAGTCTTCCCCTTAAAGATCTGGAGACATTACTTATATGGACGTCATTGTGAGATATTCACAGACCATAAGAGTCTCAAGAATCTTTTCACACAAAAAGAGCTGAATTTAAGACAGCGGCGATGTCGGGAATTTGTTAAAGATTATGATTTTGAGCTTAAATATCATCTAGGAAAGGCTAATGTGGTAGCTGACGTACTGAGCAGGAAGTCAGTGGCAGTGTAAGTTGAGGTGATGCAAATTTTGGTAGAAATTTGTAATGAGCTGTAGAGGGGAGACATTGAAGTTGTACTAGATCTAACAGCTCAGTTGGCTGCTTTAACTATGAGACCAAATCTGTTGGATCGAATTGGAGATATTCAAAAGGAGGATTCAAGGTATAAGCAGTTTATAGTAGGACAGATGCAAAATTTTCATGAATTTCAATGTTCAAAGGAAGGTATACTCAAGTTTCGTGATAGGTGGTATGTTCCCCATAATGAAGAATTAAAGAAAGAGATATTGAAGGAAGCTCATTCTTTAAAATTTTCGGTTCACCCAGGAAATACAAAGATGTATCAAGGCTCGAAACAGTGTTTTTCTTGCCGGGAATGAAAAAGGGTATCGTGAAATATGTGGAATCATGTGTCGTATGCCAACATGTAAAAGCAGAACATCAGAGGCCTACATGAATGCTTAAGTCATGTTTCTGTGGACCATTTTATTCCGGTAAGAACAAAATTCTCCATGGAAAAGTATGTTGAACTATATTTGCAGGAGATAATAAGATTACATGGAATTCCAGTTTCCATTGTATCTGATAGAGATCCAAAGTTTACTTCGAGATTTTGGAAGAGTCTGAATAAAGCTATGGGAACAGAATTGGCATTTAGCACGGCATTTCATCCTCAAACAGATGGCCAGACTGAGAGGACTATTCAAATCCTTGAGGATATGTTGCGCGCGTGTGTTATGGATTTTCAGGAATCATGGAGCATGTTGTTACCCCTAGTAGAATTTTCGTATAACAACAGTTATCACTCGACTATTGGTATGTCTCCATTTGAAGCATTGTATGGAAGAAAGTGTAGGTCTCCATTATTTTGGGATGAGGTTGGAGAAAGTAAAATCTATGGACTTGAAATGATAAAACAAACAGTGAAACATGTGAAAACCATACGACAAAGAATGAAAGCTGCTCAAGATCGTCAGAAAAGCTATGCTAGGCGGCGAAGAGCACTAGAATTTAAAGAGGGAGATGAAGTGTTTTTTAAGGTTTCACCATACAAGGGTATGATGAGGTTTGTGAAGGATCGAGATTAACCTAAGTGGGGGGGTGAATTAGGTTAACTAAACTTTTTCGTTTACTAAGTTAAATTCAAGCGAATTGTTTAGTTATTTTCTAACTCTAGTGCGAAATTCTTAAACAAATAAGTAAGAGTTTAGAGTAAGAAAGTGACACCGGTTTGGTAACGCGGTTCGGCCAACCTTGCCGACGTCTGCGCTTCAAGGTACCTCCTTGAAGATCTTTCCAGCTCAAACCTTGAGCTTCACTCCTATTGACTTACGGTTGTCAACCAAACCTTTGACTCTTTTCTTGAAGGAGCGTCACCCCTTTTACAAAGATCGTTCAATGAAAAATAACTTACAATTTGTACGGTTATAAAAACCGACT
>QAOC01004644.1:1948-12147 GCA_003255005.1 Begonia fuchsioides
GAACCCTGTAACGAAAAAACTAAAACCCAAAACTTAAACTCAAACTCCAAACCCTTCAAACGAACCTTGAATTTTAAACCCAAAACCTAAGACCTAGAACCTAAAACCTTAAATCGAAAACCCAAACCCTTAAACCCAAAACCCAAACCAACATCCTAAAATGCAAAACCAAAACATGAAACCCTAAACCTAAAACTCGAAAAATCATGAAACCTAAACCTTGAAAACTTAAACCTCTTAGTGCTTCGAGCGTAAAGCTTAGGGGTTTAACTAAAGTGTTAGTGCTAAGTGCTTTAGTCTTACGGCTTTGTCCTTGATTCTTGAGGATTACTCTTACGGCTTTGGATTACGGACTTAGGGCTTAGGCCTTAAGGCTTACTGCTTAAGACTTATGGCATAGGACTCAATGCTTAATGCTTACTACTTAAGACTTAGGGCATAGGGCTCTGGGATTAGGGCTTTGGGCTTAGCATATACAACTTAAAACATTGGGCTTCTGATTTAAGACTTTGGGCTTTGGGCTTAGAGCTTAGGGAGTTGGGCTTAGGGCTTACTGTTGGCTTTAAAATTTTTTAAAGTAATCAATTATTTTTTTATGATAATCATTTGTGTGAATGTATGAAAGCTAAATTAAATTATGTTGTAATGTATCTCATAGACTTAATTTCTCATGTGAGATACCCTTGTCAAAGGGTACACTTAATGTCTAACAAGTTGCTCGAGTGTTTGCAGAATTTTGTAAGTTCTCTCAAGTTATGTCGACCGTTGTCACATGTGTCGACCAAAATAATTCAAGAGAAGAGATGTATGCCGACCGCTATTCATATATGTCGACCGCAACAACTCCAGAAAAAGATATATTTCGACAGCTATTCATATATGTCGACCACAACAACTCCAGAGAAGAGATGTATGTCGACCGCAATAATTCCAGAGAAGAGATGTATGTCAACCGCCCGAAGATGCAGGTTTACCGATGCCAAAATCCAGAGATGTAACTTTGTCGACGATACAGACTTATGTTGACCGGCTATGTTCCAGAGACAAAATTCATGTCGACCACACAAGACATATGTCGACCGATGAGAAATTCCAGAGATGTAATCTATGTCGACCGATAACGACTTATGTCGACCGCTTACAATGGACGTCGACCGCAGAAAGTCCAAAGTCAAACTCTATGTCGACCGCTCGATTGTTAGGTCGACCCATCAGGAACAACTACAAGAGACAAAGCTCCAACGGCTATTTTCTAATGAGTCTAAATGGTTATATTGCGGTCGACCGCTCTCGTACATATGTCGACCGCCCGAGCCTGAGCTGCTGCAAAATTATAAATAGATGAAGAAAATCTATTTGTGGTGACAAATTTTTTATAGAAAAAGACATGCCAAAACTCTGCCAAAAATCATTCTTGATTTAACTGTTACTCTCTCATTTCTTGTACTTACTTTAGATCATTTTTTAGTGATTGAGAGAGTCTGATAAAAAACCATAAATATCTGTATCAATTGTCTTGAGCAAATTTGTAAAGGGGTGGCCTCTGAAAAATAAGAGTCAAAGGGGTGACGCCTCTAAGAAAGAAGAGTCAAGTTGTAAAGGTTAGATTGACACCTGGAAGTTCAATCAAGTGCAGGATCTTCAAGGAGCTACCTTGAAGCGTGGACGTAGGCAATTGTTAACCGAATTGCGAAAACATATCGGTGTCAAATTCTCTCTCTCAACTTTTACTTTGTTGATTGTGCTGGCATAAACTGAATTTGATAACCAACCCTCTTAATTTGTTCTTAAAGAATTTAACTTACGAAAAATTTCAATTAACCTAATTCACCCCCACTTAGGTTAAAACTGGTCCTACACGTACGACTTTAGGATTTTTCCTTAGGGATTAGGGCTTAGGGTATGAGGTTTTGTGCTTTGGGCTTACGACTTTGGTCTTAATTGTTAGGAATTTGAGCTTTGAACCTAGAGCTTAAGGTTTAGGGCTTCGGTCTTTTAGCTTAAGGCCTAAGGCTTTAAACTTTGGGCTTACAGGTAAGGTTTTGGAATAACTGCTTATGACATAGAGGTTTTGGTTTAGGCCTTTGGGCTTCGTTATTCAAGCATACAGCTTAAGACTTTTGTCAAAGGGCTTTGGGCATAGGGCTTTCTGCTATGTGCTTTGGACTTTAGGCATAGCACTTAAGGCTTATGGGTTAGAATTTTTTGGATATGGGGCTTAGTGCATCAGGGTTTGGGCTTAGGTCTTACAGTTTTTGGCTTTGGGCTTAGGGATTAGATCTTACAGCTTAGGGATTAGTGTTAAAGGATTAGGACTTTGGCATTTGGGCTTAGCTGTGAGTGGTTACGGCATAAGGCATACCTCTTGCGGCTTTGGGCTTAGTGCTTTGGACTTTGAGCTTTTGGCTTACGAATTAGGGCTTCAGGTTTAGGGCTTCGAGCTTATTTGTTAAGGCCTAGGGCTTAAGACTTAGAGCTTTATGCTTGGGCCTTAGGAATTAAGCCTAGGGCTTTGGGCTTAAGTCTTTTGGCTTAGGGCTTGGGACTTTTGGCTAAGGAGTTAGGGCTTTAAAATTTGGTCTTTGGACTTGGGGCATAGAGCTAATGGCTTAAGACCTAGGGAATAGGGCATAAGGCTTAGGTCTTTGGTCTTTAGGGTCAACGGTAAGGGCTTTGGACTAAGGGCTTCGGTCTTCGGGCTAAAGGCTTTAGGGTTAGATGTGAGGACCTAGAGCTTAGGTTTTATGGCTTTGATTTTGGGCCTAGTGCTTTTGGCATATGGCTTTGGGCTTTAGGTCTATGACTTAGGGCTTAGGATTTAGGTTTAGGGCTTTGGGTATATGGTTTAGGGCTTAGTCTTTAGGCTTAGGGCTCAAGGATTAGGGATTTAGAATTAAGCGTTAGGCCTTTGGGCTAAGGGATTTGGGCTTTATTGTTAAGGCATATGGCTTGAGGCTTATGCTTTTGGATTGAGCTTACGGTTTAGGGCATTGGTATTAGTGCTTTGGGCACTGGGTTTTGGTTTTGAAGCTTTATCCTTAGGGCTTATAACTCGGGACCCATGACATATGGCTTAGGACTTTTTGCTTTGGGCTTTGGGCTTAGGTGTTACTGTATTCGACTTATGAATTAGTGCTTAGGGCTTTAGGCCTAATTGTCAGGGTACAACGCGTAGTTCGTACGACTTAGGGCTTTAGGCTTAGTATTTAGGGCTTTAGGCTTTGGGATTAGGCCTTAGAGTTTATGGCTTAGGGATTAAACTTAGGCTTAAAGCTTTATGGTTTTTCCATAGAAATTAGGTCTTCGGATGTAGGGATTCGGATTAAGGGCTTTTTGCTTCGGGCTTTGAGCTTTTGTGTTAAGGATTAGGGGTTTAGACTTAGGGCTTTGGGCGTGGGACTCAGGGATTAAGCTTAGGGCCTTGGTCTTTGGGCTTAAGGCTTAATCCTTAGCGCTGATGACACAAGAGTTAGGGGATAGAGCGTAGGGACTTAGGGCTTTTGTCTTTGCGCTCAAGGCTTATGGCTTTTGTCTTAGGGCTCAGGGCTTAGGCCTAAGGGCTTTGGGCTTAGATGTCAAGACATAGGGCTTAGGTTTTACAGCTTTGGATTTTAGGTTTAATTCCTTGGGCTTATGGCTTAAGGCTTAGTCTTTTTTATTAGTGTTTAGTACACAAGGCTTTGGGCTTAGGGCTTAGGGCTTTAGGATTAAGGGTTAGGGCTTTCCGCTTACTCCATTGGGCTTTTTTGTTAGGGCTTAGGGCTTGCGTTTAAAGTTAAGGCTTAGGACTTAGGGTTTAGGGCTTTAAGATGGCTTATGGCTTAAGAATTAGCACATAGGGCTCATGGCATAGGTGTTTATGGTTTAGGGTTTAGGGCTTAAGGCTTAGGGTTTAGGGTTTAGGGTTTAGGGTTTTGAGCCAACAATTATAGCTTTAGGGATTCGTGATTAAGGCTAAGGGCTTTGGGCTTAGAGCTTAGCGCGTTGGGCTTTGGGCTAAGGGATTTGGGCTTAATGCGTCGAGCTTTGGGCTTATGGATTTGGGCTTTGAGTTTTAGGCTTAGGGATTACTGCTTAGGGCTTTGAGCTTAAGGATTAGAGCTTAAGGCTTTAGTCTTAGGTGCCAAGTGTTAGGTCTTAGGGCGTAAGACTTAGGGCTTTAGGCTTAGGGTTTACGGCTTTGGGCTTTGAGATTAAGGCCTAGGGTTTCGAGGTTTGGGCTTAGAGCTTTGTGCATAAGATTTATGCTTAGGTACTATAGCTAAGGAATTAGGGCTAATGGCTTAAGGCTTAGGGCTTAGGGTCTAGGCTCGGCATTTAGGGCTTTGACGTTTTTGTGTAGGGCCTTCGGATTATGGCTTGAGGCTCAGGCTTAGGGCTTAGTCCTTAGGGCATTAGAGTAAGGAATTAGATCTTAGGGCTTAGAGCTTTGGGCTTTGGGCTTTTCTAATACAAAGTTGGGCTGCGAGTTTCAGGCTTCATGTTTAGGGCTTCAAGCTTTTTTTTAAGGCTTAGGACTTGAGACTAGGGCTCTAGGCTTGGGCCTTAGGAATTAAGCTTAGGGCATTAAGCTTAAGTCTCAGGGCTTAGGGCTTAAGACTTTTGGCTGAGGAGTTAGGGCTTCAAAATTTTGTCTTACGAGTTTGGGCTTAGGGCTAATGGCTTACGACCTAGGGAATAGGGCGTAAGGCTTAGGGCTTTGGTCTTTTGGGTCAACTGTAAGGGCTTTGGGATAAGGGCTTTCGGCTTAGATGCCAGGACTTAGGGCTTAGGCTTTAGGCTTAGAGCTTTGGGTCTATGGCTTAGAGCTTAGGCTTAAGGCTTAGGGTTTAGGGCTTAAGGATTTAAGATTAAGGGTTAGGGCTTAGCCGTTTGGGCTAAGGGCTTTGGGCTTTATTGTTAGGTCTTATGGCTTGGGGCTAAAGCTTAGGTATTGAGCTTAGGGTTTAGGGAATTGTGATTATGGCTTAGGGCATTGGGCTTTGGTTTTGAAGCTTTATCCTTGGGCTTACAACTCACTCACAACATATGGCTTAGGGCTTTGGGGTTAGAGCATTTGACTTAGGTCGTATGACTTAGGGCTTTAGGCTTAGTATTTATGGCTTTGGGCTTAGAGCTTAGGGCTTATGTCTTAGAGCTTAGGGATATGGGCTTAGAATTTAAAACTTAGTCTTAAAGCTTTGGGATTTTTCCTAAGGAATTAGGTCTTCAGATGTAGGGATTTGGATTAAGGGCTTTTCGCTTAGAGCTTTGGGCTTTTGTGTTAAGGATTAAGGGTTTAGACTTAGAGCTTTGGGCGTGGGACTTAGGGATTAAGGTTAGGGCTTTAAGCTTAGGTCTTAGAGCTTTCTTCTATTTTCATAAGGCTTAGTCCTTTGGGCTAATGACTTAAGATTTAGGGAATAAGGCCTAGGACTTAGGGCTTTGGTCTTTGGGCTTAAGGCTTATCGCTTTTGTCTATGGGCTCAGGACTTAGGCCTAAGGACTTTGGGCTTAGATGTCAGGACATAGGGCTCATGTTTTAAGGCTTTGGATTTTGGGTCTAAGGCCTTCGACTTGGGCTTAGCTCTTAGTCTTTTTTATTAGGGTTTAGTGCATAGGGCTTTGGGCTTAGGGCTTTAGGACTAAGTGTTAGGGCTTAGGTCTTAAGTGTTAGGGCATAGGGCTTTGGATTTTGGGTCTAAGGTTTAGCTTTTGGAGTTTCATTGCTCGGGTGTTGGGTTTTTAGTTATGTATTTTGGGTTTTGGGATTTAAGTTTTGGGTTTCGGGGTTCAGGTTTTGGGTTTCGAATTTCAGGTTTAGGTTGCGAGTTGAGGGTTTTGGGTTTCGATTCCAGAGTTTATTTTTTGGGTTTCAAACTTTTAGTTTTATGTTTCTGGAATGGAGTTTTGGGGTTCGGATTTTGAGTTTGAAGTTTTGGGTTTCATGTTTTAGGTTTCAGGTTTTAGGTGTCGGGTTCCAGGTTTCAGGTTTTGGGTTTCAAGTTTTGGGTTTTGGGTTTCATGTTTTCACGTTTTAGGTTTCGAGTTTTGAGTTTCGACTTTCAAGTTTCTATTTTTGGATTCAGGGTTCAAGTTTTTCTGAATTGGGGTTCAAAGTTTTGGTTTTGGGTTTTAGGTTTTAGTTTTGGGTTTTAGGTTTTGGGTTTTGAGTTTTGAGTTTCATTTTTAGGTTTTTTGGCTTTTATTTTTTTAATTTCGTGTTTTGGATTTTGGGGTTTGGAGTTAGGGTTTTGGGTTTCGAGTTTCAAGTTTTGGGCTTTGTGGTTCAGGTTTTGGGTTTCGAGTTTTGGATTTTAGTTTTTTGTTTTTTAAGTTTCAGGTTCTAGGTTTTGAGTTTCGGATTTTAGTTTTGGGTTTTAGGTTAAAGGTTTAGGTTTTTGATTTCTAGTTTTACGTTTCTACTTTTTGATTTTGGACTTTCTCTTTCAGGTTTTATAGTTCGGGGTTTGGGTTTCAGGTTTTGGGGTTTGAGTTTTTGTTTTGGGTTTCGAGTTTAGGATTTTGACTTTCGAGTTTTGAGTTTCTGGTTCAGAGTTTGTGTTTTCGGTTTCTAAGTTCCAGTTTCAGGTTTATGGTTTTAGAATTCAAGTTATGAATTTTGGTTTTTGGGTTTTGAGTTTCAAGTTTCAGGTTTTGGGTTTCGAGGTTCGGGTTTTGGGTTTTGAGTGTCAGGTTTATGGTTTTGGATTTCCAAATTTGGCTTTTGAGTTTCGGGTTTAGGTTTTTGGGTTTCGTTTTTCAAGTTTCAGGTTTTATGTTTAAGGTTTAAGGTTTCAAGTTTCAGGGTTTCCGTTTTTGGTTTTGGGTTTTTAATTTTGGGTTTTTTATTCCGTGTTTTATTGCTTGGGTTTTGGGTTTCTAGTATTTTGATTTCGAGTTTTGGTTTAGGTTTTGTGTTTCGGGGTCTAGGTTTAGGGTTTTGAATTTTGGGTTTTGGGTTTTGGGTTTCGAGTTGAGGGTTTTATGTTTCAAGTTTCTAATTTCGGGTATTGGGTTTCGTGGTTCGGGTTTCGGGTTTCACGTTTACGGTTTTATGTTTCGGGTTTATGTTTCAGGTTTTGGGTTTTGATGGTCGGGTTTCAGGTTTTGGGTTTTGAGTTTTGGATTTTGGGTTTTGAATTTTGGGTTTCAGGTTTTGTGTTCTCGAAACCTAAAACCCGAAAACTTATACCCAAAACTCGAACCCCAAAACCTAAAACCCAAGACTCGAAACTTGAACCCCAAAACACAAAAAACGAAGCCTAAAAGCTGAAACTCGAAACCTAAAACCCAAAACTCAAAACGAAACCTCAAAACCCAAAACGCGACACAAAACCTCAAAACCCAAAACGCGACACGAAACCTTAAACACAAAAACCGAAACCTAAAACCAAAACCTGAAACCTAAAAACCGAACCTCAAAACCCAAAAACCTGAAACACAATACCAGAAACTCAAACCTTGACACCCAAAACACGAACCAAACACTCGAAACCCAAACCAAGAAACCAAAAACCTAAACCTTATAACACGAAATCTAAATTCACCTCAAGTGTCGAGTGTTTGGTTTTAGGTTTCAAGCTGTGAACCCAAATCCCAAACCTTAAACCCCAAAACCCGAAAAATTGAAAACCGAAGCTCGAAACCCAAAACCTAAAACATGAAACCTGAAACCTAAAACCAAAAATATAATACTTGAAACCCAAACCCCAAAACACGAAACCCCAAAACAAAAATTTCGAACCCCAAACATTGAACCTTGAACCCCGAAACACGAAAACCAAAACTCAAAAGTTAAAACAAAAAACACGAATTCTGAAACTAAAAAAAAAACCCTGAACTTAAAACCCAAAACATGAAACCTAAACCTCTGAAACCAAAACACGAAACCTGAAAAAAAAAAAAACATAAAACAAACCATGAACCCCGAACCTTAAACCCAAAATTTTAAACCTAAAACATGAAACCCAAAACCTGAAACTTAAAATTCAAAACCGAAAACTCGAAACCTAAAACCCAAAAACTAAAACCCAAAACTCGAACCCCAAAACCTAAAACCCAAGACTCGAAACTTGACCCCAAAAACACAAAAAAAAAACCCCAAAAGCCTAAACTCGAAACCAAAACCCAAAACTCAAAACAAAACCTCAAAACCCGACCCCAAACCCTAACTCCAAAACCTGAAACCTAAAACCCGAATCCAAAAACTTGAAACTAGAGACTTGAAAATTGAACCCTCAAACCATCAACTTGAAACCCAAACTCCAAACCTTGAACCTACAACCCAAACTCGAAACGAAACACAAAACTTTAAACCCAAACCTCAAAATCCAACACATAAAACCTGAAACCCAAAACCTGAAACCAGAAACCCAAATTGTCAAACCCGGAGCGTGAAACTCAAAAATCAAAACCTAACACTTAAAAGCCAAATCTCAAACCCAAAATCTAAAACTGAAGCACAAAACCCGTAACCCAAACTCAAAACAATGGACTTTGGCATTTGGAACATTATAGAAGATGGCCCATTTATTCCTACAAAATTGGAAAATGATGTTAGGGTGCCTAAGACTAGAATTGAATACAATGATCAAGATTTGAGAAATGTTAGTGTAAACGCTAAAGCCATGAACATGTTGTATTGTGCTCTCTCTAGTAATGAATTTAATAGAATTCAAGGCTGTGAAAATGCTAGAGAAATATGGTGATTACTTGAAGTTACTCACGAGGGTACCAATTAAGTAAAAGAAAGTAAAGTCAATTTACTAGTCCATGAGTATGAGCTATTCACCATGGATAGGAGTGAGTCTATTGGTTGTATGTACACTCGTTTTACTAACTTGATCAATGGCCTAAAGGTTCTTGGAAAGGTATTGACAGAGGAGGAATGCGTGCGAAAAGTTCTTCGTGTTCTGCCTCCAGCTTGACAACCAAAGATGACGGCAATTCAGGAAGCCAAGGACCTCAAAGTGCTGAAACTTAAAGAACTCATTGGATCTCTGATGACCCATGAGTTGACTATGCAAGCCAATGAGAAGAAGGAACTAAAAGAGAAAGAGATATACAAGAAGAAGGATATAGCTCTAAAAGCTTTCTCAAGTAAACAAGAAGAAATCGAAAGTGAGGAAGAAGAGGAAGAAATCGCCTTCATAACAAGGCGCTTCAACAAATTCCTTCAGAAAAGAAAAATGAAAGGAATTCGAGCAACAAGAGGCGACAAAGCAACCGGTGACAAAAACAAGGAAGTCACTTGTTTTGAATGTGGAAAGGTGGGACACTACAAGTCGGAGTGTCCTAAGATCAAGAGAGCTCCCAAGTCCTACAAGAAGAAAGCAATGAAAGCCTCTTGAGATGACTCTGATAGCGACTCAACATCTTCCGAACTTGAAGAAGTCGCCAATATGTGCTTCATGGTTAAGGAAGATGAGGTACATCTTTCTCTTAGTGATTTAGAGCGTAATTTTGAGGAAGAAGATGATGATCTTTTATCCGACTTTAATGAACTACTTGATGATTTTAGCATGCTTAAAACTAAATACATGGAATTGAAAAAGGAGCATGTTAAATTACTCAAAGAACATGAAAATATTCATATCATATCTTATGAGAAGTTGCATGATGAAGTAAAAGATCTAAAGAAGAAAAACTTAGATCTAAACAATATAGTTCTCAAGTTTACAAATGGTAGTAAAAACTTGAACATGCTTCTAGGTAGTCAAAGAGTAACTTTCGACAAAGCTGGCTTGGGATATGAATCACATAAGAAGAAAAAGTCCTACAAGAACCTATTTGTAAAATCAAGTGCATGCAATAGGTGTAATAGAATAGGTCATCAATCTTTTAACTGCCCTCTAAATTCAAGAGTCAGAAAGATTAAGGTTGTGGAGAAATGGGTTCCCAAAGGAACCAATGCTAACCCTCTAGGACCCAAAATGGTTTGGGTACCTAAGAAGATGGTTTGATGTGTTGTGTAGGTGGAAGGAAGTCCCTTGAAAGATCTTTGGTTTCTCGATAGTAGATGTTCAAGGCATATGATGGGAGATCCTTCAAAATTTGCATCAATCAAGCATAAGAAAGGAAACGTCTCTTTCGGTGGAAATCAAAAAGGGAAAATTATTGAGAATGCTCTTTTAGTTGATGGCTTAGAACATAACCTTCTAAGTGTTAGTCAATTATCCGATAAAGGATATAGAGTTATCTTTGAATCTAACTCTTGC
>QAOC01004647.1:0-20258 GCA_003255005.1 Begonia fuchsioides
TTATAGAAATTATTGTTTAATAGTAACTTTTTGAGAGACTCGTTCCGATGGGTCATATCATGTAAATTCTAACCATTCAAAACCATTGGTAACATATCGATACACAATTTAAATTTCAAATTGATTTTAATTTAATTTCACATAAATATTTAGTTTTTGAGTAAAAGAATTAAAAAAGGATTGGATTGTACGCCAACATCTTTTATGGCGCGTGAGAGAAAATCAATCCTCGAGACCTCGACCTTGTATCGTCGCGGGTCCTACTTCGGAGTAGTTGAATTGAACCGAAGTAATTAAACTCACCGCGAGGCCTCACCTTCCTCCTCGGCTTCGTTTTTTTCTCTATCGGAAGCTAATCCAATCCTTTGGAGATAATTTTCTGGTTAGTTCTCATAATTTGGGGGCCAATCATTGTGTTGACGTTCAATCTTGTTCTACCGTTGTGCAATTTACGTGATTTTGCCGCTCATTTTGTTTTCTTTTCTCTTTTCTAGGATTTAATTGCAGCTAACTCCCCCTTTCCCTAATGGCAATTGTATCAGATGACGCCACAACTCTTTGCAGTCACTGGTATTTTATTCTTCACTGACTGGAAATTTTCAGTTTCCCTTTTTGCTTCGTATGTGATCGGGAATACTTCGCTCGAGAATTTTCATTTTCCTTTTTTGCTTGAGTCTTTTGTTGAGATCTATGCTGTTGTCTTCACGTAACCGTCTAAATTGATTGTAAAATTCGCTCTGAATATATATAATGTGAAACTTGATGTTCGTAGATCATTCGTTGTTGATCGAATTAAAAATCTATGCCGCTTAAATGTACCCGTTTTGTTCCACCTCGTTAATTGATTGGACGAGGTGTTTGTCATTGATCGATGATGTTATGGCAGCAAGCATAATTTCTTTGGATGGTTTTTATATTTGACTTTGATAAAGCTGGATGAATTAGGATTTAACTATGTTGATTGGAACTTGAATAATTTTTTCATAATTGAACGTTTTATCCTTATCTTATCTTACATCTCTAGATCCAATCCAATTGTATGTTATATGTATTTTTTGGGATCATGCCATCCCTTGTGCATCCGTAAGCTGATCGTTGAATAAATAGAAATTCATGTAAAAACATAGATCTCCTATGTGATAAGCTCTCTAAGTAAGACTAAGAGTCATGTGGGTTCAACGCTCTGTCTGGAGTGCTTTGATGGTGGTCATGTAGAAGGAGGTATTGCATCTCCAGTTTGAATTTTTTTTTCCAAATATAGGCTGATTTAGTTTTTGAGTCTCAGCTGCAATAAACCATATTCACTCATCTTTAATAATGAAAATTATCGAGGATGAGATAACTGTATACTGCCTTGTCACCTTCCATTCCCAGTAACTTTAAACTTTGTAATTTGATGACTTCTATATCGTTAAAGATCTAAAACATAACACTGACTTGTAAATATCCTAGTGTTCCTTATATCTTTATTTTACAAATCTGAACTAATTTATCCTATGATTTTCCATCTCCAGTGACAGAGCTGTACCTTCTTCAAATATCAACTTACACTTTGCTCACTGCTCCCGTAATCTAGAAAAATGTAAAGTATGTGGTGATATGGTTCCAAAGAGACATGCAGAGGAGCATTTCTTCAATACCCACGCCCCAGTAAGTGAATTTCTCTTCCAATCTTCATTGACATAGTGATTGGTTTGTAGTTAAATTTGGAAAGTGATTTTTTCCTAGTTTTACTCATGGCGTGGGACCAACAGGCTTTTTGTCAAGAGGAAACTAGTCAGCATTGCGAATTTTCAACATTAATATATAACGTAGAACATAGGGTATGATTTTACATGTTTAACAGTGACTTCCTTTTACAAATTACCTTATTAAGCATATTCCCTTTTAGGTTAAGTATCAAATAAGGAAGATAGGCATCTGATTTTTGAGTTTTTAGGAAGAGTGTGACAACTTTCAATGGAGCTTGTATTCTTAACTGGCATATGTAGTGATGCCGAGATGGCCATGCTAAGTTCAGAATATGATCCTCTAAACTTAGAGGGTTCATTCTCTCAGCCTTACTACATGATTATAATTTTGTTTGGATATTAATTTCTATATGTTCTTTTAGATATTTACAATTTGAAGCCAGTGAAAAAAACGGTAAATGTAAATGTTTCCTCGGATATTTTATCATTTTCGCGCATTTGGACCAGGTACCCTGCTCATTGTGCAGTGCAACAGTAGAGCGTGAAATTTTAGCCATTCATAAAGGTGAAAATTGCCCTCAAAGGATTGTAACGTGCGAATTCTGTGAATTTCCATTGCCTGCCATAGATTTAGCTGAGCATCAGGTACTGTCTCAAAAATGCTTTCAATTTCAACTAGCTCAATATGATTTTGATATCCTTTCTGGCTTGTAATTCTAGGAAGTATGCGGAAACCGGACAGAACTTTGTCGTATATGTCATCGGTATATTAGACTGCGAGAAAGATACAACCATGAAAGTAGATGTGGTGGTTTTACGGATAATAATACGGCCGGATCTTCAAGGTAAACTCTATATATTTGATGCTGAACCATTTTGAACCAAATCATGCATAATTAGTTAATTTGTGAGTTTATAACTGAGTAATTCCATTTTGAAGCGACTCGAGGGAAACCGAACGAGATCAAGGAGCTCGAAGAAGACAGCCTCGGGAATTTTCGAGGAGACGGCTAATGTTCACTATTGCGATCACTGGCATAGCGGTTCTACTGGGGTCTCTATTTTTCCAGAGGAAGACTTAGACTAATTAAGCGCTCAATCAATGCAGAATATGGTTCTTGTATATGTTTCCTATTTTCAGACATTCCTCCAAAAACAAAGTAAGACATGGGTTCTTCTCGTGGGGATGATTATGACGTCATCTACTTCTTTAATGCCTAATATATTAAGAAATTTAATGCTTTTTGCAAGTTTTATTGATAATTATATTACATAAAATAATTTTATTTATTGAAAATAAATGATAAAACCAATCGTTTGATTCCCCGGTTTTCCGAAGCATTTTAGTAATATGTAGTAAAGCAACGGCCTGATCGAGAACAACGGCTAGTTTAAAGCGCCAATTCTTTCCGTCGCGCCGCGGGTTTTCTTTCTCGATGACGGCCTTTATCTACATCATCTCAGACCTTCTCTTTTGATCGGCTTGCCGCAACCTTATTGATGCGAAATCGACGCGACCGATAAAAGAGACGAAGGTTAATCCATCTCAATTAGTTTAGGTCAGTTCATTTGTTGTTTGCTTTCGTTTCGTTGCTCTTGTTTGGATCGGCGATTCCTGCGTACCTTTTTTTCATTTGTCTATGTCCTATGCATTAGTTGCATTGAGGTTAATTGATATTTTTCCTTTGTCCGTCGTCCACGGTCCGTGATCAAGTTGCACCTCATGTTGCCAACATCCCGCTGGCAGTAGTTCTAACTTTTTCTTTTTTTTTTTTAAGGATTTTTCACTTGGAACTTCCGACTAAGAACCCTAGGTTTTCAAATGTCTACTCAAGGGGTGAGATTACGGCTACAAGGTCGTCATGTAAGTTCAGTTATTGATTCCGCACCTTTGTAGCTGTTCTTAACGAAAATTTGAGCATAGGGAAAATCTTCGATAGTCCTAAATATTCAAGAGTGTGAGAGCTTGGCATTGAAAGTAACCATATATTTTACACTGCAGTGACTTTAATCGTTTTTTCTTTAATCTCAATGCCTTGTGTAGGTGGTGATGGGTAATGGCCTATTGCAAGTAACATTATCCAACCCGGAGGGAATTATTACTGGAATACAGTATAATGGAGTTGACAATCTGCTTGAAATTCTTAACAACGAATCAAATAGAGGGTACACAAATCTACCAACTTTTACAGTTCCACATTCTCATTTTCTTATTTTGGAAATTCATAGTTCTAATTTGATAAGATATTAAATAAAAAATAATGAAAATTATTTAGTCCTCTTGTTTATGCATTGGTGAAAATAGATTAGAGCCGTCGAGGATGACAAACCTCCTTAAGAAAGAGACATGGTTAGTGGACATTGCGATTGACATGTCTCTATGAAGTTAAAATATTTGATCTATCCTTCTCTTTATGCAGAAAATTGAACTTGATTTTTGTTTCTTTTTTTATTTATGCAAAGAAGAAAAACTTGATATTTTTCGTTTGGAATGCGAGGTATTGGGACCTTGTGTGGAGCACACCTGGAGGCAAAGGAATTTTTGATGTGTATGCCTAGATTTTACTTTCTCGGTTTATGATAATTTCTTAAAAATTCAGGAAAAATATTTATTGCAGAAGATGTTTTATCTACTCTGACTAATCAGGCTTATTGCTTATTCAAGATTGACATTACTTGATTTTTGCCTCTCTTCATGTATCTTTTATCATAATCGTTATATATTCTTCAACCAAGATCTATATTGGTGTAGGATTAAAGGCACACATTTTAGGGTAGTTGTAGAAAATGAAGAACAGGTGGAACTCTCATTTACGAGAATGTGGGAGCCTTCTCTTGCGTGCAAGGTCGTTCCCTTAAATATTGACAAAAGGTCACTATTTTGTTTTCATAATGTTTTACTATTTTTGTGCATTGATTAGAGAATTACATTTTTGTTGTTTCCTATAGGTTTATCATGCTGCGCGGTTCCTCGGGGTTTTATTCCTATGGCATTTATGAGCACTTAGAGCAGTGGCCTGATTTTGACCTTGGTGAAACCAGAATCGCATTCAAACTCAGAAAAGACAAGTGAGGGTTCACGCTCACTTTCTATGGAATAAGAAATATTGGGACTTGTTAGCATTTTATCAGTTTTTCATATTGATACTTGGGTTTTCCCCCCTCTGTTTTTCATTTAAATATGATCACAACAGAGGAAAAATCAGGGTTTGGGCTAAAAATATTTATTTGAGTGGTTTGGTTTGTCTGAATTGATTTTTCATTTCACTATCTCATATTAAAATCAAGCAGCTGAATTATTGGATCAAGTGATACTTTTATTTGATAGGTTTCACTACATGGCAGTAGCTGACAACAGGCAAAGATTCATGCCTCTGCCTGATGACCGGCTAACTCCAAGATGCCAAACATTAGCTTATCCAGAAGCAGTTCTGCTCACCAATCCTAAAAATAAAGAACACAAAGGCGAGGTACATCTAAAACTGTATTCTCCTCAATCTCCCATCGCTCTTATTTTGTGTATGCTATAGATGTCCACGGATCAGCATCAATTATTGAACCAGGGTATTTTTATTGTTCCTCTAGCAAATTAAAATGGAAAAAATCCGAGAAAGACTTGATTAGACTTGTGAGGATAGCTGCTCCTTCAGCAGGCTAAATTTGATTTGATTTCTTTATGTGCAGGTGGACGACAAGTACCAGTATTCCTGTGAGAACAAAGATCTAAAAGTTCATGGATGGATTTGTACCAATCCACCCACTGGGTTCTGGCAGATTAACCCGAGTGATGAATTTCGATCCGGTGGTCCCCTCAAACAGAATCTAACATCTCATGTGGGGCCAACCACCCTTGCTGTGAGTTACTGATCTCCTACTACTAATATTTGTGATATTATCACAACTTGTTGAAATTCCTTAAGGTTAGGATATTTAATGTATTAGAAAGTAAGTTTTCTAAATGGATTATTTCCTACTTTCTAATTAGATAATTCAATTTTCTCTATATAGTTGCTGTTTATAATGATTCAATAAGAAAATAAGAGGAGAAATTTTTCTGTTAATTTCTTCATGATATCATAACACGGGTCTCTCCCTTAGATTGTATTGCCTGAACTTCCATGACCATTGAGCACGGCAGTTCCACCATCAATAACAGTTCATATTCCCTTACCTCAAAGTGGCTTCAATTCAAATTCTAGAATATCAGGTAGTTCAGAGTGACCATCTCCGACCATTGCAAATTCTGAAATCAATGGACAAAATTTCTTGCGGCGGTCGCAATCTGTAAGAATGGTTGTTTGTTGTTGAGGAAAAGAAGATTTCTTGACTAGAGAGGTGGCAATTCCAACGAAGTAAGATCTAGAATTCAAGAAGTGGTAGGTTTAGAATCACCTCATTATGGCCTGGCTCAATACCATCTCAATGACTGTTGACATTGGCGAAAAATTTCCTTTCTATGAGACTGCTCAAGATCTCCGGGAAGCTGTCAAAGAAACCTACTTTAGTTTTTATAACATGTCGGAATTATTTACTGTGGAATATTTGGTACATGACTTACAACAAGGCAATCTCAAGATAACCTAATACTTCAATACCTTGCATGCTATTGGCAGCAATTCGATGTGTAATTGGTTCTAACAAAGACAACTCTTGGGAAAGGATTGCTCTTCAAAAAGAGTGAAGCTCGGATAATATCGCCACCTCGTCAAGAAGCCAGAAAGAGAGAAGGTAAACCACCAGATATTGTTCATTGGTATGAAGTAACCTTGTCACATGGAGAAGGCTGAATCACTCAATATTTTTGAGGTGGTGAAAACCAATCTCTATGGGTTACAATAGGTGATTTTGAGGTGATGCGAAGGCCGAATCAAGTTAGTGGCTTCTACAATGTGTGAAGAAATATGGATTATAAGAATTATGACAAAGTTAGAATAAGCTGTGAAATATTTATAAGACTCAAGTGTGACAATAAAGCTGCCATTTGTATAGCAAATCCAGTACATCTTGATATAAAAAGCAGTTGGAGATAGATTAGAACTTCATAGCTGAAAAAATGAGAGTTCAGAAGTTTAACTACAGTAAACTCCAACTAGAGCTCAAATAGATGGCATCTTAACCAAGGCTCTAATAGGTCCTAACTTTAAAGAACTAATTAACAAGTTGGGTGGGTACTCAATATGAACAACCTAACTTGAGGTGGATGGTTGAAATTGATTAAATTTAGGAGATTTAATGTAATAGGAAAGTAAGAGTTTCCTAAGTAGATTGATTCCTATTTCCCAATTAGATTATTTCCTAACTAGATTATTTCTCATTTTCTTGTTAGATTATTTTCTTTTCTCTGTATTGTTAGCGTCTATAGATTTGTAAATTGATTCTCATTATTTCATACAAGCGTAAGATGATTTCTCTTTTTGCTAATATTTTCAATAAATTTTTCTACCAGGTCTTTCTAAGTGGTCACTATGCTGGACAAGATTTGGTGCCGAAGTTCAGAAATGGGGAACCATGGAAGAAGGTGTTTGGCCCTGTTTTCATTTATCTTAATTCCACTACAGCTGAAGATGATTCATTTTGGTTGTGGGAGGATGCTAAGATACAGGTGTGAATTCTAAACGATCACATGATATTATGTACATAATTAGAGAGATAGGTAGCTTCCAGTGGAGAAATGCTAAACAAAATGTTTACCAGATGATGACTGAAGTCCAGGCCTGGCCATATAGTTTTCCTGCTTCTATTGATTACCCAAAATTAGATCAGCGCGGTAATGTTCATGGAAGGCTACTTGTCTGTGATGGGTAAGGATTTATATGCTTGCAACATTTACTCATGTTTGTCTGTAGCATATTTCGTTTTGTTTTTTCATTTCAAAAAAGAATTTGTTCTCTTCATTATTCTTGAATAAAATAAGCAACAAACTAGATGTTCTTGTCATGGCTTTACGTCTTTCTGCTTGAGTGATTTATGGATAATGGTTGTTACATTCTAACTCTTAGAACTATTGTCAGCAGCTTGTTTAGAATTTATACTCTCTTCCTTTTATTCTGGCTGTTATTTTCCTAATTTTTCCATAGAAGCAAAACCAACATACCAGCAAGTGATGCCTATATTGGCTTAGCCCCACCTGGAGATGCAGGATCTTGGCAGAGAGAGTGCAAGGTGAGTTTTGAATTAAACCTCAACCAAAGAAGATGAAAACACGTGTTTCTTCTGAGATTGTGTAGATTACCACTTTATGAAGATTTTGCTTGTAGTTCAGTTAGTTGACTCATGAAAATATTTTATCTGCTAAGGCACCAGCCAATTATATAGCAGCAGATGTTGGGTATTGAGTGACGTGCATGCAAAAAATAATGAAAAACTAAAGCGTGAAATATTAAACTTTTTTTAAAGGTTAAACTAGTTCTACTATTTCCTATCTGGTAATGTAATTCTTAGAAACACCAATATTTCCTGTTCTATGTCAAGGATTATCAATTTTGGACCAGAGCAGATAATGATGGCTATTTTACTATTAACCATGTCCTTGCTGGAGACTATAATCTTTACTCATGGGTCCCTGGCTTCATTGGAGATTACCGTTTTGATGCAGTCCTCACCATAGTGTCTGGTATATTTTCCTGAATATGATATAATTCAAAATTCAACTTCTTTGTAAGCTGTTAATATATATATATATATATATATATGACTTGACTAACAGAATCTTTGATCGAAATGGGTGATCTCGTGTATCACCCGCAAAGAAATGGACCAACTTTGTGGGAAATAGGCATACCTGATCGTTCTGCTGCTGAGTTTTTTGTTCCTGATCCCAATCCATCCCACGTGAATAATCTATTTGTCAATCATCCTGACAGGTTAGTTTCCTTATCCACCGTCTATAGTTGTTTTAACTTTTGATATATTTGAAGCAGCATGAAATATAGATTCATCTTAGACTGCACTACAGGGGACGACAAAATTGACCCACCCAATAAATCAGACTGGACCATAATATTTTGGTGTGGTTCTAGTCTGTATTTGTCATGTATGTTCCTAATCATAAAATTTTATAATTGAAGTATATTAGTCTGGTTTCAAATTTTTTTTCAAGATCTGGCCTGGACCAGACCATGTCATGCTTAATTAAATTAGACAATTAATAATATTGTGAATAGTGTTAGTAAATATGTATTTTAAATTTTCTCATTTTATAGTTATTAATTTTTGTAATTTATATTAATCAATTTTTTGTTTAATATTTCATACTCTTATATATGTATTATGTTTTTATTGGATTGGAATTAACTTGGATATTATTAATTTTTATTTATCTTAAATTTGTTTTATTTTATTTTATTAGAAAAAACTAAAACTGGACCGGACTAGATCATAATTTATGGTATGATTCTGTTCCAACCCAGGTCCTAAAATTTGAAAATCGAATTATATTAGTCTTGTCTTATATTTTTCAATACCGGACCAAACTGGACCGGCCGAACCACGTCCACTCCTACTATGCTTTGCAATTATTCTTGGCCGCAAAACTAAAAGCTTCACCTTGTCTTTCTATATTTTGGCAGGTTCAGGCAGTATGGTTTATGGGAGAGATATACAGAACTGTATCCTTACGAGGATTTGGTTTACTCAGTTGGTGTTAGTGATTTCAGTAAGGATTGGTTCTTTGCCCAGGTACCCAGGTGAGGATTTCACTACCATTGGTAGCATCTTTTGAGATTTCCTTTCCTAGCAGTTCCTTCATTCATTTACTTTAATTCTCAATGATTACATTCTGATTTAGATCGAGACGATTAAGAGTCTTAAGAAAGTATATCTGTCTCAGGAAGTTAAACAATAACACATATCAAGGAACCACATGGCAAATCAAGTTTATTCTCGACAGCGTCTCTCAGAACGCAATTTACACGCTCCGTGTTGCAATTGCGTCAGCTACTTTGGCTGAACTGCAGGTAAGAGCCAAAATAGTAGCAATTACAAATAAGCAAGGAAGAGAAAGATCCTAGCATGATACATTAAATTATCGTATCTCGAAACATATACTTTCTGAACCATCTCTCTTTCAGGTTCGGGTTAATGATCCTCTATCGAGGCGACCATTATTCACCACAGGTTTGATAGGGAGAGACAATTCTATAGCAAGGCTTGGAATTCATGGCCTCTACTGGCTGTACAGCGTGGATATATCCGGGCCAAATCTCGTGGAAGGGGACAATACAATATTTTTTACACAACCACGATGCACCTCTCCTTTCCAAGGTATCATGTATGATTATATTCGTTTAGAAGGTCCCCCTCGTCCTAATTCTCAGGATTAGAATCTCTCTTTCATATTGGACAAACGGTTGTTTATAATTTCCAATAATGTCATTGCCCGTCTTGGTTCGCATAATTAGCTCATTTTGACGATAACTATCATGAGACCTGAACTGAGCTCGAGGTTCAGTAGAATTTGAATTAAAAAAATTGTAAAATGATACACAAATTAGCAATATTATTGACTAGTGGTAAGTGAGTGATCTTAATTAGCATATAAGCTAGTTCCGAGACCTGAAAGTGTTCGCAAAATAGAAAAAAATCACCATTTTTCAGATTCCGCAATCTATATATTTGTCCCGTCTCAACCTTTGTACTTCGAACTTACACAGTTGACGTTCTATATGATCAAAAACAGTTATTGCTAATATTTGAACTTAATTGCGACAGGATCATAAAGCTTATTAGCAGCCAGTACCCATTCGCTACACTTCCGGTGCCAGTTTCCACCTGACACAGTTTGTAAAATCAGAGTGAATTCAAATAGACCCTGGCAACCCATTTTATGTATTTAAAATGATGCACATTTTAATCTGAAAACCATCTATTTGAATACTTCAGAACATAATTGCTACACCAAAAAAAAAAGAAAGGAAATACTATAAATCAGATCGATAGGCTTAAAAATGGCTGCCTCGTATTTCTAAGAATAAATTGGGAATACGAAAATAAAGGATGAGACCAGGCACCAGCCCCGCACCATGCCAGGCAAACGAGCTCAGGCACTGAAGATTCAAGTTTATAAGAATATAGAATGGGGCAACCTCTTGTAACAATAATAGGTCACTAACAGTATCTGTACATCCCATTAACATTGGAGGACCAAGCTGACCAGAAATAACCTCTGCAGCCATTTTTTACAAGAAAATAGGACTCTAGTTCTCGGCCGTTAGAGCTGATTGGTCGGTTTTAGGTAAGTGAGCAAGATTTTTCTGGGTATGGATGGGTGTTCCAGAGTCGGAGTCTGTCGCATCAACTTCACCCTAATTTAAGCAAATATGCACATTTGTCAACATAATTTGGAGACTGTATTTATGAGTACAATTACAGTTCAAAGAAAACGGAATAAACAAGGTTCTACCTTTAATTCTAGTTTTAGCATGTTTGTTCTTTCAGTTTTGGCATGGGGAAAATAAGAATCCTTGGCGACCCCTTAACAATTTTTCACTTCATTTTTTTGATAAGATATTTCATTCTATAAATGCAGAAAATCTAGTAATAAGTTCTTTATTCAAAAGGAATAGTAGGTAAAATTGAAAACTTTTTTTTAATTGTCTAAATTTTGATTACCGTATATAATATATCTCTACTACTCCTATTAACCAAAATTTTAAACTTTCTTTCTTCTTATCTTAATTTTTTTTCTCTTCTTTAGGTTTAGGTGGATTTTCAGAGCCACCATCTTTCACAAGTATTTAACCACGTAGGCTTAACAACAGACCAGTAAACAATTATAAAGGTGGAGAGTGTACCTGCTCTGTGAAGGACAGAGGATGATCTTGGTTTCTTTTAGAAAGATCTCTCAAAGTACCCTGGAAATTTCCATGATAAATAAAGGAGAGTAGAACTAAGTAAGCAGATGCACATCAAAGGTACACGCAAATTTTGATAAAAATGACACTAAGTTAAGCACAAAAAAATTACATGGTCGTGTAATTTTAAGTTCTTTAAAATGTGAGGCTTTGTGATTTTGAGGAATATACAAAAGTGAAATATGAGTGGATGTGGTCAAGTGAAAGAGACCTGCCCACTCAAATGTTCCTAGTTTTAAATGAGGCTCACGTAAGATGGTCCAATCCAATTATCCAATTCAGATCATGATCAGACCAATTTCACTGAGAAAAGCATTGTTTGGTGGAACAACGGACAAAAACTCGATTCCAAAGGGTTTCCATGACAGTATATGTTAATACTATATGATGCTAAGCTGGATGTGACTTTGTGTCTTCTCTAGCATTAAAAGTATAGGAGTTATTTGATCACCAAGTTCGTCATGGTTGGTAAGCTTTTTATCTAGCTCACTTTCTTGTTCCTTATTCTACATCTATCCTTTCTCAGTAGAGCTATCAATAACAAAAAATTAACCCATCAAGCTTAAATTGTTCATTTACGATTACAACTATGACAAGCATTTTATCTAAACAGGTCTGGCTGGAGAAAAAGAAAGGTTCAACAGTCTAATTTTTTTTTTCAAACGTGACAAGTTCACAAGAGAAGTCATTATTTTTCAAGAAAAATGTTCCAATGCAGTAAGAATATGGTTTCCCATTAAAAGAAAAACAAAACATTATAAAAAAAATCTCGTAAAAATCTTTACTGACCCTGTTTGCCCAAAAGAGTCCACAAGCATTGCAAAGAGACCTTGGTCCAGATGGGCCACGCCGCATCATAGGAGTGGCTTTTGAACTTATGCCACAATGTGTACATCTACAGACAAGGAAAGTATAAAGACAAGTAAATCCAACTATCAAAATCATCAATCCACAGTAATTAAGAACCAAATGTTTCCACTGAGAGGTGGTTTATGCCTTGTTGGCATCTGTGTGGGAATATTTGGAAGTAAATCAATTGATCGCTCTCTGCAGTGAATCTTCTTTAGGAGTAATGGAGTGGGAGTGGGAGTGGGAGTGGGAGAGTGGAAAATAAGAAAAAAGGTGTGCCAATTCGTTCCTCCTATTTTGGATTATTTCAAATACGAGGAACTGAGTGGTTTTCAAAGATGAGGCTGCGGAGGCTATGAGATTGGAAGCACTAGATTCTGTCATTTTTGTTAAAGTGTTTTCAACATTAAAAGACTCACAAAGTTTAAAGTTTAAAGCAAGGCGATTAAAGCTTTCATCAGAACGAAGAAAATGTCGTTTCACAGAACTAAGATTGCAGGAGATCAAAAGACTCACAAAGTTTCTGGAGGGCTTTCAACTTGTCCCAACTCTTGGACAGCATCCCAGCTATAAGTTCCATTGGACTTCTTAGCAGAAGCAAATTGTCCCTTGTTACGTTGCATTCTAAGTTCACAAAAAATAAGGAAACTTATCACATACGGACAAAGATGACGAAAAAATAAATAATGACCAATATGTCATCAGGAATCGGATAAGTATCATCTGTATATTTGTTCTAAAGAATTAATTTCAAAATGATTTTGAGAGAGTGCGACTGCCTTATCTTATTTTTCCAAATGTTTGGGTAATAATTTACCTATCTATTCACAAGTTCATTTCTTTGTCAATATTGGAGAAAAAAGGATGGATACAACAGACATTCTATACACCATGTCAGTTTTTTTTACCCCTTATTTGTTTCTAGACCTACATGCAGCAATAAGAAGATGACAAGCAAGTTAACCAATAAAAGAGGCAACTTATCAAACAGCGACGGATTGACTTGCACTATTCACCCATTACTTTCAACTCCATAATGTTTCATCGACAAAGAGTGGTCAACTATGACTAAACTCCACAAGCACTCTTCCCTTCAAAATTTTCATCAGCTCACCAATTAAAGATGGAGGTTAAAAATGATGAATTTAGATTCACACTGACTACTCCGATACTCTTTCACTCCTCCACCACGATCTGTCAGCTTTTACTGTTATGATATTTAGTTAAAGATGACAAAAAGAGAAAACCAACTCAGAATGGGAAGCACGTTTTTTCACCTGATGGCAACTTCCTGCCGGACGCTATATCTGACTTTCTTGTCAAAGCATCGCTCTTTTCTTTTCTGCCTGAACCTATTTAATGATGCGGCTCTCTGCGGTTGACTACAACGCCTTGGGAGGTCCATCACACTCTAAGAAGATACATAATCAACAACAAAAAACAACAATTGATCTACAAGAACACATAATTAACAGATTTTCAGTCTGAGGACATACTCTCAGATTGTGATGCCCCATCTCCACGCCTGTCTGTGACGTAGATAGCTCGTATCCCCCCAGCAGCAGTAATACTGCCTGAACCTTTGAATAGATACAAAATGGAAATCTTTAGAGAAATGATCCACACAGCTCATATGAACCCATTCCCGTCTGGACTTTTCTAGCATATGCTGTACTGCGACCCCCACAACCCCACCCCCCAAAAAGATAAATGAAGTTAAAGACCGTTTAATGCCGCATATGAAAAAAAGAAGTTCCAAAATCAGATCTTGTTTCAATGTCCCATATATGTTCATCTCCTACATCTCAATAACCGTTAAAACTGGAGGAGAAACCCTAGATTCTCACAAAAATTGAACCTTATCAGGCGTGACGGCGTCAAAAACATAAACTTGGCCGCGAAACGAAAGCGAGAGCTGGCTCGTACTATCGCCCCGTTGAACAGCCAAATCCACACCCCCAGCAGAGGGAACGTACACATCGTCGGACGCGACATCGTCACCAACAGCGCCAGCAGCGTCTTCCAACGCGTGAGCATCGTAGCGCATGAGAGGATTATCCAATGGATCGGCGCCTACGCCGTCATCTTCGTCGTCGGGAACCGAAGATATCCGATTGTTCATGTTCAAGGGTTGGGAATGACCGAACATTGAGTAACTACGAAGAGGAATAAGAACGTTTTCGAAGCATGAGAGAACCAATCAAGCGCAGAAGAGAAACCCTAATCGAAGGTCCACCACGGATTGAAGCATGGAAAAGGCCGGAACTGGAATCGCGAGAGAGAGAGAGAGAGGAGGCCGCGTTCGTCCGTCGTGTAGCGGGAAGTGGAAAGAGGGAGGGAAAGAGGAACAGCTCAACAGAGAAACTGAAAGTACCCCCAAACAACTCTCATATTTACAGTGCATGCCATCGTAGGAAGCAGTTTACCAATTAGGATCGCTCCACGTGTGGATCGGAGCCCGAAGCCGGGGATATCGTTCTTTACTATTTTATTATTGATTAAAATATTTAAAAAAATTCATATTTTAAATAAATATATTAAAAAACTTCCAACTTTAGTATAAATAAAAAAAACATGCCAGCATGTTAACATCTGTCGAGTGGGAGACCGACTAAGAGTGAATATGAAGGTCTACCCCCAATTTGGTAAAATCAATTTGGATACCCTCCGGTGCGTAGAATAAGTTCGCTAGCCTTCGCATCCACGTGTTGGCTTTGGTTCGGCGATTCAAAATACGTGTTTTGTGCCTATAAAGGTGCGCATTTAGCGATTGGCGTTCTATAGCGTATTCCTTACAGCGCTTCGTCGTATCATAGTTGGTGCCTCGTCATGGTGTACGACAACACTTCAGCTTCAGCTTCCACTCTCAGTCCCAGTGTGTCCCGCCATTTCCCTTCTGAATTTCCTCGCTCTTTATGAATCTTAGTTTCTTCATCTTGTAGTCGGTTTTCAGGCGCAAATGGAAACCATAGCTTGGATTTGGAGCAGAAACGAGGTTGCCGCGTAAGTTCTTTCGAAATTTCCTTTTGCTTTGGTCAATCTCAGCCAATTCCTCGTTCGATTTTTTTTTTTTGCTGAAATCGTTTTATAGTATTTCGAGAAACGCATGATTTGTTTTCTTTTTCATGATCAGTAACTACGTCGTCGCGAAGTAGTTGCATGAGATTATTCGGTTCCATCGTTTTTTTCGTGCTCGACGTCGTTAATGTTCTTGCGATTCCGCGGTGGTGACAGGTGGTGAAGCTAGGGAGAAGGAGATAAGGAGGGAGGGATTTGTCCGCGAGGTTTGGTTTGCGCTCGGGCGAGAATGCCGCATAGAACTACTTAATTCTTTCCCAGGCAATTTCCTGATCACGGATTGGAACCTGCGTCAACTTCTAAACAGAAATCAGACCACGAGGCGCATATTAGAAAATATCCGTGTTGACGTCGAAAGCTACTCGAAGTCGATCCCGCGGCTTCCCCGCGAAATAACGTGCACGAAGGCTTCTACTTTGTCAAATATTTTCACGGGAAACAAGAAAGTGGCACGATCTGCATCTACTCACTTGAAGAGCTGGCTTTCAAACAGAGACGAAGGACGGAAGATACTTTTGTCTCCAACGTTGGAGACTGAGGCGGAAGAGGAGCCGGTGTTGGCTAAAGTTAGAAGTTGGGACCACAGTTTTGAGTGTCAGGTTTCATTGCCCAGACTATCAAGCGGGAGTAGTTATGCTAGAAGTTTGTTTTCCGATGCTGGAATGGAGGCGATATCCCGAAATGTTAAGGACTTAATGGGATCAAATATTTGGTATGTTTCTCCCGTTGACAAAAGGGAGGCGCGGTTTGAGGAGGAGTGCAGGGAAAACTTGTCTCAGAAGATCAATGAAAGTTACAATCTACAACTTGCTTTGGCAAAAAGGCTTAGTTTCCTGGAAAATATTTGTACTGAGCCCTTGTTTACAGAAGAGAGTGGCGAGATGGCTGAAACAGTTTCTTATCGACTCTGGGTACTTGCCTATCTTCCTCTTACGATATCATCTACGTATTTTAACAGATTTCTCTTCTTCGTTGACGTTACAGAACAAGCAGTTGATGATACTCAGTGTAGTTTCTTCTTCAGAACCGCGGAACTTGGAGTGGCCACCGCTTATTTTTTTAAAATTGTTCTTTCTTGGCTATTTCTGAGATTGAAATTAAACTTTTGGTTATTTTAATCATCATTAGTTGCTCACCACTCCAGATTTGAATAATTGTTCAACTTTTCTGTTAATCGTTTTGATTTGATTTGAATTTACGAATATGCAGGTGAGTGGTTGCTTGTCTTACGCTGACAAGATATCAGATGGGTTCTACAACATTTTAGGCATGAATCCATATCTCTGGCTGATGTACAGTGGTGTTGAGGAAGGTAGGCGGCTGCCTCCTCTTGTGTCCCTTAAAGCAGTTGAGCCTGGTGAACCTTCAATGGAGGTGGTCCTTGTCAATGGGCAGGAGGACTCGCGCCTTAAAGAGCTCGAAGAAAAAGCTCAACAGTTATATTATTCTTCAGATAACACCCTCCTGTTCATAGAAAATCTGGGAAAACTCGTTGCTGTCCATACGGGGTATACTCCGTTTAATTCAGCTGACTCAAGTCCTAAACTAACAGCATCTCTGATTCTAAGTGCATTAAATTTTCTTGAAATTGAAGCGGAACTTTTCCAATGGAGCAAGGAGATCTTCAGATGCATTGGAAAGTAGTGAGTAAGAGTTTGAGGGAAAATGAGAATAGCATAGTGCTTTCACTGGGCAGTTTATCTGTGGGATTTGCAGGCATCGTGCAATCCTTTTTAAGGTGATGAAACTGCCTATGTTTGAAAATTCCCGAGAAGTGCGTATACGAGTCTATCATGATCAAACTCATTGAAACAAATATGTAAATGATGAAATTATCTTCAACAATTATAAGTAACTTGTCATGTTATCACTGCCCGATGTGACAAGTTCAATCATCGACAAAACAAAGTCAAAACAATAATTTCATTAAAAGATTCTCATGTAAGAACCGACAAAATATTAGCATACATATATGATTGGAATAACTTATATTGAGTGTGTGAGCTTAAATTTTTTGGGATTGCAGCGAAGCAATATATAAGTGGATCAAATAGAGTCTATTCTACTCTTGCATTTTCACCTAGTCTATGTAATTTGTTCATTTTCCTTCCTGGTGTTAAAACGATTTATAGAATGTTCATGTTGTTTGAAGTGCACGTCACATTGTTGTAAACTTTCTGTAGTTATAATTAAATGTCTTACAAGCTAGAGATCAAATGTCTGAACAGGGTTCGTTGGCATGAGAATGCTACCGAGTTAGAGGAACAAGTGACAACATGATCTATTCCCTGATTACTCAGTGAGGTACTTGTAGCCTTCCATGGAGAATTGAAAAAACTGAGTGAACTATGAGTTTGTTCATTGGAAAATCTAATGTCCCCATATTGGAGATTGTGGGTCTATTATAACAATAACTAAACTCGTTCATTTATTAGTGCTCTTTTAATATTATTTGATTTAAGGTTAATTTAGAATTGATATTATGCTTTGCTTACTTAGATCTATATTCATTGTTTGTATGTACTATTATTAAATAAAACTTAAGGCATTGCTCGTGCTATTATTGGTGGTGCTGCATCATAATGAAGACCTGACCAAGCTTTGAGTGCAGATATGAGTAGATCAATGTCTGTTCCGATGGATCTATTAGTTACTGATGAAAATGTCACTGCATATGCAGAAACTGGCGGATTATGTTGGTTTGCCATGTCGCATTGCTCGAGGTTGCAAGTACTGTTCAGCAGATCATCAGTGTTCCTGCTTAGTTAAAATTGAAGATGACCAAAAGTCTGCGAGGTAGATTCTATCGTTGTTTTGAGGATGAAATTTGTGCACACAATTATATAAATATTAGCATATATAGTATATGAAACGTCTTTCGTTACAATATTATCTGCTCACCTGAATTTGTTTTTGAATTTATAAGTCAAAACACATTTTACTAGGTATATAGGTGAGCTCTAACTTATAAACAAAAAAATTTACTCTTCAAAATGATTGAAGATTTTGTGGACCTCAATCGTATGAGTTGAGCTTTTACAATCAATATAATATTAAGTCATATATGTCTTCCCATTTCACGATACCGGTGTAGGGATTATGTAGATGACCTTGTTGGCAAACCAGGACAAATACATGCTCCAGATTCTTCAATTAATGGGTATAGTCCTCAGCGCCTTCTCCTTATCGAACTTCTTATCCAGACGAACTCCAACAACCTTACCTGGTCTCTCCTTATTTTCCATCATTTATGAACTCACATTCTGCCGATCAACAAATTTTTCCATATTCAGGTATGCTAAATTATTTCTGCATGAATTAATCTAATATGTATATATCAATACTTTGCACTATCACATGGGTAGACTGTACATGATAGATTTTGATCTGCTCCTAGATGTTTTTACTTTCTTGCCATTTAGTACAAGTGCCCACATATGGGCTTAGGAATATTTTCATCAGCAATTTATGTATTGTTTTTTGATTTATTTATAGCTATACTTCACCAAATATGAATCCGAAATTGATATGTAGATATAAAACTCGCGTAGGGTCAGGAGAAGATGATTACCAGATGAAGGAAAGTTGTTCATTTGATGAATCTGCTGATCAATCTTGTATAGGAATGAAGTTATCTACTATAAGTCTTGATACGAAAGCTAACATTGTACAAGCATACGGGAAAGAAAGAGTTGCATCAGGAAATATATCCACCAATAACAGTATTAAACAACCTAAACTTCAGTCCATCCGATCACAAGAAGATCAAAAGTAATTCTGTAGACCACGACAGATTTTCTGCTCCAACAAACTCAAGATATTTAAATCTTGAGCAATCTCTTGCAATGGATTAGCTAGAGATCTCGTGGGATGATTTGCACATCAAAGAGCGTGTTGGAGCTGGTACTTCGGCTTCTCTTCTAAGATGTCATTTCCATGCATCCAATCAGTATTTTTCACTAGAGAAGACAGATTTGATTTTTTTTTTCATATCCCGATTTGTCTCAGGCTCTTTTGGAACAGTGCATCGGGCTGAATGGCATGGATCTGTTAGTAAATCTGACATAATCTTCTTCTCTTTTGGTAGATAGATGGGTGATTGCTAGAATGATCATTGGTTCAATGCAGGATGTTGCTGTCAAGGTTCTAGCTGTGCAGGATTTCCACGATGATCAGTTGAAGGAGTTTTTAAGAGAGGTACGAATATTATGGAAATACTGGAAGAGCAGATGTACAACTAAATTTCTTGTGATGATATATTCCAATCAACCTATCTTCAACCCAAATTGTTTTCATTTTTACAAAAAAAAAGTATCTGGACTAGTTACTATAAACTACAAAGAAAATGCAAATAAAAACTACATATCGTTCCATACTGTGAGACTTCTTATCTCTCACTTCACTCGGTAATACTTGATTCGACCAGCAACCTATGAGAACTCTCCACAGTTCAAAACATAAATAACTTGGTTTAAGTACCTCTCCCTGGAGAGGTGCAAGATTCAAATCCCACCATGATGAAGTGCGAGGTAATGAGTCTTTAAGAGATAACTTACTCTTGTTTAAATTTTTTTCACTGCAATCTGCATTGTTAGAAATTTTGATGACAAAATGGTTGGAGTAAACCTTCAAAATGTTTAAGCAATACACTAACTTTGTTCCTTTTGATTAAAATCATTCAGGTAGCAATAATGAAGCGAGTTCGCCATCCAAATCTGGTTCTCTTTATGGGTGCAGTGACAAAGCGTCATCATCTGTCGATAGTGACTGAATATCTGCCAAGGTAGAC
>QAOC01004675.1:0-16053 GCA_003255005.1 Begonia fuchsioides
AAAATTGTACAAAAAAACGTGAAAAAATATTGTGAAAAAAGGGAAATGCATAAGTAAAAAAAGAATGATTTTTTCTTATTGTCTTTGTTGCTATTATTATTAAAAAAAATCTCGTTAGTTCAAATAGTACTTACTATCTTTCGTCATCAATATTTGTTTCAAAGTTACTTCATCTAATTATGGTGACTTCAAAGTTATTCATTGACTCTCTTGCTCTTACATCATTAAAGTAATACTTCATTATTATCATTCATCATACATACATACATTTTCCTTGGATCCCATTATTTTTTTTTCAAAATAGTTTGACTTTGACGATCTTGGAAGTTTGAATTTTTAGCTTAAAAGTTTGATCTTGATTGTTTTTACTTGAGTTTTTACATAAAGAACTAAAAGAGGAAATTAAGAGGAAAAATGCAAGAGTATGAGACTATTTTATAAAATCCATTAATTGAGAGAAATACGAGTATGAGTGACATTGATTGAGTGTAAACACGTGAGGGAGGGAGTGAGGTCCGTTTATTTCCTATTTATTCACTAATAATTTCTTTTGTTTCTTATATTGAGAAATGAGATTGAATATGTTAGAGGCTCAAACTAGTAGCCTTGCACGAGAAAATAATAAGGAAATAGAGCAAGATGTTTGTAATGACCCGATTCTCAGGCCGCCGCTTACTGTTACTCTTACTCGTTGGTGACCAGAGAACCAGACCGTTACTGTCTTCTTACTTACTTACTTACTTACTTACTTACATTAGTGGAACACTTGTTACTTTAATTTCTAAAAACTATCTTTAGTTTATAAAATAGTGGAAAAAGAAAACCGTCAAATTGNTTACTTACTTACTTACTTACTTACTTACTTACATTAGTGGAACACTTGTTACTTTAATTTCTAAAAACTATCTTTAGTTTATAAAATAGTGGAAAAAGAAAACCGTCAAATTGAAAAACATACATTTTTGTAAAAAACGATTTCGATTCTACCTTTTAAGTAAAATACATAAGCATTTAATAATTTAAACCTACAGCGGAAGAAAATAATTCAACTTAAGATACATTTATTTTCAAAACCTTTGTAATTCATCACTCCAAAATAATATATACATTTTAATTACATTTTCAAAACCTTCAAAACATTTTATATTATGACTGTGTGTGTATCCATGCGTCACTCCCCATCGGTCGTCACTCAATAACTGTATCATTTGGACACTCCTCTGCTCTAACTCCTTGATCAGTCATTTGCACTCATTCCTCCATTACATTCCCTACATTGCAAAGCCTAAACTATGAGCCTAATGCTCAGTAAGTAGCATGACTATAAAAATGCAATGCATGAGTATGATTATGTTGTTGATAAAACAATGCACAATTTCATTCACGTTTCTTAGGTTTCGTATCTTCTTTATCTTTGGAAATATTATAGGATCTCAAGAACACTGCCCTCCACCTACTTCAACATCTACTGGGCCCACTTACATTACTGCTTGGAGTGTTCTGGCCTGTAATAACCATTTACTTTACTGTTCTGATATTCAAGTTCTTAATTCATCAAAGACGAAACATAATTAGCGTCTCATACCACCAATTATATCTCGTTTACCTCCAACTACGTTGTAAAACAATGCATGAAATCATTTCGTTGACATTTTGTAAAACTATGATGCATGACTATGTAACTATGAAACATTACTACATTACATCAAACATAATATGAAAATAAACATACAACACACAAAAAACATACATCCTAATCTTTGCAATGCAGTCCCACTTAAGGGCCAAACAATCTTAATACTAACCTACCTTAGCAGCTATCTTGAATTAATCCACTTGAGTCCATTTTTAATCCAAGTGATGACTTAAACATATAGATCATTCAAGGATCAGAAATCATATAACATGACCTGTTTTATTGCATAAAGTCATAACTTTCTATTCCAACTTCAAACAACTATAACTTCCTCGATAATGATCCATTTGTGATGCTCAAGGTGTCAAATTGTTCTTTAAAGAGTCTACTATAACTTCTTAGAAGACACCAAATTCAGAAAACTAACGTAACATGAAGTGTTGACCAATGTTGACAAAACAGAGAGCATGCATTGCTTGAAATCAAGAACCGGTCGACCTAACTTATAAGGTGTCGACCGATGTTCACAAACAGAGAGCATGCATTCTTGAAATCGAGAATCGGTCGACCTAACCTATAAGTGGTCAACTGCAGTCCTCTCCCAGTTTCCGTCTACTAACTTGCAACATCCATAACTTTGCATAGCTCCGAATTGAGTAATTCAAACGGCTATAGATCACTCTAAGAGTTTACTTTAACTATTACAGAGGATATAAACTCCAACTCGTACCATATATTGACCGAATCTTCAAAACCCTAACTTTGTACATAATCAACTGATTTCACATCTATTGGCATGAAATCATTCGTTTTTATCCACCAATTCAAACAATATCATCATTTTATCATTACTTAACCTAAGAGAACTTTAAAAGATAGAAAAATACCTTGAACTTCAGCCTCCACGAAAACTTTAGAATTTTCCACCTCACCTCTCTTGAAATAACTCATTTTCTCACTCTTTTTTCTCACAATATCTCTTCTATATCTAAATCTCACTCTCCCTTGAGTTAAGGTGTGAAACCGAGAGAGAAATGGAGGAGAACTCGGGACTGGAAGAAAAAATGACAGACAATGCCTTTTTATGTCTTTTATTAATCAAAAATAATATTTCTCTCACGTCCACCCATAAGATTTCTCCAAGTTTTGGCTGACTTTTCAACTTAAATCGAGGAAGGTATCGACCGCTCGTCCATGATGTTGACCGAAGAAATTCCCGAGAGTTATTCTATGTCGACCAGTTGACCATGGTGTCGACCGCTTAACCATGGTGTCGACCGAATCAATTCCCGAGAGCTATTCTATGTCGACCGGTTGCTAAGGTGTCGACCGAATCAATAAAATTTTCCAACCTTTCTAAATAGCATCATCTCATATACCCCTTAAACATTATTTTCTTCATCACCTTCAACTTACTAATTTACTAATATCCACAATACCTTAATACTTTAATATTTAACCAACATTCATAAAAACAAATCTTAAACACTTCCATCTTAAAGTCACAAATTCTAAAAAAAAATGAGGGTTGTTACATTCCACACTCCTTAACAAAAATTTTGTCCTCAAAATTTAGACCTCAAACATCTCTTGATACTTTTTCTTCATTTCTTGTTCTCTTAGTCACTGGTAATACATGACTATGAGGATGTTGAAAGTGAGAACTCAAGTGATGGTAAAATACCCTCACTAGAAGATTTTAGCGATGTGGAGGTAGAGGAACCCGTGAGAGGTGAACTCTTAGTCACTAGACGCGTGCTTAATGTTCAAGCCAAGGACGATGGAGATGAAGTACAAAGAGAACACATATTTCATACTAGATGCCACGTGAATAACATAGTATGTAGTTTGATAATTGATAGTGGGAGTTGCACTAAAGTTGCTAGTACTTTGTTAGTGGATAATTTGGGATTGGAAACCAAAAAGCATCCAAATTCCTACAAGCTATAGTGGTTGAGCGACTGTGGTGAAGTCAAAGTTACTAAACGAGTGAAAATTACTCTGTCCATTGGAAAATATCATGATGTTGTTCTTTGCGATTTGGTTCCTAGCAACACATATTTTATTAGGAAGACCATGGTAATTTGATCAAAAAGTCAAGGATAATGGGTTCAAGAATGAGTATAACTTTGTTCAAGATGATAAGACAATCATTCTCAAGTCACTTAAACCATGGAAAGCTAGTGAAGATCAAGAGAAAATTATAAGAGATTTCAAAATGAGAGAAAACAAGAGCGATGAGAGAAAAATAGAGCGTGAGAGAAAAATAGAGCGTGAGAGAAAAATAGTTAAAAAGAGCGATGAGAGAAAAATAGAGCGTGAGAGAAAAAAAGAAGAGAGTGGAAAAAAAGGCAAAGAGAGAAAACAAGAGCGAGAGATAAAACAAGAGGAGAGTGAGAAAATGAGTGAAATATCAAGAAAAAGTGAGGTGAAAAGTGTGATGTTAGCAAGGCAACAAGTACTTGTACTCTTGTACAAGGATATTTATCTTTCTACCAACGAGCTAACTTCTTTGTTTTCAAGTGTTGTTTCTATGCTTTTAAAGAAATTTGAAGATGTATTCTTTGAAGAAGTTTGAAGTGAGTTACCTCCTTTAAGAGAAATTGACTACCAAATTGATTTTATGGCTGAGGTTTCAATTCCCAATAGACCGGCCTACCAAGCTAATCTTACAGAAACAAAAAGAAATAAAAAAAAAGGGGACGAGCTAGTTGAGAATAATTTCGTGAAAGAGTCTTTGTCCATGCTCAGTTCCTGTAATTTTAGTTCCAAAGAAATATGGAAATTGACGAATGTGTGTGGATTGTCAAGCTATTAACAAGATCACGATAAAGTATCGACATCCTATTCCAAGGTTAGATGACGTGCTTGATGAATTACATGGTTCATGTTTATTTTCAAAAATAGATTTAAAGAATTAATATCACCAAATACGGATGAAAGATGAGGATGAATGAAAAACCGCTTTTAAAACTAAGTATGGTCTCTATGAGTGGTTAGTGATGTCGTTTGGATTATCTAATACATCAAGTACTTTTATGAGATTAATGACTAATGTGCTAAGAGCTTTTATCAAAAAATTTATTATTGTATACTTTAATGATATATTGATATATAGCAAAACCTTAGATGCACATGTTAAAAATTTAAATTTAGTTTTTATTATTTTACGAGAAAATCAGCTTCATGCTAACTTGAAGAAGTGCACTTTTTGCATGTATTCAGTAGTTTTTCTTGGTTTTGTTGTAAGATCAAAAGAAATTTTGATGGGTCAAGAGAAGGTGAAGGCGATTCAAGAGTGTCTGAGACCAATGAATGCAAGTCAGGTTAGAAGTTTCCATGGATTTCCAAGTTTTTATAGAAGATTTGTTCGAGATTTTAGTACTATTACGACACTGTTGAATGATCTTGTTAAAAAGCATGTTGAATTTAAATGGACCGAAGTACATGAACTAGAGCTGTCATTCGATCCGACTCGAGCGAGCCGATCCCTAAATCATTCGGTTCGTCGAGCCTGTCTAGCTTTTCGAGCCGAGCATGTCTAGCTTTTCTCTAAAAATTTAGGCTCGAGCCGGTTCGCGAGCCTCGAGCCTATTCGTGCTTAGCGAGTCGAGCCTGTCTAGCCAAAGGAGCCAAGCCAAACGAGCCAAATATTTTTTAAAATACGTATCTTGTATATTTTTTTAACAAATTGTTTTCGTTGTTATAAAATTAAAAATGTGATAAACTTATAAATGTCTTGTAAATATGTTATTAGAATAAATAAAAAACATTTTATAAAAAAAATTCATATCTACTGTTATACAAATAATTTTGACATTTGCATCACCACAACTACTGTATATGTGGAGAAATAAATTGTGTGCCATCTAACATTTGCAGAAACATGTAAAAAAGAGATGTTTGAATATTATCACATTGAAATAATTTTTTAAATTGAGTAACACAAACATCATTAGCAGAAGCATTATCTAACGTGATACTAAAAAATTTATCTTTAATTGAATATTCTAGTAAAATACGACTAGATATCGATAAATCGTAATACCACTATGTGGATATTCACAGCTAAAGAAGCTTAATATTCTTTTTTTAGTTGACATTTCTCATCAATAAAAATAGAAGTAACGACTATATATCCGAGTAAGTTAGGTGCACTCCATAAGTCAGATGTGATGCAAATGGACATAGTAAGTGCATTAGCAACTAATCCGATTAAGTGACCTTTCATATTTTTGTACATTCTAATAATGTCACCTCTTAGTGTACTACGATGAACTAATTTATAATTATGATTAATATATTCTTGAATAAATTTTTCGAATACGTCGCTATCGAACATTGATACCTCATGTTGTGCTACAAATTTTGCAACTCATTCTCTTAATCTATCATGGGAATATATAAAATTACCACTACCAGTAGCATTTATTTGTAGTTGTGTTTGTGAACTATCTCTCGGTTGCTCGGTAAAATGACATTTGTTATAATGTCTACCGGTGGTGCTAGTAGTCGATTCGTAAGAGTAGTGTTTGAGACAATATTTATATTGTGCCCTAGTTTCTAATTTATTTCCTACAATGATTTCTTTTAATTCGAAGTGTCTTCAAACATCTGACGTTTTACTTTTTTCGATTTAGGTGAAACAGTAGATGCTTGTGCCGATTATTGACCAATTGAAAATGTGGGATCAGTTGGCCTTATTTCTTCTATATCATCATCGATAAAATTATCTAAATCAAATAATCTAGGATCCATATCGATAAAATTCTATACTTTCCACACAAAAAACTTAATAAATTGATATTGTTCACCAATGACTAGTACGTGGTAAAAATTTTGAAATCGAGTTCAAATCCACCAACACGGGTCCTACAAAAAAATAAAATCGTTAGTCATTAATTTACTATAAACTAAGTAAAATGTTAACAAAAAAATAATCGTGACATACCTTGATTAATTGCGTGGATATCCACCAATGACTAGTAATGATGACCGTTGCCTGATGTCACGTGGAGGGAGGGAGAAAGAGAGAGAGAGGGCGTGAGTCTCTGAGACCATTCCCACCCCAGAACGTGAGAGAGAGAGAAAGAGAGGAGGCAACTCGAGACGGCGAGCGACGAAACCGACGGCAACGAGGAAGTAACCGAGCGACGACAATGACGAGCGACAGATGACGGGGAGCAAAACACTGACGGAGAATCAAAGTTTCGGTGGCCGCCAAAATTAACGACGGCAAATCAAAGAATCGGTGGCCAAAAAAATCGAAACGGACGACGAAAGACAGCATCGGTGCCCGTAAAACTCGAAACCAATGGCGAATCAAAGAATCGATGAAGAATGCCGACGACTGCGACGTTTCTTGTTGCCGGAAGAGGGGAGGGCTCGCTCGCTCGAGCTTCCGAGCTCATTTTTTGAGCTCGAGCTAGGCTCGCCTCACGGGCTTAAGCCTTGCTTGGCTCTAACATGAACAAGCTTTGAACCGTCTAAAAGATAAACTTACTGGTTCACCATTACTTGTGTTACCTAATTTTGATAAGTATTTGAAATTGAATATGAACGTTGGAAAAAAGGTATTGGTGGTGTTTTGATGCAGGATTTCAAGCCAGTTGCTTCATACTGAAAAACTTATTAATGGAGCTGCTTTAAATTATCTAACATATGACAAGGAGTTTTATGCTTTAGTGAGGACTCTACAAACATGACAACATTATTTGTGGCCAAAAGAATTCATTACTCATTCCGACCATGAAAGTTTGAAGCATTTCAAGTCACAAGGAAAATTACACAAAATACATGCAAAGTTGATGGAGTTTATTGAAACCTTTCCATATGTTATAAAGTACAAGAAAGGTAAGAAAAATATTGTTGTCGATGCATTATCTCGAAGGGATTTGCATGCAAAGGTCAGAGAGAATACATAAAAGAAAAATGAGCATTATGCGCAGCAAGCAAACAAAGCCGAACAAAAGTCATATTCGAGCCAAGAGATTGAGTTTGGATTCACGTAAGGAAAGAAAGATTTGCAAGTAGAAGAAAAAATAAGTTGCAACCTCGAGAAGATAGTCATTTTCAAGTGTTGGAGCAAATCAATGACAATGCCAACAAAATTGATTTGCTAAGTGAATATGGTTATGTAAATGTCACTTTCAAGTGGTGATACAAGAATCTATTCAACATCAAAATAATTTTTACTATCGGGAATGATTTGTATGATGCAGGAGATTCGAGGAAAAATCTTTTCGCGGAAGGAGGGAATGATGTGGATCAAGTGGTAATACAAGACCAATTGCAAGGATTTGGAGGCTCAACACCAAAAAAATACATGAAGCACTATGTGGTTAAGTGAAGGAATTCCAAATGAAAGAATCTATTCAACATAAAAAAAACATTATTATGTTAAGTGTTGAAGAAGATATTGATATAATGCAAGGTGGTCAAGAATACAAGCTCAAAAGCCCAAGCCCACTACAAGATATTGAAGGGGCAAAAAAAATAACTTTTACTTGACTAGCAAGTAAATCAAATTTTACTTGACCAACAAGTAAATTTTTTGGGAGATTTAAGAATCTTTCCAAATATATTTTATTTTTCTAATATCCTTCTAATTCCTAATTTATTTAGAAATTATGTAGCCTATTTAAAGGCATCTAAGTTATTGTGAAAGACACAACTTTTGTGATTAATTCACCTTAAATGTTTGGAGAGAATTTTCTTTTTGGTTATTTGCGAAGAACTCGATCTTCATCAAGTTATTTTTTTATAGATCAATTTTGATAGTTTTAGATCTAACCGACTAGTTAAGTCTGGGTCAAACTCCTTGTTTGATAACTTAGGAACTGTCGACAATGTTTGATTAGGGTCAAGTTTCTCGTACTTAATTCAAAGGCGATCCAAGTATCTTTTTTTGCATTGTTGAAGGGTCTCAGGTTTATTATACTCGTGGTTGTCATCAATAGTCTATTGAGCTCTACAACTTGGAATATGTAGAAGAAATTTGAAAAATATCAAAGAGATTAACTAAAGTGAATTTAATGTATGACTGTGGTGGTTGACCCACGATTCAAATTAAATTTCGTAAAACATTACCTTTTGATATTGCATGCACCAGAGTTAATAGATGAGATACTCTTGGCTTCAATTTATACAATTCAACTTTTGTACGATGAATATAAAGTACCAATACTGGTTGCACTTATTGATATCGAAGAAGATTGTATGAATATAGTTGAAGATTTTGAGGTATTGTCTACTTTGAAGGCCGAAGTGAATAGCGAGAATGAATTTAGACATGCAAATGAATTGATCGACATCTTTCTGCAAAACTTGAAAACTTCACTAACGATGCAGAAGTATTGCATTGGTGGAAAATGCGAAATTCCGAATACCTTGCATTGGTGGAAAATGTGAAATTCCGAATACCTTGCATTGAGTATTCGGAGGTTGAGATTCTTGATCCTTTTAATTGATCTAATTTTATTGATTTTTAGCTTTCGTTGGTACGATGGTGACACTAAAACAATGATGGTATTTCTACTAAATGAGTGACGGCATATAAAGTAGGAACAAATTATGTTTATTTTATTATTTATTAGTTTACATGTTGAATTATTTTGTTTCTTCTCTCTAATGCAGGAGAACTCGTAATTGTTTATGAAAAATTATGTCCACAATAGGCACACTAGTATTTTGAAAGTAAACTTGAAAATAGTAAGTATACTTGACCGTTGTCATAGATAGATAGATTTTGACTTTAGATTGACTATTTAGTTTTGGAAGTATGAATTTGATTAGGAATTATTTTGTTAATATTGGTTAGATTAGCTGCATGGATTATAAATTTCTATTTGTAATTTTTTATGTTATATGATTGTCCCATATGGGTGACATTTGGATGGTAGAGTATGTTGTTTGCATATATGCTATGTATTTTGAATGAATTCTTTTGTATAGAAGATAAATAACTTATGTAACCAAAACCAACTCCCCTCGATCCACACCAAACTCACAGTCCAACCTGAATTAGGAGATAGTCTACGTTTACTCGCTTAGCCTACATCCTTATTCTACACCCTGACGTGGCGCTTACATGTAAATTCCATCTAATTCAACATATGTTAAATTGAATTTGACGTTGTTGGCTATTTCCTGTAATAACCCCGACATAATACGCTTATTTTTACCTTCCCGCCCAATCACGTCACATTAATCGCTATCTCCAGTAATCGTTGATATACTGAATTAGCCGATCGGAAGTACTGCACTTTCAATCGGTAATTTATTATTTTAGTTAGATTATGTTTGCCAGTAGTTAAAAAATCTTGTGTTTTTTGATCTTTCAACCCCGATTTGGGGTCCCTGTTTTAATCTGAAGGTCCCCGAATCGGGGTTCGAAGTCCCCGTTTCATGAAAAATCGATGAACGGGGACTTCCAACCCCGATTCAGGGTCCCCGTTCTAATCTGAAGGGTCCCCGAATTTGGGTTCGAAGTCCCTGTTTCATGAAAAGTCGACAAACAGGGACTTCTAACACCGATTTGGGATCCCTGTTCTAATCGGAAGGGTCCCCGAATCAGGGTTCGAAGTCCCTGTTTCATGAAAAGTCGACGAACAGGGACTTCCAACCCCGATTCGGGGTCCCCGTTCTAATCTGAAGGTCCCCGAATCGGGGTTTGAAGTCTCCGTTCGTCGACTTTGTTCAATAAGCGGTCGACCCCTTCTATTGGTCGACCCCTTTAAGAAGTGGTCGACCCCTTGTATGCTGCAAAACGCAGCACCAACGACAATAACAAATTTCACATGTTGAGGTTTGGAAGGTTTAGTGATCGGGTGATTTTGGTTTTATTTATTAACTCTGTTAACTTCCTACAGCAGGATTTAAATCGCCAAGATATAGAAAGAGATACAGTTGACATGGAATCTAATACATTAGAGCAATTGGATGAAATTGAAGAGTAAGATATAGTTCAGCTGCAACATGAAAAGAATAAGAATACTAGTGACGATGATAAGTTGAATAGTATATTGACAGATGAGATTGAAGCACCTCAAGTTGGTATGATTTTTCAGACTAGGGATGAAATGCTGAATTTTTATGTGAAGTATGGAAATTTCGTTGGATTTCCCATATTGACCAGAAGTTCCGTCAAAGGAGATGATGGAAATGTGACATGGGTCACTTATGCATGTGCTCCTTTAGGCATCCCACAATCAAAATCCAAAAATACTCTGAGAATGCATCCAATTGCACGAACGGATTGTAAAACAAAGATTCGAGCTGCTATATCTCCCGATGGGACATGGCGGGTGACTATTATCATACTCGACCATAATCATGACTTAAGTCCTCAGAAATCACGATATTTTAAGTGTAACAGAGTAATGAACTCATATGTCAAAAGGAAGTTGGAAATCAATGACCGTGCAGGAATTAGGCCACAGAAGAACTTTACTTCCATGGTAGTGGAGGCTGGTGACCATGAGCATGTCTCATTCATAGAGAAAGACTGTTATAATTATCTTTATACAGTAAGACAGTTGCAATTAGGTGATGGAGATGTAGCTGCACTTCAACAATACTTTTTGAAAATGCAAGCTGAAAATTCAAATTTCTTTTACATTATAGAGTTGGACAATGATGGACGATTACAAAATGTATTTTGGGCGGATGCAAGAAGTAGGATTGCTTATGAAGAATTTAGTGATGTGATTAGTTTTGATACAACTTACCTGACAAATAAGTATGACATGCATTTTGCTCCTTTTGTTGGGGTCAATCACCATGGTCAATCAGTACTGCTCGGGCGTGGTTTGATATCAAACGAGGACACAACGACATTTACTTGGTTATTCCAATCATGGTTGTTGTGTATGAAAAATCTTCCTCCACCTGCCATCATTACAGATCAGGACAAGGCAATGAAAAAAGCAATTGAGATAGTTTTTCTCGAGGCAAGACACAGATGGTGTTTATGGCACATCATGAAAAAACTACCCAAAAAAATTGAAAAGCTATCATCAGTATGCTTCAATAAAGTTTATGTTGCAAAATATTGTTTATGATAGTTTGACAATTGAAGAGTTTGAAGAAAAATGGAAGATATTTATTGAGCGTTATAACCTTGAGAACAATTGTTGGTTGACCGATTTGTATAATGAAAGAAAACGTTGGATACCGGCCTTTGTTAAATACATGTTTTGGGCAGGAATGTCTACAACTCAACGAAGTGAGAGCATGAATGCTTTCTTTGATGATTACGTCAATTCGAAGACAATGTTGAAACAATTTGTGGAACAATATGAGAATGCTTTGCGGAGCAGAGTGGAAAGCGAAAAGCAGCTTGATTTCAAATCATTCACTGCCACAGTTCCTTGCATAACAAATTATGAAATAGAGAAGCAATATCAGGCTGTTTATACAACAACCAAGTTTCGAGAGTTTCAAGTTGAGCTTATTGAAAAAATTTATTGTGAAATAATAGCTTTCGATGAATGTTTGGGATTGTATACAATATCTGAAGATTCAAATAAAATTTGTAAACGATCGTGCGTGTTTAAAGTGACATTCGACCAAAATGGAGGCAACATTGAATGCACTTGTCGTTTGTTTCAATTTAGAGGGATATTGTGCAAGCATGCTATTACAGTATTGATTCGTAATAAAGTGAAGGCAATACCTGCAGCATACATTATTAGAAGATGGAGAAAAGATGTGGCAAGATCTCATACAAAAGTAAAAATATGCTATTCAGATTGGTTTATGATTTCAAAAAGCCAACATTTTGATAGAATGTGTTCTTTGTTTCATCAAGCAGCAGATTTAGCAATTAGTTGTCAAATGAAGACCGAGCAAGTTTTTGAATTGGCATAAAATAGCCTGATTGCTCGAGTGCAGCAACTACCTGATAGTTCACACAATCCTAACAAGCCAATTCTCTCACACATTTCTTTGATTCCCATTGAATGAAATTCATCAAACTGAACTGTTTTTTAAAATACAATGGACCTGTGAACGAAGTCCTGTGCATATACTCTTTTGTGCATTGGAGATCTAAAATCCACAGAAAACTCCTCCAATTGGCTCCCATGATGTGTTGCCGGATGCGTGGACCCCTGATGCAATTGAGTTTTGTCCACACCCAACCTACGCTTTCTTGAAATACTTGGAGCCATTAATCTGAAAAAAAAAAAGATGCGGTCGACACATTCTAATTTTCGGTCGACACTTTACACATTTCATTCGACATCTATTAAGAAGCGGTCGACACCTTCAAGAAGCGGTTGACACCTTATACGTAGCGGTCAACACCTTATACGTAGCGGTCAACACCTTACATGAGATGCGGTCGACACCTTCTAATTTCCGGTCGACACTTTGCACATTTCATTTGACATCTATTAACAAGCGGTCGACACCTTCAAGAAACGTAGAGCGGTCGACACCTTACATAAGATGCGGTCGACACCTTACATAAGGCATGTCCCGCATAGCGTATGCATTGTTTTTCAAAAATGAATCTCTCTTATAGCATATGTAGTATTTTTTCCACCATTGGGGTAATGAATAAAAAGGCCAGAGTAATACATGTCATTAATATTGAGTAATCTCATAACTAAAAATACAAGTCAAGTCCACTTCACTCAAAATTATTCTAACTACTCCTCTGGCTGATCATCCGAAGGTGGTGGATCATGGGTGACCGTGGGACCAGTTGTCATGCTGGCCTATGTTGGATTGTTAGATGCCCCCATTAGTTGGGCAAGAGCATTGTTCTGATCCATAAGGAAATCCATCATAGCTGCAACATAAGAACGAAATTGTTGTATGGATGCTTCTATCTGGTCAAATTTGAATTTCAAATACGATTTCAGCTGCTCTGGGATGATATGTTGGGCAGTTGGATTCGAAGGCTGAGGATTTGTGTTTGAGCAGTTTCTCGGGTTGAAGCAGTCTCTGTTGTTGGCAATCGGCTGATCAGCTTTGTAGACCCATGACCCATCCATATTTTGAATAATTCCCATGCGAGCAAGCGTTGACTCAGTATATGTATCTACTGTTCGCACGTTAAGAGTAGGCTCGGAAGAGGGAATAGTTGCCCCATTGTGTTCAAGGAATGCCATAAGCAGAAGATTGAATGACATAGACTTGGAAGAATTTTCGAAAAGGTCAATCATACGTTTCAGAATAACGTACCCAACATTAAAGGTGGTTCCGTTGAAGATGTGGTAGAGTACGTAGAGATCCATGCCACTAATGTGATCCCTATGACAGTCCTTGGGAATGAGGTTGTATGTGATCATGTGGTGGAGGATTCTAGCCGTAACATTTAGATCATTAGCTTTTGGTCGAGAACGTATAGAGATTTCAGGATTTTTACAATTACTCTTAGAAAAGCAGGATAGTCACTAGAGTGGACAATAGGAGGCTCAACAAATTGACAAAGATATGAGTATCAAAGATGGAAATGTCAGTAGGTGTGTCATCGGGAGGGACAGTCTTAGATTTCTTATTTTTCGGACATGCTCTAGAACTAGAAGCCATGGAAGAAACTGATGAACAGAACAGACTACAACCACAAAAGTTGGAAATCGGATTTTCTAAGCCTAGAATTCAAAAACGACCGACGAATAATGATAGTACCAATTAATCAAGAGAATATTTGCCGGAAAAAAACTAGCGACCAGAACAGATAATAACCAGCAAACTAGAATTTCAAAAAGTTCAAGATGAAATGATAGTACCAAATAATCTCCCGAATATTTGCTTGGAATCGAGTTGAGCGTCTGGAGTATCCGTCGAAATTTAGGGTTCTCTTGTCGTCGGTGTTGCATTTAAATTCAAATTAGTGCTGCGATTTGCACCATACAAGGGGTCGACCGCTTCTTAAAAGTGTCGACCGATAGAAGGTGTCGACCGCTTATCGACTTTTCATGAAACATGGACTTTGAACTCCGATTCGGGGACCCTTCAGATTAAAACGGGGATCCTGAATCAGGGTTGGAAGTCCCCGTTCGTCGATTTTTCATGAAACGGAGACTTCGAACCCCGATTCGAGAACTTTCAGATTCAAACGGGGACCCCAAATCGGGGTTGAAAGATAAAAAAACACAAGATTTTTTAACTACTTGCCAACATAATCTAACTAAAATAATAAATTACCGATTGAAAGTGCAGTACTTCCGATCGACTAATTCGGTATAAACGATTATTAGAAATAGCGATTAATGTGACGTAATTGGACGAGAAGATAAAAATAAGAGTACTGTGTCAGAGTTATTATAAAAAATAGCCAACAACGTTAAATTCAATTTAACATATATTGAATTAGGTAGAATTTACAAGTAAGCGTCACCTCAGAGTGTAGAATAAAGATGTAGGGTAAGCGAGTAAACTTAGACTTTCTCTTTGAGTAGAGGTGAGACCACTAGGATCATGGAATCCAATCGACGCATGAGATGAAATTGAATCCACAAACAGAATAGAAATACAACATTGTACTGCATGCAACATGAATCCTATTTTCACACAACAAAAATATGGGAAGAAGGAAAGAACAATGCCAAGTGATGTTAACACAAAATTTAGAAAATGCGGTGTTCCAAGAGAGATCAAAAAAGAACATCAAGGTTTTGAGAGTTTCAGATCAAAGCAACACTACAGCATTACGACAATGTAAAGTTAAACCCCTATACACGCAGTTAGAAATTAAATCCAACATCAAGAATCTGAACATAGAAAGTAAAATATAAATGTCTCAAATTTTCAGCAAAAACAGAAAACAAATGACGACGGAGGTTTCTACCAAAACTGCCAGAAATAGAATAGAAACACTATAACTTCAAATAATCAATTCGCAACAGACAACTTACATAAACAAATTTGGTCTTGAAGCTTTGTATGTAGTCTTCAGCTTCCTAGTTGGTGGCCTAACCTTCTTGTACACCAACGGAAACTTGATCTTCGAGTCATGGAACTGCTTTGTGCTCTCTCTTTTGCATAACTTTGCGGGAACAGTGGCAGTCTTGATGATTTGGATGCAAGGAAACCTTACTCTGTGTCGAGAAGCCATCTCGTTGTACATGTGCTCCACAGCCCCATTGAGAGTAGTGTCGCGGTACTCCTTGTACATGTTGTGATAACCAGTTCGGCTCTGATACCTCAACCAGATACCATAGTTCTTGATTGTTGTAGGATTCTTCTCAAAAATCTGACAATTATAGAATATATATATCATATACAGTTGATAAAAAAATAATAATCATTCATAAAAAAAGTATTTTCATAATTTATTAATCAAATGACATGGTAGGCAATCGAAAAAGACTTTCCAAAAAAGATGACCATGCAAGATTTAATTAAAAATATATGCAGATCAGGAACACTAAATTATACTACGATAGCCTATGATTGAACGGAAA
>QAOC01004705.1:0-20537 GCA_003255005.1 Begonia fuchsioides
TGCTTGGTACATCCATATTATGCATGTTCATGGACATCTCATGCATAATGTTTTCAAGAAAGTTACAAACTATTTACATGCATGAGATTTCATATGAAACAGAATATGAAAACGGTTCATTCGGGTTGAGCTCGAATAACCAACAAAAGACAAAGATAAAAGAAAGAAAGAAATAGAAAGTTATGTAAATGTCATTGGGAAGGGGTTTGAGTTGGTTGTCCCCTTAGGTGGACTCAAGTTTATGGTCTCTCGTTCTTCCTAGGAAGCCCCAATGATAAGGATCATGGAAAGTAAAGTAAAGAAAGACCCATAATAAAATGAAAAGAAAATATTTTATTTATGCATATCACGTACGCATTCATGCATTCATGCTTTACTTACTAAGCACTAGGCTCATAGATGAACTTTGTTGTGTAGGTGATGCTAACGCTCATTTGATGAAGTGCTCCCATGACCGTGGCTACATGGCTATTAGAACGATGCTGTCCAAACAACGAACGGGAGGATTTTTATTTGAATGTATTTTAGAACGATCATGCAATCATGTATTCCTCTAAAAGAGATTTAAATTATAAATGTGTTTCAAAGTCTTCCGCTGCTACGTTTTACAAATGCATGATCGTAAACAAAAAAAATTATCATCTTTTTATGAAAAGCAAAGTTTGCAAAACGGTACGCTATAGGGCGTTACAGCTGGCACCGTTAGGCCTCATTCGAGGAAACCTAACTCAAGTTCCACCCACAATGATATTATGCGTGTCATAAAAATGCATGCATGAAACTCATTTTCATTATTTTCATAAAAGCACGATGCATGATTTATACTGATGCATAAATAATGACATTTAACTTAACAATCATATTCTTAAGAAAGTTTATAATTGATATTAGTTATAAATTTAATAATGTTATTTACACAACATTATATCAACCAGACAACCAATTGTAAACAAAATGTATTTAAGGGAGTACCTTAGGATGAAACCATGCATAACAAAACAATGAATTAATTTTCAGAACTCATGCTCTATGTCACAACTGACTTGGAAGCTTGATAACTTATTCTACACTAATCAAAATCTTTAGTTTTTGAGTCAACTAGTTCATTTATAGTGTACACTCTAACTTGTTAGAATAGCTCAAAGGCATTCATATTTTTGAAATTTCAAAACATGCACAACTCTAAACATTATCTTCAATTTCTGTTTTTGAAACAATTTGTCTTATGATGCATATAATATGGAAAGATTAATATTCTATACCAATCAAAATCTAATCCACATTCTCATAGCATAAGGGAGTACCTTAGGATGAAAAATACTCAACTGGAGCACATTACTTTTGCTAGGTTTCTCCACTTATTTACTTATCACCTCATAGAGTGCACAAATTATATTTTATGTGCACTACTTTTCCAAGATTTCTTGCAAATTCCAAAGGGCTTCACTTGACTTTTGGGGTCGATAAAATAAAAGAGAAGAGAAGGTTTTTGAGAGGTAAAATTCGTGGGTCTCTCTCAAACCAATAAAAAGGGCAAAGAGTGAGAAAAAATGAAGTAGAAGGTGGCAAATGGCTAAGACTGAGGTGCAATCACTTTGTTTATGTTTATCCCTTACTTTCCAACCACCTCTTCATTCTCCAATAACTTTTACATGTGTTGCAACTTAATTAAAATATCCACTAAATAAGTTATCTATAATTAACAATATAGTAACAATAATTAGCAACCTAATCACAGATAGATATGACAAAAATATTATTTATGGTAGACCATATCAAAGAAAATGTGCGGGTACTAGAGGCAAAGGCAATCGGCGTAAAGCCCAAACCCAAAGCTCAATCCCTAAGCTCTAATTGTATGCTAAAAGGCAAAAGTCTAAAGCCATAAGCTTTAGAAAACCAAAGCTCAAGCCAAACCCAAACCCCAATGATCAAAGCTGAAAACCCAGACCCCAAAGTCCAATGTCATAAACCTAGGCTCAGAGCCATCATTACTGAATCCCAATCTTACAGGCCAATAACCAAAGCCCAAAGGCATAAGTTCTAAGCCGAAAAGTTAAAAGCACAAAGCCTAACTCATAAGCCTAAAGCCTAAAACCTAAAGACTAATAACCTAATCTGAAAAGCCTAAGCTTAAAGGAGAATTTTTAAGCCAAAAAGTTAATGTCCAAAGCCCAAAGTCAAAATCCCTGAACCAAAATCTAATGTTTAAAACTAAATACCCAAAGCCCAACGACCAATGTCCAAAGCCAAATCACAAACCCCAAAGCTGAAGCCTTACTCGAAAACTAGAAAGCCCAAAGTCGAATTCCAATTGCCTAAAATTATAATATGAAAGCCCTACAACAAAAGCCAAAAGCCAAAAGCCATATGCCCAAGGCTAAAGCTTTCAGCTTAAAGTCCTAAGAAACAATTCCAAGGACTAAGTTTATAAGCACAAAGCAAAATCCCTAAAGCCAAAACCCATAATGTAAAGACCTAATCCTAAATCCTAAAGCCTAGAGTCTGAAGCCCTTAACCTTAAAACCTAAGCCCTAAGCACAAAGCTCAAAGCCCAAACCCAAATACCATTGCCCTATTCCGAACATACTCTGACCATAGCCCCTGGCCCTTAATGCTAAGCCCAATGCGCAAAGCTTGAATCCAAATTCCTAAGCCCACAGTCCAAAGCCCGATGTTGTCAGCCTTAAGTGCTAAGCTCTAAGTCATAAGCCCTAAACCCAAATCCTACAGCCAATACCCAATGTCTCAACCATAAGCCCTATGTAAAGAGCTTAAAGCCACAATCTCTATTCCCAAAGCCAAAAGCCCTAAACCCAAAGTCAAAAGCCTTAACACCGAAGCGCAAAGCCTTAAATCTTAAGCCCTAAGCCCTAAGCTTAAGCAGGAAGTTGAAAACACTAAGCTTAAACCCTAGATCCCAAAAGCAAAAGCCAAATCCATGTAGTCAATGACTAAATATATAAACATTTTGTCAAAGCTGAAAGCTCAATGCACATAGCAAAAAGATAAATAAGTAAATCCTAAATCCCTGAGCCGACATCAAATAGCCCTAAAAAATAAGCCTAAAGGATAAAGCACCAAGTCCAAAGCTCAAAGCCATAAGGCGTAACATCTAAGCCCAAAGCCTAAAGGATTAAGTCTTGAGCCCTAAGATCTTAACCCAAACCTCAAATCCTAAAGCCAAACACTAAAAGCTTAAACAAAGGACATAAACCCAAAGTCGAAAGCGTAATACCTAGAGCAAAAACCAAAAATTCAAATCCCATTGACTAAAGTTCAAAGCGCTAAGCTCTACGCCAGACAAAGAAAGCCAAAGTCGTATGCCCAAAGCCTAAAGGCCTAACATGATAGCGATAAACCCAAATCATAAAGCTCAACAACCAAAGCCCGAAGGTCTAAGCCACAAGCCTAACTCACACTCTTAAATCCTAAAGCCAAGAGACCAAATCTTAAAATTTAATCGAAAAGCCCTAAGCCCAAAGCCATAAGCCTTAAGCTCAGTGCCTACTGCTCAAAGTGAAAACCTTAAGATGAATCCAAAGCCATAGGACGAAAGCCCAAAGCCCTATGCCAAAAGTTTAAAGTTTTTTGCTCAAACCTCTAAACCAAAATTCCAAAGCCTAAACTTGGCAGCGAAAAGAAAAATCCTGATGTCCAAAGCCTCAAATCTGAAACCAATCCCAAACCCTAAATCTAAAAGCGAAAAATCCTTAATTCTCACTAACAAGCCTAAAGCCTAAAGCCCAAAGCTCAAAGCCCTAACCGAAATCCTAAATCCCTATCCTTAAAGCAATTTGCCCATAGCCTAAACTCTGAATTCTAAGCCCAAATGCCAAAGCTCAAATACAAATTCCAAAGCCCAAAGCTTAGTGACGTAAGCCCTAAGCTCAAAGACTAAATCCTAACACCAAAAGCTCAAAGCCTAAAACCCAAAGCTTAAAGCTCAAAAAGCTTACACACCAAAGCCCTATGCCCAAAGCGTAAAGCCCTAATCTTAAAACCCAAAGGCCTAAGCACAATGCCATAAGTTTATAATCCTAAGCCATGAGTTCTAAGCCCAATGCCCAATTTCTAAAGCTAAACGATTGAAGACCAAAGCTCTGAGTACAAAGCCTTAGGAAAAAGCATAAAGCCTAATCCCAAATTCGAAACACTAAATCCCAAACTTCTAAACCATAAGCCCAAAAAGATAAAACCAAGACCAAAGCTCAAAATTGTTAGCTTTTACCTCTAAGACAAAGACTCAAACTCCTTAATTCAAAGCCTAACACATTAAGTGTTAGGCCATAATACCTTAGCCCAAAGTTCAAAGCCCTTGAATCCCAACACCCATAGCTAAAATCATAAAGCCCTAAGCTCTAAACCAAAAGCCCAATGCCCAAAACAAAAACCCAAAGTACGAATCCTAAAATCCAAAGCCCTAATCCCTACAGCAAAAGTTGAAATCCCAAAGTTGTATGCCAAAAGCCTAAAGCCCTGACCCGAAATCCATAAGCATATATCCTAAAGCCTGATACCCAAAGGCCGAAGCCGAAAGATTTGAGTCCAAAAACTAACTAACAAGCCTAAAGCCTAAAATCCAAAGCTCTAATGATGAGAACCACGGGTATATCAAACCCGAGACCCTTCAACAATGCGCTCAACTTCTTGCTCTATTTCTTTAATATTTCCTCGTGCAAGCTACTAGTTTGAGCCTCTAACATATTCAATCTCATTTCAATTTTTTTTACCTGTCCTTGTATGGCTTGGCGTATGCCTCTGGATCGACAATAATTCGGCTTTCATTCATACTCATTTCTCAATATAAGAAGCAAAAGAAAACTGATAGCGAATAAAAAAAAAAAATATACGGACCTCACTCACTCCCTCACGTGTTTATACTCAATTAATGTCACTCACACTCGTATTTCTCTCAATTAATGGCTTTTATAAAATAGTCTCACACTCTCGCATTTTTCCTCTCAATTTTTTCTTTTAGTTCTTTATGTAAGAACCCAATTCTGGAGAAATATTCAGCAAGTAAAAACAATCAAGATCAAACTTTTAAGCCAAAATTCAAACTTCCAAGATCATAAAAGTCAAACTATTTTGAAGAAATAATGCGATCCAAGGAAAACGTGTGTATAATGATGAATAATGATAATGAAGTATTGCTCTATTGATGTAAGAGCAATAAAGGCAAGGAATAACTTTGAAGTCACCAAAATTAAAAGAAATAACTTTGAAACAAATATTGATGACATAAGTTAGTACGCACTTTTTAAAGTAAAGAGATTTTTTTTTATAATGGTAGTAACAAAGACAATAAGCAAAAAAAATCGTTCCTTTTTTTTCACTTTTTTATTTTGCTGTGCTTTTCCTTTTTTTGCACAATAACTCTTTTTTCACGTTTTTTTTTCATAAAATTTTTTTTTTTGCTTTGCTTTTTTTTTTCTCATAGAAAGATAAGAAAGAATGAAGTAAGGAAGAATAAGAAAAGTTAGAAAGATAGAAAAAAGGAATAAAGGAAATAAAGAAGAATTAGAAAGCTTAAATAAAGATAGAAACTTGAATAAAGGAGCCAAAGCTCTGATACCAAATGATGAGAACTACGGGTATATCAAACCCGAGACCCTTCAACAATGCAGAAAAAGACACTTGGATCGCCTTTGAATAAAGTACGAGGAACTTGACCCCAATCGAACCTTACCGACGGATCCTAAGTTATCAAACAAGGAGTTTGACCTAGACCGAACTTGTCGGTAAGAATCAAAGCTATCAACTTTGATCTATCAAGAATTAACTTGATGAAGATCGAGTTCTTCGCAAAGAACCAAAGAGAAAATCTCTCCAAAACACTCAAGGTGAATTAATCATAAAAGTTGTCCCCTATTACAATATCATAAATGCCTTTAAATAGGCTACACACTTTCTAAACTAACAACAAGTAAATTAGGAAATATAAAGTAATTAGGAAACTTAATAAAAAAAAAAAGAAAGAATTTTTGGAATTGTTGCATGGCACTTCTGTTTTGGTAAGTTGTGTATTTTACCAGGCAAACGACATCCGATTTTTATGATCAAGCCCATTCCAAAAAGGTCTTGAAAGTAGCTACAACTTTGATGAAGAAAACGTTTTAAAATAACTTTGGGAAGATTGCCGAATCTGCCAATATATTCTTGCCGGTCAAGTAAAAGTTTGATTTAAGGAAAGTTGAATGTACTTTCCTGTTCCCTTTGTCCATTCAATATCTTTTATTGGCTTGGGCTCTTGGGCTTGTGTGCTTGACCACCTTGTATGATGTCAATATCTTCTTCAACAGTTAACATAATAAGCATTTTATTATAATGTTGAATAGATTCTTTCATTTCAATTTCTTCCACTAAACAACATAGCACTTAATGCATTTTCTTGGTTCTTGACCTTGTCATTGGGCCTCCAATTCCTTACAATTGGTCTTTCTTCTTGGGATTGATTTGTGTCATCACTTGATCCACATCATCTAAGGCCAAAGTTGTAAGCCTTAAGCTCAAAGCCATAGGCTCAAAGTCATAAGCTCAAAAGCTCAAATCTTTAAGTTTTAAAGCTTAAAACCCAAAACATGAAAGTCGAAAACCCTATGCTAAAAAACTAAAGCTTTTACCTCAAAGCCTTAAACCCAAGTTCAAAAGCCTGATCCGAAAACCTAAAGCAAGATCTCTAAGGCCAAACCATCAATCAAAAGACCTATGCCCAAATCCTAAAGGCCAAAGCTTAAAGCCCATAACTGATGGGGATCAAGTGATGACACAAATCATCACAAGAAGAAAGACCAATTGCAAGGAATTGGAGGCCAAATGACAAGGTCAAGAACCAAGAAAATGCAGGAAGCGCTATGTTGTTTAGTGGAAGAAATTGAAATGAAAGAATTTATTCAACATTAGAATAGAATGCTTATTATGTTAAGTGTTGAAGAAGATATTGACATCATACAAGGTGGTCAAGCACACAAGCCCAAGAGCCCAAGCCAATAAAAGATATTGAATGGACAAAGGAAATAGGAAAGTACATGCAACTTTCCTTAAATCAAACTTTTACTTGACCATCAAGAATATATTGGAAGATTCGGCAATCTTCCCAAAGTTATTTTAAAACAATTTCTTCATCAAAGTTGTAGCTGCTTTCAAGATCTTTTCGGAATAGGCTGAATCATAAAAATCGGACATTGTTTGCTTGGAAAAATACACAACTTACCAAAACAGAAGTGCCTTGCAACAATTCCAAAAATTCTTTCTTTTTATTTTATTAAGTTTCCTAATTACTTTCGATTTCCTAATTTCCTTGTTGTTAGTTTAGAAAGTGTGTAGCCTATTTAAAGGCATTTAAGCTATTTTAATAGTGGACAACTTTTATGATTAATTCACCTTGAGTGTTTTAGAGAGATTTTCTCTTTGGTTCTTTGCGAAGAACTCGATCTTCATCAAATTAATTCTTGATAGATCAAATTTGATAGCTTTGGTTCTTACCGATAGGTTTGGTCTGGGTCAAGCTCCTTGTTTGATAACTTAGGTTCCGTCGGCAAGGTTCGATTGGGGTCAAGTTCCTCGTACTTGATTCAAAGGCGATGCAGGTGTCTTTTTCCGCATTGTTGAAGGGTCTCGGGTTTGATATACCCGTGGTTCTCATCATTTGGTATCAGAGCTTTGACTCCTTTATTCAAGTTTCTATCTTTATTTTTTTTCTTATTCTTTTCTCACCCCGAATTTCGTTTTTGAAATTCTTCTTTTCATATTAAACAAAAAAAAATCAGTACGAAGAAAGTATTTGTATCTTTCTTGCAAAAGACAAAATCTCTTTAAAAAAGCCGAGTACTTTGTTATTTCTTACATGATGAGTTATGGAAGGAAAATATTTCCGGGAATACTTAAGCGAAGAAGAATCTGCTGAAGAACGTTATCGACAAAGGCAACTTAAGATTGATAAGGAAATATACGAATAGCGAAAAGCAAGACACGAGCAACGGAGAGCAATTGAAGAGTCGAAAGAAGCCACAAAAGAAGTTGAAAGACTAATAGATTTGATGACTAAGCAAGGCAGTTTTACTCCTTTTCGAGTAGACCGCAAAACTTTCGAGGAAAGTCCAATTTTTCAAACGTACACAGAAATATGCAAAGAAAAATCGAGAAAACAATTGCAAGCAATGAAAGATCAAGAGATGAAAGAAAATATCAATGAGCACACGCAAGAATAAACTATTCAAGAGCAACCGTCAACAAAATCTGAAATTGAAGAGATCATCAAAGAGGACATTAGTTTTGATCAAAAGGATACTTTAAAAGTTGACATTCAACAAGAAGATTCTACAATCAAAGAGCAACAAAGTAAAGAACCGGAAATTGAAGAGGACATGAATGAAGAGGTTAGTTTTCTTCAAAATAAACTAATGTCTATACTTGAAATTAAACAAGAAGCAACAAGCAAAGTGCATCAAGCAAAAGAACCTGCAATCGAAGAGTTTAGTTTTCTTCTCAAAGAACTAAACTTTGCAGTTGAAATTCTACAACAAGGTGACACTTTCACAATGGAAGAAACAATCCAAGAAATCCATGTGATGGAGATGTTCATCAATAACCCAAAAGAATTCAAAGTTGGAGTTCAAAACAAAGGCGACATCAACGAAGAACATGATGAAATTCTTTACATGTTGGTCAAGGAAGAAAAACATATTGTTTGATCTAAGGATTTAGACTTTCCTAACACATTTAACCTATCTGTTGTTTTGGATTTCTTTTTGTATGATCCTGGAGATTCAAGGACGAATCTCTTCGAGGAAGAAGGGAATGATGTGATTCCAGCGGCCTTCAAAAACAAGCCCAAGAGCCCAAGCCTAATACAAGATATTGAAGGGACAAAGGAAATAGGAAAGTACATGCAACTTTCTTTAAATCAAACTTTTACTTGACCAGCAAGCATATATTAGCAGATTCGACCATCTTCCCAAAGTTATTTTAAAACGCTTTCTTCATCAAAGTTGTAGCTGCTTTCAAGACCTTTTCGGAATGGGCTGGATCATAAAAATCAGAAGATGCTTGGCTGGCAAAATATACAATACCAAATATGTTGCAGAATCAAGAATCTTAACAGATTTGAGAAAAATCTTCCCAGAGATATTTTAGTTTTATAATATCTTTCTATTTCCTATTTTAGTTAGGATTTATGTAGCCTATTTAAAGGCATCCAAGTTATTGTAAAAGACACAACTTTTATGATTAATTCACCTTGAGTGTTTTGGAGAGATTTTCTGTTTGGTTCTTTGCGAAGAACTCGATCTTCACCAAGTTAATTCTTGATAGATCAAATTTGATAGCTTTGGTTCTTACCGACAGGTTTGGTCTGGGTGAAGCTCCTTGTTTGATAACTTAGGTTCCGTCGGCAAGGTTCGATTGAGGTCAAGTTCCTCGTACTTGATTCAAAGGCGATCCATGTATCTTTTTCCGCATTGTTGAAGGGTCTCGGGTTTGATATACTCGTGGTTCTCATTATACATGCAGCTTTCCTTAAATCAAACTTTTACTTGACCAGCAAGAATATATTGGCAGATTCGGTAATCTTTCCAAAGTTATTTTAAAACGTTTTCTTCATCAAAGTTGTAGCTACTTTCAAGACCTTTTTGGAATGGGCTTGATCATAAAAATAGGACGCTGTTTGCCTGGCAAAATACACAACTTACCAAATTAGAAGTGCCTTGCAACAATTCCAAAAATTCTTTCTTTTTATTTTATTAAGTTTCCTAATTACTTTCTATTTCCTAACTTACTTGTTGTTAGTTTAGAAAGTGTGTAGCCTATTTAAAGGCATTTAAGCTATTGTAATATGGGACAACTTTAATGATTAATTCACCTTGAGTGTTTGGAGAGATTTTCTCTTTGGTTCTTTGTGAAGAACTCGATCGTCATCAAGTTAATTCTTGATAGATCAAATTTGATAGCTTTGGTTCTTACCGACAAGTTAGGTTTGGGTCAAGCTCCTTGGTTGATAACTTAGGTTCCGTCGGCAAGGTTCGATTGAGGTCAAGTTCCTCGTACTTGATTCAAAGGCGATCCAGGTGTCTTTTTCTGCATTGTTGAAGGTCTCGGGTTTGATATACCCGTGGTTCTCATCAGAAAGGTTGCATCCAAGCATTGGAACACCATCTCAAACTTCTCATGTACCCCATAAAGCTTGCCTTTTTTTTGCTTTACTTAGCTTCTCTAGGGTTTGGGGTGAATGGAGGTGGGACATTTGGTACAATGGGTTCTCGGTTGGGATGATGGGTGGCTTTAATGCAAGTCATCATGCCTCAAAACTTAGAAGCTTGTAAAAGAAGAGAAAAATGGAAGATTGGAAAGGGATGAAGGGCTCTGATACAAAATGTTAGGTTTCAAGGAGGGGAAGGGGGAAAGAAATACACTCTCTCAAGTAGAGATAAGACTAGCCTAGAGGGGTAGAAAAGAAAGGAGAAGTGCTCAAGGGTGGGCCTTGCGTTTCATATAGAAATAGAGGCTTTAATTTGGATGGATGGTTAAGGAATGGAAGGAGGGCTTACACACAAAAAATGAGGGTTAAAACTTGGGGAAAATGGAAGTTATCCAAGAGAGAATATGCATGCTTACATGTATTAATTGGAGGTGAGGAAATGAAGGATGATTGTAAAAAGGAATAAAACTAGGAGTGGAGAATGAGCAATGGGGATCACACATTTACCTTAAGACAACAATAGAGTTTTTCACGATGTAAAGCAAGGCCTAGCTCTCCCTCGCTTGGAAAGGATGCCAAAACCCATTAGATATGCTCTCGGCTGTGGTTGAGTCTTGGAGGACAAAACCATCCAAGTAGAGGCCAAATGCAAAGTAATTTGATTGTCTTAAAACTACTTTAAACTGCCTCCAAAAGACTTAAAACGTCTCTCAAGAATTGCAAGGTTAGAAGCCAATCCGATGAACCAAAATGACTTTACCCGATTAGGAAATGACAAAAAGAAAGGGGAGGTGTGGACCACCTAGAACTTAACTGATGTGGCCGAGCAAGGATATACACTGATCGTCAATTTTGGTTCCCTCTCACCTGTACTTTTCAGGCAGCCAAAATTAAAAACCCATGCCCAAAAATAAAACCCAAGCAAACCCACAAGAAACCCACGGCTAATACCCTAATTTGCTAAAAGTAAAATTTCACAAAATTCAAATAAGAGAGACATGCCCTCCCTTTCAATTAGGATTTGGCCAAAATGTTGTGGCATAGTGGGTTCCAAATCCTCCTAATCGGGTTTAAGCATGTGGTCACCTTTATGAGCCTTCCAATCAAGCTTCGACTTATCCTTGCTTTCAAGTCCCATAGGCCCTGAGCTAGAGTTTCAAGTGAGCAGATGCTTGGCGGTCTCTTAACCCTTAAGTGTAGGCTCCATAGTGGTGAACCAATGCAAGACATCTCTTTTAAAATTAGCAAACTTGTTAAAAAACTCCTTGGCTCAGGCTTAGGTGTTTGCTTCTCGCTGCACAACTTTGGACAAGGGTTCCCTTGGCATGTAATCCTTCCTCGATTTGTCCTCAAATATAAGGGTGCACTGTATTTTGCTTCTTCCATTTCCTCCCCAACATAAGTGGAAAGATCTTTCACATTGAAAGTGATCGATCCCACACTCTCCTTGAAGTTAAAGCTTGAAGGAAAATTCGATTGACCTTCTCCAAAATTTCAAATAGGCCATCGGCACTCGGGGCTAACTTGTAGCTCTATTCCTAGGGAAACCTCTAACCAAGCTCCCAGTTTGAAATTAGCATCGTTTAGTACTAATCTAGATTAATTAATTTAGGTATGTGTGATTAAAAGATGATAATTAAGGTTTTTTTACAAATATAAGCAAAAGTAAGGGCAAATATGAATTTTAACATGGACAAATTGGATAATAAGGTAATTTTACCCTAAGAACTCTCTTGAAAAGCTGAGAAACCCACGAATTCTTCAGCTCTCTTCCTGATTCTCTCTGGTTTTGGAAGATTAAGTGAAGTTCTTTTGTTGGATTAAAGTTTTGGTGAAGAGTTTTTATGTTTAAAGCAAGTTTAGTTCACTCTAAAAAGAAATAGGAGAAAAGAAGAGGAAACAAAAGACTCAAGGGTTTCGGTTTCGATCTTCCCTATTCTGAGGTATCAATTCTAACCCTAAGAACATGTTTAAATTGATGAATTGATTCTGAATTAATTAAGCATGTTGGTGATGTTTATATCAAGATTATGCAAAAAAATTTGAGAAAATCAGGCAGTTTTAGGGTTTGTAATTTTACTGGAAGTTCAAGTTTTCAAATGACTTGAAACTATTCTGATGATTTGAAATAGACATTTTAAGGAGAGGAATAACACTTGAATTGCCTCAATCCAAGAATTATAACTTAAGTTATGACTCGTTGAAGTTTCTGTTATGCAACAGTTACTTGAAAATAATGTATTCTGGATAGTTTTTTGAATTAGGCATATAACATATGTTTAGATGCTTCAAATTACTTTAATGTCTTCTGATGAATTGGAGTAGACATCTCAAGAAACATTCAGACACCTGAATCGCATTATTTGGATTAGTCTAACTAATGTTACAATCGATTGAAGATCATGTTATACCAAAGCGATACTTTAAAATTAATGAATTATGTTACTTGTGTTTTAGGTTTTCAAGTGCAGCAACATATTGATCAAGTCTTTCAATAAGGCTAAGAATTTAAGGTAAGTTAATGTTGCATGTGATTGGCCCTAAAGGGGACTACATTACGAAAAAATTAGGATTTTATGATTTGGCAATATTCTAGATTGTTTGGGGTGTAATGCACAACACCGACCTCAATTTATTTGAGGATATGTTTGTTTGCCTTATTTGATGATTGATTGATTTTTGGTGTTAGAATAAAGATACATGTTTAGAATGCTTGCAATGTTTGAATTATATATTTTATTGCATGTTAACATGTTCATGCATTTTAATTGTTTATGCATCATGGTTTTAAGAAAAATACGAAAACGATTTGCATGCATGATTTTCATGATAATATGCAGCAGCTCATTGAGGGAGGAGCTCGAGTTAGACTACCTCGATGGAGGCCAAATGGTGTCTACTCTATCCTGTGGTACCTTCAACGATCAAACCAATGAAAGAGTGAAATGAACGAAATGTACGTAAATAGTTATATGTTGGGCGGGGATTGAGTTTGGCTGTCCCAAGAGGTTGGACGAAATGGTGCCTACTCTCCCCTAGACGGTATTACCCACATTAACTGGATTGTTAAGTGAAAGAAAAGAAAAGAAATGAACGATACCAAAATTGCATTATTTTTATAAAGCAACATATGCATAAAGGTCTCATAAATGCTTTATTATTATGGATTAACTTACTGAGCGTTAGACTCATTAGATAAGCTTTGTAATGTAAGTACGTCCACTGCGGAAGTTTGCGGCTGTTAGTGCGATTTTGACCAGTGGGCGACCCATGTAAATGGAAATGTTTTGTTTGAAAACTAATGTATAATATTATGTTTGGTTTATAACTATTTTGTAATAACTTGGTTTTAATGTTAAAGTACATGTATGTTTTGGTTACTTATGTAACGACCCGATTCCCAAGCTGCCCTCTTGCTGCTCTTCTTACTTACTTTACTTTACTTTCTTTACTTACTTACTCTCTGACAGCCCGAGAACCGGTCCGTTACGAGATTCTTACTTACTTACGTTGGTGGAAAACTTGTAAAACTTGTTACTTTAATTTCTAAAGACTATCTTTAGTTTATAAATATTTAACAAGGAAAAACCGTTAAATTGAAAAGCATATATTTCTTCGTAAATAACGATTTCAGTTCCACCTTTAAATAAAAAACATAAGCATTTAATAACTTAAAACTGCAGTGGAAGACAATTACTTCAACTTAAAATACGTTCATTTTCAAAACCATTGTAATCCATCACACCAAAATAAGGGTATACATTTTAATTACATCTTCAAAACATTCAAAACATTTTACAATATAATTCTCTGTGTGTGATGCATCACTTCCCGTCGGTCATCACTCAATAAACTGTATCATTTGAACACTCATCTGCTCTAACTTCTTGGTCAGTCACTTGCACCCATTCTTCCATTACATTCTCTACATTACAAAGCCTAAAATATGAGCCTAAAGCTCACTAAGAAGCATAACTATAAAATGCAATGCATGAGTATGCTATATTGTTAAAACAATGCACAATTTCATTCACGTTTCTTAGGTTTCATATCTTCTTTATCTTTGGAAATATTACAGGATCTCAAGAACACTCCCTCCACCTACTTCAATTTGTACTGATCTTGGGCCCACTTACTACTTAGAGTGCTCAGGCCTGTAATAACCATTTACTTTAATGTTTCTTATATTCAAGTTCTTAATTCATCAGAGACGAAACATAATTAGCGTCTCATACCACCAATCATATCTCGTTTACCTCCAACTACGTTGTAAAACAATGCATGAAATCATTTCGTTGACATTTTGTAAAACTATGATGCATGACTATGTGACTATTAAACATTACTTAAATCACATCAAACATAACATGAAAATAAGCGTACATCACCAAACATGTCATGAAATCAAACATGCAACACACATGAAACATACATCATAATCTTTGCAATGCAGTCCAACTTAAGGGTGAAACAATCTTAATGCTAACTTACCTTCGTAGCTAGATTGAGTTGATCCACTTGAGTCCCCTTTTCAATCCAATCGATGACCTAAACCTACAGATCATTTAAGGATAAGAAATCGGGTATCATGACTTATTTTATGACATAAAGTCACAACTTACTATTCCAACTTTGAACAACTATAACTTCTTCTATATTGATCCATTCATGATGCTACGGGTGTCAAATTATTCCTTAAAGAGTCTACTATAACTTCTTAGAAGACACCAAGTTCATAAGACTATCGTAGCATAAAGTGTTGATCAATGTTGTTTGGAAACCAAGGACCAGTCAACACAACCTTGGAGGGGTCGACCCATGCTCACAAAATAGAGAGCATGTGTTTTTAAATTGAGAATCGGTTGACCCTAACCTACAAGGGGTTGACCGCAGCTCTCCCCAGTTTCCATACACTGACTTGCGACATCCATAACTTTTCATACATAGCTTCAAATTGAGTGATTCAGACGACTATAGATCACTCTAAGAGTCTAATTTAACTCTTATGAAGGACAACCTCAAATTCGTACCACAATTTGATCAAATCTCAAAAACCCTAACCTTGCGCATAATTAACCGATTTCACAGAAATTAACATGAAATCATCATATTTATCCACCAACCAACCAGTACATAATATTATCCTTACTGAACCTAAAAGAAACTCAGAGATTAGAATAATACCTTGAACTTCAACTTCCACAAAAGCTTTAGAGTTTTCTACCTCACCTCTCTTGAGATAACTCACTTCCTTACACTTTTCTCTCACAAAATCTCTTGTCTTTCTCAATCTCACTCTCCCCTTGATCAAGACGTGAGAGCTCAGAGGAAAATAGGGAGAAGAAATTGTGCTGGAAGGAAAATGGCATACCACGCCTTCTTATCTCCTTAATTAAACAAAAATCAACCTTTCCTTTAAGTCCACCAATGAAAACTCTATATGTTTTGGTTGACTTTTCAACTCAAATTGGGGAAGGAGTTTTTTGTGTCGACCGCTCAATCTTTGTGTCGATTGAAGGAAGTTCCCGAGAGTCATTTGTGTCGACTGCTAGTTCGTTGTGTCGACCGAATGTGTTCCCGAGAGTGACTTGTGTCGACCCCTCTTAAATCCTGGGGTCGACCTAAAGTACACAATTGTGTCGACCCCTCCTCAATCCTGGGGTCGACCGAAAGTATTAATTGTGTCGATCCCTCGTCGATCCCGGGGTCCACCGAAAGTTGTAATTGTGTCGACCCCTCCTAAATCCTGGGGTCGACCGGTAAACAAAGTGTCGACCGCTAATCCATAGCGGTCGACCGGAAATCACTTATTTCCTTCATCACTTTCGACCTACTAATTTACTAATATCCAAAATACCTTAACACTCTAATATTCAAGCAACATTCATAAAAATAATCTTAAACATTTCCATCTTAAAATCACAAATTCTTAAAATAAAATGAGGGTTGTTACAACTTATTACGAATAGAATGGATTTTGATGAAGTTAAATAAAAGTCTTACGCTGTATTTTATTTCAAGGATTTCAAATTGATAAGTTTTACCTTAAATTGTTTAAAGTTAGTAAATGTGTTTACAAAAAGAAAAAAAAATTTTAACCAAGGGAAAAACGGGATGTCACACCGACCATGCTAAGATCCAACTTGTTACAATGGAATTCGAAGGGTTTGCAAGCCTTTGGTGGGAAAGTCTAAAAGTTCAACGAAGCACTATAAACAAGAGCTTTTTCTGCTCTTGCAAGGTTTGTGGCAAAATCAACTATCCGTAGAAGATTATGTAACCAAATTTGATGGCACGAATGATGGCACGGTTTATTCGAGGCCTACATCATGAGATCAGAGATACAGTGGAGTTGTATACATATGAGTCCATGGATGACGTGATACAATTAGCACTCAAAGTGGAGCGTCAAATTGAGAGGAAAAGCAAAGGAGTTAACTCTCGATTTACACAGAAAACCATTCAAACTACTAAGCAATCACAGAAGATAAAAGACAAGAGCTTACCTTCCAAAAGTTGGCCGAACAAAGCAACAGGTGAAAAGAACCTCAATCTCGATCCTAAACCAAGGTCACGAGAGGTAAAATGTTTCAAGTGTTTAGGGTTGGGGCATATTGCTAATCAATATCCTAACAAGAGAGTTATGCTTGTACAAGAGGAATCAGGATAAATCATTAGCCATGATGAAGATCTAGATCAACAAATCGAGGAGGAGGTCTGTGATACCAGTGTACAAACTAAGTTTACGCTATCTAATGCTTCAACTAGAAATTTGTTTGAAGTCATACATACTGAATTATGAGTAAGAAAAGAAGGCGAATTGGAGTATGACACATGTCACTATAGGATTAATATCAAATCATGATTAAGACATAATTAGTAAAAATTATGGGATCATTAAGGTTTATTAATCATGATTAATTAATTTAACCCTAAGGATTAGCTTCGAACTAATGTAAATTAATTAGTTAAGCTAAACATGATTTAAATAATGATAATGGAGGCATTTTAGCGAATAATAGAGCAGGTTATGGTAAAATGGTAAAAGTATATAGATAAATTTGGCAAAATAGTAATTTCACCCCATGAACCATCTAGAAATATTGGAGGATGGCTGATGATCAGCCATTTTCGTGCTGAAGAGAGAGAAAGGTGAAATAGATGGAGGATTTGACAGAAAAGAGTTTAGAGAGAGAAAGTGAAAGTTGAAAGGGGAGAAGCTGAATTTGGCCTCCAATCCTTTGAGGAGAAGTGTTCCTCTTATCAAGAGGAATCTATTGAGCTAAAAATCAAGAGGTATGACCTTATTTTTACGTGGTTTATAGTTATTAAGATTATTCACATAATTACATTAAGGATAAGTGAGAATTATAGGATTATCAATGACTTTGCAAGTTGGTTATGAGTGATACACGAAAATTAAAAGTTTTGATCCATGGTTCTGTTTACTGGGTAACCAATCATGTTAGAATATCATATATATTTTTATGAATGATGGAAATTTAGAATTGGTAGAGTTTGTGCATATTTTATCAAAGTTGCCATAAAAGTATCAATTCTGTACAAATTAAGATTTCGTATCTGAAACCAATGATGGACTAATCTCATGCCCTAGATGTTTTATCACGTTAAAGTAGACAATTTTAGTGACATATAGGCTTTGGAATCATAGCATTTCATGGTGTATATAAAAAGTTATGATATTTTGAAGTTATCACAAAACAAGACATTGATTCCGAAAATTGTGAATGATATTAGGTTATTGAGATGAAAGTGATTCACAAGAGTACCTACTACTAGAAAGACTAGCTAAGGATAGACAAGGTAAGTAGTATTGTGTGTGTTTTGCCCTTAATTGGGTCTACATCATAGAATAATAGGACTTTGCTGTTGTTTTATGCTTTACATGTTGAGATGAGATGCACGTATAAAATGATGTACAAAAGCATAATTTGGTTTATGATATGATGGATTGTTGTGTTTAATGTTATGAATATTACTTAATTGCTTGACACGTTCATACCACGAACATCTCATGCATCATGTTTTCTACAAAGTTACAAACTATTTACATGCATGAGATTTCGTATGAAACATAATATAAAATGATTGTTTCGGGTTGAGCTTGAAACAAAACGAAAGAAAAGATAAAATAAAGAAAGAGAAAGTTATGTAAATATCATTGGGAAGGAGTTTGAGTTGGCTGTCCCCTTAGGTGGACTCAAGTTTGTGGTCTCTCGTTCCTTGTCACGAAGCCCCAATGATAAGGAATGATAGAAATTAAAGGAATGAAAGACCCATAATAAAACGAAAAGAAAAGTTTTACTTATGCATATCATGTACATGTTCATGCATATTTATACTACTTGCTGAGCCTTATGCTCATAGATAAGTTTTATGATGTAGGTGAGGAAGAGTACATTGAGGTGATCGATGTTGTTTGAGCAGATTTTGATCTGTGGGCAATGATTTTGAAGAATCGTAAATAATGGTTAAGAGAAGTTTTTAACTTTGTACATATAACTTGTAAATAGTTTAAGAAACGTAACATGTTGTAAATATGTTTTAAGTAACTTTAGTTTTCATGTATGTCTTAAATGATTTTTACAAAAAAATATCTTCCGCTGCAAGTAAAAAAAATGAAGAACATATTTCTAGCTAGGAAGGACGTTATAAGGTCATTCAAGAGGAAGTTTGCCATGCCCACGAAGGGCCTTTGCTAATGATAATTTGAAGGGCCTTGTCCTCTCATTTTGGAAGTACGCAACAAAGAGAAAATATTTTCTATTCCCGTTGCTTGATCAATGGCAAAATTTGCTCCCTTATAATTGATAGAGGAAGTTGCACCAATGTGGCTTCTACCAATTTAGTGAAGAAACTTGGACTTCCAACTACCATGCATCCTACGCCTTATCGCCTGAATTGGTTGAATGATAAAAGCGATTTGAAGGTAACCACTCAAGCAAGCATTAATTTTTCCATTGGTAGGTATAGAGACTCGGTGTTGTGTGATATTGTGCCTATGAATGCGAGTAATCTTTTATTAGGGAGGCCTTGGCAGTTTGACAAGATGGTCATGCATGATGGTTTCACTAACTACTATTCTTTTATGGAGAATGACCGTTTGGTAAAATTGACACCACTACAACCCAAGCAAATTGTGAAAGACAACAAAGCTATGAGGTCCTTAAAGGCTAAGGCGACATTATTTCTATCAAAGAGACAACTTAAAACTTCTTTGAAGATAGGTTGTCCATTTGTGCTTATTATTTTCAATGATCAAATGGGGGAAGATAAGAATATACCTGAAGAGGCGCTGACACTTCTTAATGAGTTTGATGATGTTTTTCCGAAAGAGATGCCTCATGGTTTACCTCCACTTAGAGGAATTGAGCATGGTATTCATCTTCAACCAGGGGCTTTACTACCTAATCGACCCGCTTATCGGATGAATCTAGAAGAGTTCAAGGAATTGCACAAACAAGTGCGAGATCTTTTGGATAAAGGATACATTCGAGAAAGTTTGAGTTCATGTGCGGTTCCTTCCCTACTTGTCCCAAAGAAAGATGGATCTATGAGGATGTGCATAGATAGTCTCGACATCAACCAAATAACCATAAAATACCGGTTTCCAATTCAAAGAGTTGAAGACATGCTTGATGAGCTTAGTGGAGCGTCACTATTTTCCAAGGTTCATTTAAAGAGCAGATATCACCAAATTACCATGAGAGAAGGTGATGAATGGAAGACGGCATTTAAAACCAATCATGCATTATGTGATGGTAATGCCATTCGGTTTATCTAATGTGCCTAGCACATTATGCGCCTCATGCATTATGTGCTTAAAGACTACTTAGGTAAGTTCACTGTGGTATATTTTGACGACATCTTGGTATATAGCTTGAACTTGAAGTCACACTTAGAACATCTTCGTGCCTTGTTTACTACCTTAAGGGCAGCAAAACTTTATGGACATCTTAAGAAATGCACATTCTTGCAAAATGAGATACACTTCCTTGGTTTCATTATTTCTAAGTTTTGATTGGCAGTCGATGAAATAGGTACAACCCATCAAGGAATGGCCCGAGCCTAAAAGCATATCGGCAGAGGTAAGGAGTTTTCAGGGCCTTGCTTCTTTTTATCGATGTTTTATCAAAAAATTTAGTGCAATTATGGCTCCACTAACTGATTGCACTAAAAAAAGAAGAGAATTTGTATGAAGTCGATCTTGTCAGGAAGCGTTTGAGTTCATTAAAAATTTATTGTGCAATGCCCCTTTATTGGCATTACCTGATTTCAACAAAACTCTTCGTATTACCAAGAGGGGTCCCTCTTGCGC
>QAOC01004710.1:3256-33016 GCA_003255005.1 Begonia fuchsioides
CTTAAACGTATTGTTGATGGTTGGAAATCAAATGTCAAAGTCATTCCCAACACTAACGGATGGATTTCCTTCATTTTTCAATCGGACATGGATTAGGAAAATGTCCTATGCCGAGGCCCTTACTCCATCTATGGACAACCACTTCTCCTTAAGAAACTTCCCCCTTGGTTTGATTTTGGAATTGATGAAATAAGCACCATTCCCATTTGGGTTAATTTCCACAATCTCCCCCTAGAGTGCTGGTCCGAAAAGTCCCTCAGCAAAATCTCTTCAAGAATCGGCAAACCTTTGATGACGGACCTTCTAACCAAGTCCTTAGGCCAGCTTTGTTATGCGAGGGTTCTAATTGAAGTGGACATTTCGAAAGAGTTGATTAGGGAGATAAAAATAAGCACTCCAAACTCCAAAAGGAAATATCATCTCTCAAGCGGTTCATTATAAAACTGAACCTGATTTCTGCTCCTCCTGCTCTACCATAGGTCATAAACCCGAGTCTTGCAAACATAACCTTGCCCCCCTCCCTCCCCTCGGACTAATGTTGAGATTGGATCATCCGATGATGACTCGGATACTATCAAAGAATCCAAAGGTCTCCCCCATCTTGATTGCTCCTTTGTTGGACAATCTTCCTCCTTTATCTCCTCGGATGATAAAGATTGTTTTGATTCCAAATCCCTAGACTCCATTTCCGATTCCAACATTCCTTTCACTAGAATGTCTAGCCGATTAAAAGTTAAAGATTCAATTCCAACTTCCAAAGTCACAGACAAGTGTCCCACCTCCTCTAAAAAAGACATTCTCAGGACTAAAGGGGCTGCACCACCAATAAAAGACGATGCGTTCGAGAGAGGGACAGATGCGTTCGAGTGAGAGACGATGAATTTTTTTATTTTTTTTTCAATATATTTGACTAAAAAAATCTTATTGGAATAACTTGAAATTGTATCACGCATTCACAACAATAAAAGACACTAATCTGGAAGTTTTTAAATTTTTTCAACAACTGTACAATTTACTATAATTTGTTTCATTAAAAATAAAAAAAATTGTTAAAATTACATACGGTAATCAAAATTCTTGAAAATTGTATCACACACTTAAAACACTATAACACAATGGTCCACAAAGTTTCTTGATTGTTTATTGATTTAAGTAATTTTTACAAAATTTGTTATTTATGTAGTAAACAAATTATAGTAAATTGTACCTTAAAACATTATAAGTGTGTGATACAATTTACAAGAATTTTTACTATTTTATGTAATTTAACAAATTATTTTTGTTTATATATGAAAAAATTTAGGCCAAAATTTATTTTTCCAAAACTCAAGTCCGATTTAGCCTATTTACCAAAAATTCAGGCCCAAAATTAGCTTTTTTTCTATAAGTAAATACTAACACTCCCTCAATACAACTATTTGAACGTGTTAGCGGCACATGTATAAGGCTAAAAAAAAGTCTGTAATCAATGACATCATCTACAAGCCTTTTTTCTAGGTTTAATAATTACCCTTAACTTATGTCTTATTTTATCCTATTTATTTGGGATGGCCCCACGGGCTTCAGCTTAATTTTATTCTAAAATAAAACTGAAACAAGAATTCACGGTTTCAAATTTTTAGAGCTGGTACTGGAACCAATGGTTTTGGTTTCGTTCTTGTTTTAACCCATTTTTTTTTATTTAAAAAGAAATAAAATATAACGATAAAATATATTTATGGTCAAGTTTTAAGTAATTGAGCAAGTTTATAACCAATTTTAAGATTTATATTAGATTTTATTAAAGTTTTGGTCGGATTTTACTTGATTTTAGAATTTTTTTTACTCACGATTGCAGTTCTAGTTTTACAGTTTTTTACTCATAAAAGCCGACAACACCCCATAAATCAAAGTTTTTTTGAAAATTAGAACAAAGATTAGATTAAAACCGATAGTTTCGGTCTAATTTACAATTCTAATCTGGTTTTGTCCACCCTTACTATTCATCACTACAAAAGATGGGTTAGGATTTCAAAATTGTTCAGCCCATAAACCACTAATCTCCCATCTACTACGAGATTAATTACCTCAATTTCTTTAATATCATCATCAATAAATGCATTTAAATGAAAATATCGCGTGTAAAAATTGTGCAACTAAAAATGCAATAAATTGTTACCACACTAATTAATCGATGTGACTTGTCCTAGAGATTGTATGAGCTTCCACTAATATGAGTCATACGAAAAATTACAAAACAAAATTGTTAGTCTAATTAACTTAACATTAATGCAACAAATTAATAAAATTAATTTTAAACAATAACTAAAAATAATTTGGTTCAAATTGAATGTGAGAGAGTGGGTGATTGACATGTTAAGATTGATAGAATATTAGAGAATTTTAAAAAAGTTTTGGTGAAGAATGAATGAATCCCAAGTTTGCATAGTGGTCAAACTAATCAAGTTACCATAACGCGTTGTAGATTATGGATTTTATCCGAAATTGAATCGAAACTGGAACTAACGGTTATGGATTTTTTGAACCGGAACCATCCATTCCGATTTTAACCCAGTTTTATTTTATATTTAAAAAAATTAAAATATAATAATAAAATATATATTTTTATTATATTTAAGTATGATTTTAAGTAATTGGGCAGATTTATAATCAATTTTAGGATTTATATCAATTTTATTAGAGTTTGAGTTGAGTTTTACTTGATTTTCGAACTTTTTTTACCCATGGTCACAGTTTCGGTTTCAAAGTTTTTTACTCTTAAAGACTGGAACCGGCCCATAAATCATGGTTTTTTAAAAATTATAACAAATACCAGATTAACACCGATGGTTCTAGTTTGGTTTACAATTCTAGTCCAGTTTTGCCCACCCCTAGCGCATTGCACTTTGTCCATAACGAAGAAGGCAACGATCATCTTGACTGTTGCTGTGTTTGGCGAGTAACTGGTCAAGATGATTATTACTATGCAGGCGGCATGCCCTAACATTTTCTTCACATCCAGGATATCGGATTCCAAAAGATGAATCACCTCATCCTTGCAAGGATCGGGGGAAAGGTGATTCCCTAGGCCCAAAGTCCTACTATTTTTTTTAACATGCTTGCATAAGAAAGAGTTGTGTCGAGAGGAGCCGAGTCCCTTACGGCTGCATAACCGATAATTTGCGGTGACTTTTAGTAGGACTCAGATAGAGGTTTGTTTGGGGTGGTGGGAGACCAAGGGAATTGTCTTTCTCATAGCCCAATGTCTCATGTAAAGGAAGGGGTTTACCACACAGACTTTTTCCAATAAAAGACAGTGGAGTTGAAGGGATACCTGGAGGGGCATTTTCTGGAACAGCAAGTGAAGCACAGGTTGATGCTTGGGGCTTTGATTGTTGGTCATGCGGCTTGTCCAATTCAACTTGATCTTAGCATGATTTCTTTGATTTTAGCTTCTGAACTTTGATCGGCTCAGATGCTTTGTTGGGAATTTGGGGTTCCCCTCGCACGGCGGAATCACCGATGTTCGTAACATCGATGACGTCCGACTTACATGTTACATGAAAAACATTTAATCATTAACATGAAAGTTCGTGTTCAAAATAGCTTTAGAGAATTTATGAAATTATACCTTTCTCCAAGCTTCAGAAACTTTAAGAATTGATTATTGATTTTTCCTTCGACCTTTGAAATCTCTGATCTTCTCTGTCAATCTTCTTCACCTCGAATAATCACGTGTGTGCGTGATTAATAAATCAATTAACTCGATTTAGGGTAGATCGTGTTCACAACACTTGAGACGATCTAATTGAATTTAGAGAACGTTTCTCTAAAATCAAATCAGGAGATTTCAAGAAAACTAAAAATTGATCTTTTCTCCAGAGAGTTTTTCAATCACTTATGTTGTTCAGTTGTTAGTTGCCAAATTGGATTTTAAAAGGAATTATTTTCGTAACAGTTACGAAAATATTTATCATTTAAAATTTAAAACTGATTTTATAAAATATTTTATAGTTTAAAATATTTAAAAAATCAAAATTGGTTTTCAAAATTTAAATTGAATTTGATTTCATGATATATTTCAACATTTAAAATATTATCAAAATATATACTAACTTTCAAATTTTAAATTGAATTTGATTTCGTAATATATTTTAACATTTAAAATATTATCGAAATCCAAACTGATTTTCAAAATTCAAATTAAATTTGATTTCATAATATATTTTAACATTTAAAATATTTCCAAAATCCAAACTAACTTTCAAAATTCAAATTGAATTTTGAGTTCGTAATAGATTTTAATATTTAAAATATTTTTGTAATCTAAACTGACTTTCAAATTGAAATTTGATTTCGTAACTTCATTTTAACACTTAAAAGGTTGTTACAAAATTCAAAACAAATTACAAATATTCAATCAACCATTGAATACACGTAATAAACTTAAATAAATATTTGTTGAAAACACTTTTCAAAAATAAACTTTATAAGTTTGTTAATTCATTGAATAACTAATTATTTAATTATTTCATCCAATGAAATAAAAAACTTATTATAGGGTATATTAAATAATTAATTCATAATTAATTATTCAATCTTATTTGTTCATTTCTCTATTATTTGAATAGTGATAGAAAGTACACATGGACCGATGAACCTTAGTTTTAAGCTCCAATAATTTTTTTTTAATTAATATAAACTCTTTATATCAATTAACATAATTATTAACTCTAAAGTAATTCCACTAAATACTTAGAGTTGCACTCTTAAAGATTTTAGAGTATATTTACACAAAGACAATGCTCATTGATATAGTCACTATATATGTATTGATCTCCATTTAGATTCGTAATAGAGCTAGGTTATATCCGTCAACCTCTCATATGACATCTTTATCCTTGACTACCATTAGTTCTTAATTGAATAATTAATTCATAACAATTATGAATTGCCCACTAATTATTCGATTCCTGAACAAACAAACAAGGGAATGTTAGCATTCCCAGATATTTAGTTTAATTCATTCCCAAAATACAAGGTTTGAGAATTGTATTCCATACAAAACTGTACCAAGTAAATAAAAGAATAAATTAAAATAAAATAGGAGTTACTAATTACAATGAATTAAGTCATACACATATGACCATCATTATGATAAAAATAATTGTTCTATATTTAACAAAAATTATTCAAACAATATAATTTCATCTGGTTCAGTCTTATACAATTAAATTATATAAAATATATTTATCTTATGTCACCAGATATATAGTTAAGATAAGACTACACATTCTTAATGAGATAAACTATGTTTATGACTACGTATAACTTGAAGATCTTGTACTTCAAGTATATGTCATAGACTTATTTTGATTATTTCTGTTTATATTTTATCATCACATATCTACAATAGATATGTTAATATAAAGTTTACATAAATAATCAAGAAATTTTCTATGAACTTTATAAAAACATAATCAAATATGCAAAACATAATAATAATCAATATTAATTTATTTAAATGTTCAAATACATTTGCTTGTCAGGCACACACTCCCAACAAACTCCCACTTACCCTAAAGCAAATGAGACATGTCTCGAATCCCTAATCCTTCCAAATGTTCTTCAAAACGCTTTTCAGGAAATGTTTTTGTGAAGGGATCTGCAGGATTCTCATATGATGGAATCTTATGAACAATCACGTCTCTACGTTGGACTATATCTCTTGTCACATGATATTTTCTCTCTATATGCTTCGTTCACTTGTGACTTCTAGGTTCTTTAGAATTTGCCACTACACCACTATTGTCGCAGTACAAAGTCAATGGATTATTCATATTTGGAACTACTTCCAAATCACTAAAGAATTTTTTCAGCCACACAGCTTCCTTTACTGTTTCACAAGCAACAATATATTCTGCTTCCATAGTGGAATCTTAAACGTCACCTTGCTTCATGCTTCTCCAAACAATGGCCCACTCCCAAGAGTGAAGATAGATCCAAATATCGACTTTCGATCATCTGCATCACTTTGAAAATTAGAATTTGCATATCAAGTTGGAATCAAATCCCTACTAGAATACACAAGCATATAGTTTCTCGTTCTTCTTAGACACTTGAGAATATGTTTGACTGCTACCTAGTGATCTAAACCTAGATTTGACTAGAATTGGCTGACTATCCATGTCTAGAAGGTAAATAACCTTTCTTGGAGTTTTGCATTAAATATCTGACAAGCATCTTGTCAATAGATATTGCTTGAGACAAAGCTACCATTCTATTTTTGCGATCTCGTATCAAACGAATACTAAGAATGTAATTTACATTTCTCAAATCTTTCATTTGGAATTGCTTTTCCAGCCATATTTTTACATCTGATAATAATTTTACATTATTCCCAATAAGTAGAATATAATTAACGTACAAAAGTAAGAAGACCACACGCTTGTCATTAATGAGTTTGTATACACAAGACTCATCAAGACATTGCGTGAACCCATCAAATTTAATTGCTTCATCAAATCTAATGTTCCATGACCTAAATGGTTGTTTAAGTCCATAAATAGACCTATTCAATTTTGTAAACCTTTTATTGTACTGTATGAAACCTCCTGGTTGCTCCATATAAATGATTTCTTCAAGATGACCATTTAAAAATGTCATCTTGACATCCATCTGCCAAATCTCATAATCATAATGAGCAACAATAAAGAGCAAGATACGAATGGACTTTAGCATAGCTACAAGAGAAAAAGTTTCCCCATAGTCAACTTCTTCCCTTTTGAGTATAACGCTTAGCTACAAGCCTAGCTTTGAATGTCTCCACATTCCCGTCCATTCCTCTTTTTTGCTTATAGATCCATTTATTCCCTATAGGTTTCACCCCTTTAGGTAGAGCTACAAGTTCCAGACGAAATTGGAATACATTGATTCCATCTCAAGTTTCATAGCTTCAAGTTATGCTTCTTTGTTAGTATCTTCCATTGCACATCTAAATGACAATGGATCATCCTTTTCATCATTAGTCTTACCTACCAACAGATGTGCTGGACACCCCCATAAACGATATGTCTCAAACTAGGTTTGTGACCACTCCATATTTCTAAAGGCGTCTTAGGTATTGACTTAGAAGGGGCTACATTCAAAATAAAAGTTGTTGTTTGTATGGAATATCTCCAAAATGATTTTTGAAGTGAAGAGTAACTCATCATGGATCAAACCATATTGAGTAAAGTCCTATTTTTCTTCTAAGCAACATCATTTTGTTGAGGAGTGCCTGGTGCTGTTAACTGAGAGGTAATCTCATGCTCTAACAGATAATCCTTGAATTCATAATCCAGGTATTCACCTCCTTGATCTGATCAAAGGCACTTGATGGATTTACCTAATTGATTTTCAGCTTCAACTTTAAATTCTTGAAACTTTCTAAAAGTTTCTGATTTAAACTGAATTAGGTAAGTATAACCATATCATGAGTAATCATCAACAAAAGTAATGAAATACTCGTAAACTCCTCTAACCTTGGTGGTCATTGGCCCACATACATCTGAATGTATGAGTTCTGGAGATTCTTGGGCCCTTTTGCCCTTTGTAGAAAAGGGTCTTTTGGTCATTTTCCCTTGAAGACAGAATTCACAAATTGGTAATGATTCAACATTTAGATCTTTTAAAAGACCATCCTTTACTAGTCTATTAATTCTATCTAGATCAATATGACCAAGACGAAGGTGCTAAACATATGTGCTATCATTGTGACAAATTTTATGTTTCTTGAACTTAAGCAAGTCTACTTTGAAAATTTTTGTATTCAGCAGTGATCTATAAATAGGCCTTATCACATAAAGTCCACTTTCCATCAATCCAGAACAAATATCTGAACCATTTCGAGAAATAATAACAATATTATTATCAAAAGAAATAGAATATAATTGTTCAAATAATAGAGAAAATGAAATGAGGTTTCTAGTAAACCCCTGTACAAAATAAACATTGATCAATAATAAAAATTTATTGTGAAAATATAATTTTGTTTCTCCCACTGCTGAAGCAGATACAAGTGCCTCATTGCCCACTCTCTTAGTAAACTCTCCATCTGCTAGCTTCCGATAGGAACTAAGGATTTGCAAAGAACAACAAACATGATTAGTCGCACCTGAATTAACTATCCGAGGTGACATATCATTTTCAACTAAACAAGATTCAATAACAAGTAAATCAGATTTACATTTTTTCTTATTCTTTAGCTCATCGAGATACTTTTTACAGTTTCTCTTCCAATGACCATCAATTCCACAATGGAAACATTTTCCTTTGGGTTTTTCTTGGTTTGAGCTATTCTTGTTTCCTTCGTTGGGCTTGTTCTTTTTATTGGGGTTGTCTTTTCTTTTTTCTACTAGATATGGTTTGTGACATTGATTTCTTTTCTTAAAATTCTTCCGCTTCTTAAGGGAAGATTGAGAGAATGAGGATCCAACAACATTTGTTTTTCCCTTCTTCTCCACAGAAGAAATCGTCTCATAGGTCGTAAGCTCGTTTAGCAACTGAGTCATATCATAACTCAGTTTGTTCATAAAGTAGTTGCTCTTGAATTATAAGAACTGTGGCCTTAAGCTTTCTAAAATCATGCTCACTTGGGTAGCCTCATCAATATGAGCCCCATTTATTTCAGCCTCATAAATTGTGCTAATCATCATTAACACATGCTCTCGAACAAAGGAACTAACTCGCATCTTGCTATTCATGACTTTCATGACAGCTTCATGGAGAGCTTGGTTAGAAGGGCGACTGAACATGTTTTGAAGAGACTCCATTATCTCATAGACAGTCTCTATGTTCTTAAATTTTGTGCTGAGAACATCATTCATACAAGCGAGCAAATAACAACGAGCTTTATCATTTGTTCGTCTTCATGAATAAAAAATTTTCACCTCTATTCTTGAAGGATTTTCAGCAGGGACTGGAGGACACTTCTCAGTCAAGACAAACTTCAAATTGTCATGCACAAGAATCAAATTCATTTTCTTTTTCCAGATAACAAAGTTATCTCTAGTCAACTTTTCAGTTTCAAGTAAGTTAATCATGAAAGAAGACATATTCCTATAATGAATAAATAAATAAAGATTAATATCATGCATAAATTTCATATGTATATGAAATAGTAAAATGATGCATGAGCATGCTAAATCACTTAAAAAATTACAAATTCTATTATAGTCTCGATACATAATATTTTTTTGTAGGGTTAAAATATTATCTATTCATAAATTTGTTCAAAATCTCTCATATTTTGAAAATTTATTAACTACCGATAATTTTGATTAAAATGTGATTAACACATATCTATGTTTATAACTGTGTATAACTTGAAGATCCTGTACTTCAAATATATGTCATGGACTTGCTTTGATTATTTCTGTTTATATTTTTTTTATCATATATCTACAATAAATATGTTAATATAAAGTTTACATAAATAATCAAGGAATTTTCTATGAACTTTATAAAAATATAATCAAATATGCAAAACATAATAATAATCAATATTAATTTATTCAAATGTTCGAATACATTTGCTTGTCGGGCACACACTCCCAATATGCTTCTCGGCCGGGCTCTCTAGATTTCACTAATGGTCAGCTTTTAATGACTGCTAAATTCAAAATTCAAATTTTAAATTTTAAATTTCAAAATTACCGGCCACCAAGAATTTCTCACTGGCGCTGGAGAGATCGGGGAGGAGAGTTTCAGCCAACTCTTTGGGGCAGCCTTGCCTACTCCAAATGATTCAACGGGACAAGCAACAAAATGGAGATGAGAAGACAATTTACTGCTGATAGTTATCCATGAAATGCAAGAGAAAAGCTACTGATCTACAATTTTAGTTTCTGCATATTCTAACTTGAACCACGATGAGGAAGAACACTGAGAAGACAAATGGCTCTTAAATCAAAATGTAATGATGCTCCAGCTTTACAATTTACCGATAAGAACCTTGATACAATCTTTACTTCGAACTCAACACTCCAATCTTGAAAATATAATCTTCCAAAGAGGAGGAGCCAAGAGGAAGAGTAATACCATAGTCAAAGATAATCATAGTTGAAACTTCCAAAACCTTTATTTTCATGTTGGGTATTGATTAGTTCAATTCGAAAGAAGAACAACGACAGTTGCTCTACCTGCACTGCCACCGGCAACGAACGCCGCTAATATTAAGCCAAGGACATTCAAAAGCCTTGTCTACCCTTCCACTCCCCAGTTGAATATTCGAGACTGCGACTCTGAGCGTCACCATGCCTTCTGATTTTTCTTTCCAACTAAAAAGATAGTGGCTTGGCCGCGACCATCGTTACAATGTCTCAACATGGTGTTTGAAAATCTGGAGCTATTTATTGTTATTCATGTTAACTACAATTGAAATTTTGGGAGATTACATTGTTTAGGTTAAAATATTTTACAAAATCAGATTTTAAATTTTAAATAAAAATATTTTCGTAATCGTTACAAAAATAATTTTCTTTTAAAATCTAATCTGGCAATTAACAAGGGTGGAGATTGAAAAACTCTCTTGAGTGAAGATTAATTTTTTAATTTTCTTAAAATCTCTCGATTTGATTTTAGAGAAAAGTTCTCTAAATTCAAATAGATCGTTTTAAGTGTTGAGAACACGATCTACCCTAATTGAGTGAATCGATTTTTTAATCACGTGACGATTAAAGGTGAGTAAGATTGACAAAGAAGATCGGTGGTTTCAAAGGTCAAATGAAAAATCAATCACCAATCCTTAAATTTTCTGAAGCATTCGAGAAAGGTATTTTTTCATGAATCCTCTAGATCTATTTTAAAATTAAAAATGTGATTTTATAGCATATAATTATTAATATATCATAACAACGATCTTTCATGTTATTGATCAAATATTTTTCATGTAATATGTAACTCGCATGTCATCGGGGTTATGAATGTCGGTGATTCCGCTATGCGAGGAGAACCCTAAATTCCCAACGGGCTGGATTCTCAGTCGAGCAAAAGCATGGTGTTTCTCTGCTTCGGAAGTATGGGTTTGCATTCAGCGAGGCATATAAGTAAGATGGCTACGGGAATCGAGAAAAATCTTGAAGAAATAATCCTTAGTTTTGTGATTAGAGTTTCTCAGTCAGATTTTTCTATAAATTGCTTTAAAGAAAGAAAAATCTTGAAGAAAAAATAAAAAGAAAAAAGAAAAAAAAGAAAGACAAAGAAAGCTTGAAACTTGAGTAATTTAAGGCATCACAACCCTTTCTACGAGAACGACTCCCTCACAGTCATGGTTTCTAGAACTATTTACATTAATCTATTGTTGTGGGGATGATTTTAACTGTCACATCCGTTATTTTTAGTATTTGCATACGTAATTGTTTAAAGCATTTTTCATCATTTACAACGAGAAACTTTTGCAAAAGTAAGAACTCATTCTTTCATATATGTAATATAGTAAAATATTAAGTAACCAATTTATTTCGTACTGTGAATAAAGATATAGAAATACTTTTACATATATCAAACTAGGTTTTTACATAAACTTTGCTTTTCAAAACGTTGCTTTACATAGTTATCCAAAGTTATATAAACATTTAAGAACTTTGCCCACTGGTCACATTTGCTCTAACAACCTCAAATCCTTGCCATGGACAAGCTTCACCAGCTGCCATTGTGATCATCAACGAAACAAACTTCATCATGATTCTTACCTACATTACAAAGTTCATCTAATGATCCTATTGCTAAGTAAGTAGTTAACTATGTAATAATTCTATAAATGATATGAAATACATTATGAAAAATAACTTTGTTCATTTTATTCGATCTTTTCATACATATTCGTTCGATAACCATGGCTTTGTTGGAGAATTCTATAAGCGGGTAGCAAAAAAGGTATGCGTTTGGTCCCTTCTTTTGGGACGACCTTTCCGTAATCCCGTCTCACAACGAATCTTATGTACATTAATTTTTTTTCTCTCTTTTAGATGCATATTGAGTTGTTGGAGAACTCTATAAGCGAGTAGGAAAAGGGTATGCCTTTGGTCCCTTATTTTGGGGCAACCTTTCCATAATCACGTCTCACAACGAATATGATATACATTATTAAAGTTCATTCATTCATTATTGTTGCAGATGAAAGTTTGTGTGAGAAACCATTTTCGTTCTTTTACATATTTACAACATATTAGGATTCTTAAACTATTTACAAGCTATATGTACAAAGTTGAAAACTTCTTTTCCTAACCATTATTTACGATTCTTCAAAATCCTTGCCTGCATGTCAAAATCTGCTCAAACAGTGCCAACCATCCCCATGAACAAAGCAATCCATCTCGTACACCTCTCAGTGTACGTCTTCCTCACTTACATCATAAACTCATCTATGAGCATAAGGCTCAGCAAGTAGTACAAGACATTCATGAACATGCATATGATATCCATAAGTAAAACTTTTCTTTTCGTTTTATTCTGGGTCTTTCATTCCTTTAATTTATATCCTTCCTTATCATTGGAGCTTCCTGACAAGGAACAAGAGACCACAAACTTGAGTCCACCTAAGGGGATAGTCAACTCCATTCCAAGGGTTGAGAGACCACAAACTTGAGTCCACCTAAGGGGACAACCAACTCAAACCCCTTCCCAATGACATTTACATAACTTTCTCTTTCTTTCGTTGGTTATTCGAGCTCAACCCGAAACAAACCATTTTCATATTTCTAGATGGTTCATGGGGTGAAATTACCATTTTGCAAAATTTATCCATTTACTTTTACCATTTTACCATTTTACCATTACTTGTTCCATTAATTACTAAAATACCTCTATTATCATCATTTTAAATCGTACATAGCTTAACTAATTAATTCACATTAGTTCTAAGTTAATCCTCAAGGTTAACATAATTAATCATGATTAGTAAACCTTAATAACCTCATAATTTTCACTAATTATGTAATAATCATGATTTGATATTAATCCTATAGTGACATGTGTCATATTTCAATTCACTTTCCTTTCCCACTCCTAATTCACCATGTATCACTTCACTAATTTTTAATTAAACCATTTGATAGCATAAACACTTAACTTGTACACTGGTATTACAAGATAAATGTTGTCTAATTCATCCAATCAAAAACTTTAATCCTACAACATTAACTAGAAATACATTAATCTTGATCTATATAGTAATCAACCAATTAAACCTATAATTTAACATGTACTATTTGTATATTTTCTAATCGCTTAACCTGCATATTTGACCAACAAAAGTTAATACAAATTATTCATCTTAATTATACAATTTTAACATCTTAAATATACATATACTTTACTATCGATAACCTACAAAACAAATGAAAAGCGTGGTTGTTAAATTAACTTTGACCATAGACTTGCCAATTGACTTTGACGTTGCCTAAATGGTCTCGACGTTGCATAACTTTATGGTATTCTAATATTTAAAATTAATTCACATTTTGTGCAACGCTGACGTTTAAAGTAGAGCAACTAGTAACACTCCAAATATTTAGGAGACAATGTTAATGAGCACATATCATACGTATAGCTTAAAATCAGACAATACAAGCCTTTACTTCCCCATCATTTGCCTTCACCTTTTTTCTAATTTTGATCTATAGTTTGTGCTCCATCAATTAAACTAAAATTTGAATGCCAAACACTAATACACATCATATTCGAAGAGAAACACATAAATGATTGAAAATTTAAAAAAAAAAAACATAGGTAAATAGACGATTGACTTTGTGTATCTCCCCACTTCAGTCTTTTTTTCAGTCTTTATATTTTTCATTTTTACTTTTCTTTTGAACATTTCCTTTCACTTTTGTTTTTGGAAGTTTCTTTGGAACCATCACACCTTCTTTGAAAAATAATAATGAAAATATTTGATATAAAATTAATTATTTAAAATAAATAACTATTAAAAGATCTTGNTTTGCTGGACATTAATTTGATTAGAACTGCAATATCTTACATTACTTCTTTTAATACACAACAACAAGAATATAAAAATTTTGCAAAACAGCTCAACTTGATCCAAGAAAATTAAAAATTGATGTAGATAAATGGTGAAATTTAACTTATTTAATGTTAAATCATATTGGTTTGTTTTTCGTTCTTTTATTAATGAAAAAAAAGTGATTACTTTTCATCGTGATAGTAGTGATGTTGCTAATTTATTTATTGATTTTCTATAGTTATTTTTTTTAAGCTACTAATAAATATTTTGAAATGTATTATCATAGTACTCATATTGTTTTACAAAATTTTAAGGATTTAATGAGTACATTCAAAAAAAATTAACAAATAAATGAATTTTGTGATATACTTGATGAAATGGAAAAGAATTTAAAAAGTATTGGCTTGATATATCACACATTTTACTTTTACTTATATAATAAACTTGAAATTTAAATTGAAAGGAGTATGTTGAATAACTGAAAAAAAATGTTCTAACTTAAATATTTTTTCTTCAATTACTATTACTCAATTGTGACAACAAACTGCTAAGTTATATTAATCGTATGAAGTCAAACATTTTAATTTCACTCGTTTAATTCCTACTTCTCACAATTATGCTAGTTCTAGTAGTTGTGCTTGTGATATATCTTCATGAATTGTATTGATAATATTTTAGATGAAATCGAAAGTGAAGTTCATTATCAGGATTTACAAAAAAATAAACTTGATACTTATTTGCAAGTCTGCCATCAAATTTCTCGCAAAGAAAATTTTGATATTTTGGATTGATGGAGATATAACTCCAATACTTATTCTATTCTTTCTAGAATTATGCGTGATCTACTAACCCCCCTAGTCCCCAACGTAGTGGATGAGTGTACGATGATCGATGAGGAAAACTTGCGCCGGATCTTGTAGTGACACTCATTACATGAAGGATTGGGACTAAGCTATGACATGAGATCACAACGAGAAGATAACTTAGTACAAGAATTAAAAATTTATACGTCGATGATTAGATTTCTATTTCTATTTGCAATGTATAATTTATTTTTATAACTTTTTCAAAAGTTGTCTAATTTAGATGATTGAAGAACTCATTTCTTTACTTTTATATCTACTATAACTTTGAAGAAGAAACAAACATTATTTAATGTCGTTCAACTACTCGTTATTAAAGATTTCCTAAAACTGTTTAGATTTCTAGTTTTTGAATACCAACTACAAATTCTATAACTTTTTCTACTAATATCCAATTTCCAAAATTTCAATCCCATTTTTTCCATTAAAGTATTCATTCAAATTTTGTAGAAGGACTCAATTTTATTAACTATCATTAAGTACTTTGTATTTAATTATCTGTCATGATTATTTATTTTTTTCTCAATAATTAAGCAATTAGTAGTGTAAAATGTAAATTTTACTATTCCATATATTAGTTAGTTTTCTTCCTGTAACGACCTGATTCTCAGGTCGTCACTTACTGCTTCTCTTACTCACTTACAACCCGAGAACCGGACCGTTACCGTGTTCTTACTTACTTACATTAGTGGAACACTTGTTACTTTAATTTCTAAACTATCTTTAGTTTATAAAACAATTAAAAAGGAAAATTGTCAAATTGAAAAATATACATTTCTTCGTAAATAACGATTTCAATTTCACCTTTTATAAGTAAAATGCATAAGCATTTAATAATTTAAACATAAAGCGAAAGAAAATAATTCAACTTAATATACATTCATTTTCAAAACCTTTGTAATTCATCACTCCAAAATAATATATACAATTTATTTGCATCTCAAAAAAACTTCAAAACATTTTGAATTATGACTGTGTATGCCCATACGTCACTCCTCACCGGTCGTCACTCAATAATTGTATCATTCGGACACTCCTCTGCTCTAACTCATTGATCAGTCATTTGTACCCATTCCTCCATTACACTCCCTACATTGCAAAGCCTAAACTATGAGCCTAAAGCTCAGTAAGTAGCATTACTATAAAAATGCATAAGTATGGTAATGTTGTTGATAAAACAATGCACAATTTCATTCACGTTTCTTAGGTTTCATATCTTCTTTATCTTTAGAAATATTACAGGATCTCAAGAACACTATCCTCCACCTACTTCAACATCTACTAGGCCTACTTACATTACTGCTTGGAGTGTTCAGGCCTGTAATAACCATTTGCTTTACTGTTATGATAATCAAGTTCTTAATTCATCGGAGACGAAACATAATTAGCGTCTCATACCACCAATTATATATCGTTTATCTCCAACTACGTTGTAAAACCATGCATAAAAATATTTTGTTGACATTTTGTAAAACTATGATGCACGACTATGTGACTATGAAATATTACTACATTACATCAAACATAATAAACATATAACAGACAACAAACATACATCCTAATCTTTGCAATGCAGTCTCACTTAAGGGCCAAACAATCTTAATACAAACTTACCTTAGCAGCTAGCTTGAATTAATCCACTTGAGTCCCTTTTTAATCCAATTGATGACCTAAAACTACAGATCATTCAAGGATCATAAATAAGGTAACATGACTTATTTTATAGCATAAAGTCATAACTTACTATTCTAACTTCAAACAACTATAACTTTCTCTATAATGATCCATTTGTGATGCTCTAGGTGTCAATTTTTTTCTTAAAGAGTCTACTATAACTTCTTAGAAGACACCAATTTCAAAAAACTAACGTAATATAAAGTGTCGATCGATGTTGACAAAACAGAGAGCATGCATTTCTTGAAATCAAGAACCGGTCGACCTAACCTATAAGGTGTCGACCGATGTTGACAAAGCAGAGAGCATGCATTTCTTGAAATCAAGAACCGGTCGACCTAAACTATAAGGTTTTGACCGATGTTGAAAAAGCAGAGATCATTTTTTAAATCGAGAACCGGTCGACCTAACCTATAAGGTGTCGACCGCAGTTCTCCCTAGTTTCCATCTACTGACTTTCAACATCCATAACTTTGTATACTTAGTTCGAATTGAGTGATTAAAATGGATATCGATCACTCCAAGAGTTTACTCTAACTCTTATGAAAGACATAAACTCAAATTCGTACCACAATTCGACCGAATCTCCAAAACCCTAAGCTTGTATATAATTAACTAATTTCACCACAATCGACATAAAATCATTCATTTTTATCAACCAATTCAACCAATACCATCATTTTATCATTACCGAACCTAAAAGAAACTCAGAGGACAGAATAATAACTTGAACTTCAGCCTCCACGAAATTTTAGGATTTTCTACTTCACCTCTCTTGAAATAACTCACTTTCTCACTCAATGGTGCCTAACCTCACCCTTGTTTTGTTCACAGTACCTCTTTTCTTTCGCAATCTCACTCTCCCTTGGTCAAGGCATGAAAACGAGAGAGAATAGGGAATAAATTGTGGCTAGAAGGAAAAATGACAGCCAAATGCCTTTTATGTCCTTACTTAAGCAGAAATAATTTTTCTTTTACTTCCACCAATCGGGATTCTCCAAGTTTTGGCTGACTTTTCAATTTAGTTCAGTGAAGGTGTCGACCGCTTGACCATGGTGTCGACTGAAGAAATTCTCGAGAACTATTCTGTGTTGACCAGCTACTAAGGTGTCAACTGAATGTGAAGGTGTCGACCGAATCAATTCCCGAGAGCTATTTTGTGTCGACCAGTTACTAAGGTGTCGACCGAACATGAAGGTAACGACCGCTTAACCATGGTGTCGACCGAATCAATTCTCGAGAGGTATTCTGTATCGACTGGTTACTAAGGTCTCGACCGGTTGTTAAGGTGTTGACTGCTTAATTATGGTGTCGACCGAATCAATTCTCGAATAACAACATCCCATATACCCCCTTAAACATTATTTTATTTATTACTTTCAACCTACTAATTTACTAACATCCACAATACCTTAATACTTCAATATTTAACCAACATTCATTAAAAAATGTGGTGGACATATCATTGGTTCATCAAACACCCTCCTATTACCCATGACAATCGAAGCTATTATTTGCACTCAAAGTTGGATTAGTGCAAATTCTCCTTCTAACTTGGATGCAATAAATGATTATGAAACTATTGATGAAGATATTTTTTCTCAATTTTTTAATTTTCATCTCATTTCCTTATTATTTAACTCTTTCCTATTTTTTTTATGTTTTGTAGAACTTTATGCAAATAGATGTGTGACCTAAAACGGAGAAGTAGAAGAAACTTTGTTGACCATTATTGTTTAGTGTTTAGTTCATTTATCAATTATAGAAGAATAGCTTTATTAGTTTGTTTGGAGAAGATAATGCCATCATTTTCTCTTCTGCCAAAGAAAATAGTTCTTTTTTACCACAGTAAAAGATTTCTCCCCAATGCCCTAAATACACTTTGAACAACCTTTTACTTAGAAGTTAGACCATATTTTAGGATATATTTAGATGGTTTAATTAGGTATTTTATGAAGGGTTGTCATAGAGATTGTGGCTTTTGGGTGGGTTTTTGGTTCCTGGATCGAAATCGAAAACCATGTGTTGGTTTTTACCGGTTAAAATTGACTCACGTTCATCCCTAACTGGTCCTATAACAAAAAAGTAGATGTATTCGGTCATTGTCAGACTGCAATCCNAAAGAATTTTTTAACTAACCAAATCAAAAAAACCAACCCAACCCAAATTTTTTGAAGAGTTGTCATAGAGATGGTGGCTTTTGGGTGGGTTTTTGGTTCCGGGGATCGAAATCGAAAACCAAATGTGTTGGTTTTTATCGGTTAAAACTGACTCACGTTCATCCTTAACTTGTCCTATAACAAAAAAGTAGATGTATACAGTCATTGTAAGACTGCAATCTGCCTTTTTTTAAAATTCAACATTTTGTTTGAGATCCAAGTATATCAATTTTTAGATATCATTAGATACGTGATTCTTGAGGAAAAGTAGTTGAGATTATAGAAAATCTACATAAGTTAAAATACAATAGACAATTTTATGGAGTTTTTGTCTAAGGAGAAACTTGAAGTTTGTAGGCAAGGAACGGGTTTACAATAGCCCACAAAATAAATTGTTGATGGAAAATTGTTGGGTCAAGTCTATTTGATGGGCTTGACTTAATAATAGCTCATTACGGTTATTATAAATAATATGGTAAAAGAAATAAATCCTATTTTTCTAATTAGTTTTCCTTATGGAGAATTCTCTAAGAGTGATTTCAAGAGAGATAAACCTTGAAGAGAAAGTCAAGAAAGAAGAAGAAAAGAGAAAATGGAAGACGAAGAAAGCTTAGATTTTTTAGTAATTCAAGGCGGCACAATCCTTTCTATGAGACGACTCGCTCACAATTTTAGTTTGGTAATTATCATTTTCTTCTAATCTCTTCAAGTGTGACATATATATTTTTTTAAATCATTTGCAGTTGATCCAATGTTGCAGTGATAATATTTGTAGTTATCTAAGATTATTAATTACAATAATGATATTGGTGATCCTTTAATAACATTTAGAGAGAACTTTGGTGTATCCATTATTGATAGAAAAATAAGTTCAACTACAACGAACCCCATGATAGTTACCGTTTGTTTTATTACTACATGTCATTTATTTTATATCAAAGACATCTTTGACTCTACATGAAATCGCTCGGTTTTCTGCTAGGTTTTCTGATCGACCTTTCGATTCTCTTCCACAATGGCTGCAACAATGTAAATTAAAAATGAGATTGAGAGCAGATGATGATCAAATCTAGTTCAATGTTGCTTTAAATTCATTCATCCCACATAACATTTTCAAATAATAGCTTTTGAGAAATGTTGACATAGGTGGATAAAGATAGAGATCAGCAGCCGGGGTGAGATAAAGCAATTCAATAGTGTCATTCAGCCCGAGACTCATGCTCCCGACCCAAGCTTGCTCAAACACTCGGCAACCACGCATCAGGCTTTATCCCTCTCCTTCGCTTTCGGTCTTTCGCCCCTCGTGTTCAACTTTTCCATTCATTGTTTGCCTTTCGCATCGCCTTCACCCTTCACCTTTTGCCCCTTCCATTGATTCACCTTCACCCATCGCCCTCGTTTTCTCTTCGTGAACAAAGAGTGAACTTTGGGATTCTCTCTTCAAAAGAGAGAAACAGCTCTCTCTTGCGCTTCTTTGCTGTGAGCCTGCCGCCTACATAGTAACAATCATCTTGACCAGTCACTTGGCAAACACGGCCTTCTTTATGTACAAAGTGAAATGTGTTAGGGTGAGCAAAACTGGACTGGAATTGCAAATTAAATCGAAACCGTCGGTTCTAATTTTTTAAAAAACTAACTCAAAGCTTTATAAAATCTGATATAAATCCTAAAATTAGTTATAAATCAGCCCAATTACTTAAAAATCAAGCAAAATATAATAAAAAATATATTTTATTGTTATATTTTAATTTTTTAACTATAAAATGAAACCGGGTTAAAACTAGAATGGAATAAAAAAACGTCAGTTTCGGTTATGGTTCCAAAAATCTAGAACCGTGAGTTTCAGTTTCGATTATATTTTGGGATAAAACTAGGCTGGACTAGCCCGTGCGCACTCCTACAATGCGCAATGGTAACTTGATCAGTTTTACAGCTATGCAAACTTGGGATTCTTTCATTTTTCACCAAAACATTTTTAATTCTCTAATATTCTGTCAATCTTAACTTGTCAATCACTCACTCACTCGCTCATGTTTAACTTGATCCAATTATTTTTAGTTGATGTTTAAAATTAATTTTATTAATTTGTTATCATTAATATAAGTTAATTAGACTAACAATTTTGTTTCGTAATTTTTCGTATGACTCATTTTTGTGGAAGTACAAATGATTTCTAATACAAGTCTCATCGATTAATTAGTGTATGGTAACAATTTCTTACATTTTTAGTTGCACAATTTTTTTNGCCAATCAGATAATTTGTAACCTGGTGAGTTTGTCATATTTTGAATTTAATTATTAAAGATAAAATATTATTTATTTTACTTTATATCGATCGATTAGATCTGTATTTTCTTTTATTACTTTATTTAATACACGACAACGAGAATATACATAATTTTGTGGATCTACTAATTTGAAACCTAGAAAATTAAAAATTGATGTACTTACTCGATGTAATTCTACTAATTTAATAGTAGAAAATAATAAGCCACATTGGATTGTTATTTTTACTTTTATTAGTGAAAAATAAAATGTATTATCTCACTAAGTATCTTATTCTTCATATTTTAATAAAATTAATTGGTACTTTTGCACGATTTTTTTTATATAATTGATAAAATAGAACAAAAATTTAAAAAGTTTTGACTTGATTTACAAAAACTCGTTTCGTTTTCATGTATAATGCATCCTAGATTTTATGCTTGTTGTAAATATTAGGGATTTTTCTCAAGGAAAAGGCTAGATCCAGTACGAGACCAATGATTTGAGCAATATGTCCCAAAGTAGTAGGATTTATTCTCAAATTAAGATTAAACTTGTTGAAATGTTTTTGTTTACAAAATTATTCAAATCAAAGATAAATGTTTGATGGAAAAGTAAGTTGAATGGTTAATTCAATAAAAAAATATAATTTATGTTTGACTCGATTTAGTTGGTGCTTCCAACCGAATCCAATTCAATTTTTTATTTATTCCATTTCAAGCACTGAAAAGACTTGGTTTAATGCTTGATAAAATTTCTAATAGTTTANAGTTGATCGGTTAATTCAATAAAAAAAATATAATTTATGTTTGACTCGATTTAGTTGGTGCTTCCAACCGAATCCAATTCGATTTTTTATTTATTCCATTTCAAGCACTGAAAAGACTTGGTTTAATGCTTGATAAAATTTCTAATAGTTTATGTATTGCTTCGAGAATTACTACTACTCAATTAAAAAATATTATTGTTAGTTTGTAAGATTCTTACTAATTCAAATATTTTGATATTAGTCACTATTTTTCTTCTTTCCATATTTTGATATTTTGAGTTGGTGAAAAAGAGACTCTATTGTATATCCAATTCTATAAAAGACGACATGTGATCTACTAACATATCTAATTTCTATTGTAGCATCGGAATCTATATTTAGTGCGGATGGACGTTACGATAATTGAAGAGAAAGTCTTACACTAGATTTTGTGGAAGAGCTCATCTGGATGAAAAATTTGAACGATGTTATTGCAAGAGATTAACAACGCGAGGATGCCATATAAAAAAAATAAAAAATTTGAACGTAAACAATTAGATATTCATTAATATTCAAAATTGTCATTTCTTTTTAATTTTTTCTTTAAATTTATATTTAATTAGATATTTAATTCTTTTTATAATAAAGAATATTTTTTCAGTTATATTAAATACACTAAAATATATTTACATCACAATACTACATTTTTAATACAATTTATAATATTCTTTTCATAAAAAACAATATTATATCATTTATAAATAATTCACTAGTTGAACTCAACTTGTTTAAGTTTGATAGGCCTATCATGTTTGGTTTGGCTCTGCTTGAGATTTGAGAGATAGCTCAAACAAAGTTTTGCCTTGAAAAAGCTTGTCATGCTCGATGGACTCTGTTTGAAAAGCTTAACAGGCTTGATAAACATTATATTTTTAAGCTCGAGTCGAATTGCTTAATAAGCTATGATTGTAATAATTCCATCGCATGCATACTTTTAGCTTTCACCTTTTTCCCCTCGCATTGGTTCACCGCCCACCTTCGTATGTCTCCCTCGTTTTCTCTTCGTGAAAAAGAGAGAACTTTGGGATTCTCTCTTCAAAAGAGATAAACAGTTCTCTCTTCTTGAGCTTCTCTGTTGGGAGCTTGCCGCCTGCATATTAACAATCATCTTGACTAGTTACTCGCCAAACATGGCAACATTCAAGATGATCGTTGCCTTCTTCATTACGGACAAAGCGCAACGCGCTAAGGGTGGACAAAACTGGACCAGAATTTCAAACCGAACTAGAATCACTAGTTTTAATCCGGTATTTGTTCTAATTTTAAAAAAATCATGATTTATTGGCCGATTCTGGTCTTTAAGAGTAAAAAATTGTGAAACCAGAACCGTGACCATGAGTAAAAAAAATTCTAAAATCAAGTAAAACCCAACTCAAACCCTAATAAAATTGATATAAATTCTAAAATTGGTTATAAATGTTCTCAATTACTTAAAATCATACCTAAATATAATAAAAATATATATTTTATTATTATATTTTGATTTTTTAATATAAAATAAAATTGGGTTAAAACCGGAATGGATGGTTTTGGTTCCAGAAATCTAGAACCGTTAGTTCCAGTCTCGATTCTATTTTGGGATAAAATCAGGTCAAACCGGCCCGTGTGCAATCCTACGACGCACAATGGTAACTTGATTAGTTTGACCACTATGCAAACTTGGGATTCTTTCATTCTTCACCAATTTTTTTTTTTTATTTCTCTAATATTCTATCAATTTTAACTTGTCAATCACCCACTCTCTCATGTTCAATTTGAACCAACTTATTATTTTTAATTATTGTTTCAAATAAATTTTATTAATTTGTTGTCATTAATATTAAGTTAATTAGACTAACAATTAACATCCCGCTCTAGATCATCTATTTCTTCAATGACCCCGCTCTGGAAGTGGCCGGCGAGCTTAACATCCCTGCTTACTTTTTCTTCACATGAGGCGCCAAGCAGCTGGCGGGCTTTTTGCACCTGCCCATAATACACGAAATCACCACCGGAGAATTCAAAAACCAAAAAATTGTATTCAACATCCCCGTCGCACCTCCAATGCTCCCTTTGTCGGGAATTTAGGGTTCCCCTCGCACAGCAGAATCACTGGTGTTCGTAACACTGATGACATGCGAGTATGTTACATGAAAAATATTTAATCATTAACATGAAAGATCGTTGTTATAATATAATAATAATTATACGCTAAAAAAATCATATTTTTATATTGACAAAATAAATTTAGAGGATTTACCAAAATATGTCTTTCTCCAAGCTTCAGAAACTTTAAAGTTTGATCATTTGACCTTTGAAACCTCTGATTTTCTCTATCAATCTTCCTCCCCTCGAATAATCATGTGTGGCCACTGTACGCGGAGCAAAGAATGAACAGGAAGATCCTGGTCGAGCGGATGAAGATCAGGTTGGCTGTGAACGAGTCAGAAGACAGGTTTGTGAGCGCCGCCGAGTTGGAAGAGCGAGTGAGGGAGTTGATGGAGAGGGTGAGAGAGGTGAGAAAAAGGGTGTAGAGGATAAGAGACGAAGCTGCTGCAGCCATGGCAAAAGACGGCTCATCAGTGCGAGCACTGGTAGAATTGGCTCACTTATTCATGAATGAACCCACGTGTAGCTCCTGAGTCTCCGACAATCACATCTTCAAATATGAGACTTTGTTTAGTCAATGCTGAGAAAGATTACTTTTTGAATTTTGTAATTTTGAGGAAATTCATGCAGAATAATTTAGTATCATTGCGCTTTAGTAATTTAAATTTAAAAACTTATTTATCTCTGGACAACTTAAAATACATATATTTTTTTCATATCTATGTTGAAGTTTGTTTTATATACTTAACTTAATAATAGTCTGTTAGAACTATTATAAATATTAAATTAAAAATTAAAAAAATAATGTTTTTATAAGAATTTCTTAATGAGACTTATCTATCAATACTTTAAAGAAAGAAAACTAAGAGAAAGAAAAAAAGGAAAAAAAAAAGAAGACAGAAAGCTTGAAATTTGAATAATTTAAGGTAGCACAATCATTTTCACGAGAACAACTCGCTCACAATCACAGTTTTTAGAACTATTTATGTTATCGCCAATTGACTTTGACCTTGCCTCAATGGTCCCGACGTTGCATAATTTTACGTTATTCTAATTTAAACATAAATTCACATTTTGTGCAATGGTGATGAAGAGACAATGTTAATGAAGCACATAAAATACGTATATCTTCAAATCTTACCATACAAGCCTTTACTCTTCCCCATCATTTGCCATTGCCTTTTTTGTAATTTTGATCTATAGTTTAACAAGGTTTTTTTGATGCTACATCAATTAAACTAAAATTTGAATTTCAAACACTAATGCGTATAAATGGTTGAAAATTAAAAAAAACATAGGTAAATATATGATTGACTTTGTGTATCTCCCCATTTCGATCCTTTTTTTCAGTCTTTTTATTTGTCTCTTTTACTTTTCTTTTTTACGTTTCCTTTCTCTTTTGTTTTGGAAGTTTCTTGGAACCATCACACCTTCTTTTGGAAATAATAATTAAAATATTATAGATAAAATTAATGATTCAAAATTAATAATTATGAAAGATCTTGTGATTTGAACGAGACACCAATATGTTTACGTAGAAAATCCTTTAAATCAAAGATAAAAATAACAAGGCAAAGAGCCAACGTAAAACTTCCACTATAAATGTACAAGTAAAATTTATAATTGTGGATCCTTAAAATTTTTACATCGCCACATGTATTGATGATGATAAGGAAGAAATTATGGGAGACAATCCTAGATTGTCATTAGGTCAATCGTCCACAATGCATCTACATCATTCTTAAAGAGAAAAAAGTAAAACTTCAAATGTATGGAGTCATTCCAAAATGAAAGATATCGTGATTAACAAAATATCATTCTTCTAATATATAACAACGAGAATATAAATTTTTTTGCAAAACTTTTCAACTTGATCAAAGAAAATTAAAATCAATGTTGATAAATAGTGAAATTTAACTTATTTAATGTTAAAAAATATTGAATCATATTGGTTTGTTATTCATTCTTACAATCACTTTTTGAAGTTACTAATAAATGTTTTGAAATTAATTATCATAGTATTCATCTTGTTTTACCAAATTTTATAGATCTAACGAATAATTTTGAAAAGATTAACTAAGAAGTATGATTAATAACTAAAAAAAATTATTATAGCTTCAATATTTTTTCTTCAATTACTATTACTCAATTATGACATCAAATTGCTTAGTTATATTCACTGTACTGTCCAACCTTTCGATTCTCTTCCAGTTCAAAATTGCATGAAATCCATTCATCCCACATAATATTTTCAGATAATAGCTATCAAGAAAGGCTGACAGAGGTGGATAAAGATCAAGATCAGCAACTGGAGTGAGATAAAGTGATTCAATAGTGTCATTCAGCCCGAGATTCATATTCCTAACCCAAGCTTGCTCGGACGCTTGGAAGCAGGGCATAAGGCTTCATCCCTCTCCTCCGCTCTCGGTCTTTCGCCCCACGCGATCACTTTTTTCATTTGTTGTTTGCCTTTCTTATTGCCTTCACCCTTCACGTTTTGCCCCTAGCATTTGTTCGGCACTAGCCTTCGCCCCGTTTTCTCTTCGTGAACGAAAAGAGAACTTTGAGATTCTCTCTTCAAAAGAGAGAGACACTTATCTCTTCTTGCACTTCTCTGATAATAGCCTGCCAGCCGCATAGTAACAATCATCTTGACTAGTTACTTGCCAAACATGACAATCGTCAAGATGATCGTTACCTTTTTTATGGACAAAGTGCAACGCGCTAAAGTTGGCAAAACCAGACGAAAACCACAAACCGAATCAGAACTGTCGGTTTTAATCTGGTTTTGGTCTAAATTTTAAAAAATCGTGATTTATGGACTGATTATGTTCTTTAGGAGTAAAAACCTATGAAACCGGAACCGAGACATGGGTCAAAAAGTTCTAAAATTGAGTAAACTCAACTCAAATCATAATACAATCCGATATGCATTCTAAAATTAGTAATAAACCCAACCAATTACTTAAAACAAGAGTCAGCAATCAAGCTAGCTCGAGCGAGCCGAACAAAAATTTTTTCAGGTCGTCGAGCCTGTCGAGCTTTTCGAGCCAAGTCTATCGAGCCTGTCAAGCTTATTCGAGCCCACCCTGTCGAGTTTTTTATCAAAAAATTTGGCTAAAGCCAGCTCGTTAGCCTCGAGCCTATTCGAACTGAGCCAAACGACCTAAACATACATATATATATATATATATATTATTATTTTTTAAAATTACATATAAAATATACCAGCGTAAAAAATTACATAAAAATTACAAAGGGGCCTTGGAGCTAGGGGTGGGCAACGGGTCAAAACGGATCGGATTCTGACCCAATCGATTCGACTTGTTCGGATCGGATTCGAAAATATGAAAGCTGACCCGATCCGATCCGTTGATGAAAAAAGTGACCCTAATCCGATCGGATCGGATCGAAACGGATCGGATCGGATCGGATTAAGAAAAAAATTCTAAAAAATTCACAAACATATTCACAATTTTCAATTCTCAAACAGATTCACAAACAGATTAGTAATTCTAAAAAATTCTTAATTCTCCAAAGCAGTTCTGAAATCATGCAAAGAACAGAATTCAACTTTTACAGCAACACAAAAGAAAAATATCACAAGAAAGTTTATTCAATACCTTCGACTCCTTATGTAATAATTGTTTCATCTACCTCATCGGTACCTTCGACTTCTGCATCTAGATCATTTGTACGATTGTAGGCTGCAAGTTCTATACAAAACCAAATAATTAGTTAGAAAATAAAATGAAGAGTAAATACTTGCATCTCTGTAAGTGTCGTGTCATATTAGACGTCCCGCCTGTCTTACTGTCGCTTACATATTGTTGTCCGCAATAATTGCACGATGCTTTGGGTCAGATCGGATCGGTAGTATCATCCCATTGAAAGTGATCCCAAACATAGGATCTAAACACTCTTTTTTTCGACGTCGCAGCCAGAGTAGATTCTGATGCCTGAGTAGATTGTGACTGTGATTCCATCCTGAAAAATAAATGAACATTATTTCGAAAAGAAATGGAAGAAATAAAAAGACCATATCAGTGTATTAAATCACACATTAATGTAAGAAAATATATATCAAACAAGTACATCAATAAAAATCCATAAAGTTCAGTTTCAAAATTACCTATTACTTTTATCTGAATCGAATATATTTACAACACCAGATAAGCAAAATGGTGCAACGATGACACAAACTAGATCAACAAATGAATAACTTCAAATTCTGAAAAAGCAACACCCTCTCAACTTGCAATGACATAAACATTAGAACATTTTCTGTTGTCTATGCACTTTGTATAATAAAAAAAACATCTAGAATAGTTAACTGTTTTGACCAGAAGTTCAACGATTTTGGTTCACTATATTTGTCAACCAGACTCTAAAAATTCTGCAGACTCTAAAAAACATGTCCACAAATCAGTTTTACAACAATTCTGCAAACTCTAAAAATTCTGCAGACTCTAAAAATTCCGTCCACAAATCCAGTAGATACCAGTAACTCCATTGAAGCCCTCAGCGTTGACGCCAGAGAAAAAAAAAACATGCTTGCATAGAAAATTAAGAATTTAATTTAGAATTCCAAATCGGATTGGACTTGGCTATCCTCTATCTGACATTTTTTTGGGATACTTATCATTCCAATACTAGTTATTCTGTCAAAGTCTTCGAAAAACTTTCCAGGGTTCAAAACTTTTTCGTTGTAAAATAGGAAGAGAAGGCATAAAAATATCGAGAGAATAAAAAAGAAAGAAATTCGAATTCATTTCGTTGAAGTTGAATGACTCGAAGAAGAAACCGATAGACATTTGATCAAAAGTAGAACAAAGTAATAGGAGAAAGCAAATTTACTCAATGGGTGCTATCCAGGAAAGAAGCTGCTCCGAGTAGAAAATTAGATCGTCGCGGCGCGAAAAGGTAACAACACAGACAATGCGAAATACCAAATCGCAACTGCCTGGAATATGGAAAGATCTAAACGGAGAAAGAAAACTGAATGGGGAGGTGATTGGTGAAGTTGCAATGCGAAGAAGGAATCAGGAGCTCACACGAGCTTGGCGGTTTCATTTTTCATTGATTTCACAGTGAAGCACTTCTTAATTTATTTGCCCTAATCNTACATATCATGTCTAAATATGGGCACATTTTATTTTTCCATGTCTAAACCGACCCACGATTAACCAAATTTATGTGAGTCGTTTTTCGGTTATTAATTAATAACTAATTCACAAGTTATTTTAAAAAATATTCCACGTCCTCAAAACGTAAACAATTGCCTCTCTCTCTCTCTCTTCCCTCTCTTACTCTCTCTCAAGCACATCATTTTCTCCACTTTCGTTCCTTCGGGAAAAGCCTAAAAACCAGAAAAGGAGCTTCTAAAGCAATGGCAGCTGATATTGTGTTTAAACTCTAAGCTTTTCTTTTTCGTTTTGTCTTGTTTAATTCAAATTGTTAGTGTTTGATGACTCGAATCATACCTTGGTCGGGTGTAAACTCGTAACCGCGGTATCATAGTAAAATAAATTCCAATTATGTTTAGAGTTTTTAGGGATATTCGAAGAATAAATGCTATGAACAAAACATGCTCTCAAAACAACTTAGAATAACTTGGCTACATTTAGTCATTTTCTCTCCTTTTTTCCCATTTCCATAGTTTTAACCATCTTTTCTTACTCGACCTTGACAATTCTTTCGGTTCAAGACAAATGTTCCCATATCAATTGTGTAACACCTTCAGGTGGTCAAAATATAATATTGTCTGCTATAAATTGAAGTTCTCACAAATTTATTTTTAAATTTTAAAACTAAAACGCGTCGAACAAGGTAGAAATAAGAACTCTACTTATATATATATATACAACACTAGTTTTACTATTTCAGATTATGAAATTGTTCACTCATTAATACAAACTA
>QAOC01004711.1:2287-18373 GCA_003255005.1 Begonia fuchsioides
AGATAAATAAAATAATTATATATATATATATATATTATAATTTAGGATTGAAATGGTAGAGATAATAAATTGGATAAAAAAGTGGATCATTCCAAAGAGTGAGAAAAAGGGAAGCTGTCGTCTTCAGCTCTGCCAATTCCCGAACCTAAACCCTTTTCACTAGCCCTACTCTTTTTGCTCTCCTTCCTTTTTTTCTAGCTATTATTTATTATTCTCTCTTATTTTAAATAAGAATCAAAATAAACTTTCAAATTAATGCCACGTGTATGGCTGACGATTAATTTTATCCGGCCTAATGAAAAATTTACGAGGCCTCAGGGGTTAATGTAAGAAAATCCAGCAAGGGCATAAAGGTAAATACCGACGTTCTCTTGGTAGATGGCTATGGACTTTTTTAGCAACTCTCTAGCAGAAGGAACGGAGTACAGAGAGAGACCCAAAGGCCACCATTTGTGTTCTCTCTCTCGTCGTCGTACACCACTGCGAGCCTGAATTTATACCATTTACAGACCGCTCCTCGAGACAGGAATCTAGAGAGAGAAACCCATTACTTAGAGAGAGAAATCGCCGAAGAGACCACATGTTACGGTGGAGGAATTTGACCACCGCCGGCGAACCGTTTCTCTCTTCACTTTCTACTTTTTAGGTTTCAGAGGAGTTTTTCCGGCGAGTTTGCATGGAGGAAACCGGTCGTGTTCGTTTTCCGGGAAGTTTGGATCCGAGAGCTCAGGAGTTCCGGCCAAGAAACCCTACCGACCTCAACCCGCTACCGCCTCATCAGTTTTACTATTCCTTTGCGTCTCCGTATCCGCCGATCGGCGAACTCTACGTGTTGCCGTTCTACGACGGCGCCGGAGGCTACCCTCAGTTTCAGTTGCCTCCGCCGTACGCTAACCAGGCCGCCGTTCCTCATACGGTTCCTCCGTCGTCTCAGCTTCCTTCGACGGCGACTCGGTCGCTTCTGCTCACGTCCGTTCCGAGCGAAGTCAGTGGCTCGGCGGTGCGGAGGGAATTAGAGGCGTTCGGGGAAGTTCGAGAGGTGGAGCTTGGGAGAGTGAGCGAGGGCTTTTTGACTGTTCATTTTTACGATCTGAGAGCTGCGGAAATGGCTTTCATGGAGATTAGAGAGCAGCACATGCAGCAGCAAAGCCGCCTCCAATATTATTACACCTCGTCAACGCTACGTAATTCTCCTCCGCCGCTTCCTCCGCCGGCGCGTGGGCTCATATCCGGCCGTGCAGTCTGGGCGCAGTTTATTATTCAGGCCAGCTACGCCGTGCCGGAGGGAGGAAATCAAGGCACCATCGTCGTATTCAATTTACCCTCCGAAATCTCCACATCCGTTCTCAGAGAAATCTTCGAAGCTTTCGGTATGGAATAATTTTTTTTCATTATCATTATTTTGTTACTAAGGGAGCTTTAAAGGGTTTCAATGGCGAAAACCCTGATTTTTTTTATCGTCTTCCTTTACCCTTCTGGGTCTCAAATGGGTACCCGTCAGAATCTGTGATACAAATTTCATTTATTACGAGTTATTTTTTTGTTCTTTTCAGGCCCTGTGAAGGAATTGGGAGAGACGCCATTGAAGAAGAGCCAAAGATTTGTGGAGTTTTTCGATATTAGAGACGCTGGAAAGGCCCTTAATGAGATGAACGGAAAAGAAGTCGCCGGAAAGGTACTCCTCATCGAATTCAGCGGGCCGGGCGGCCATTGCCGGAAGCTTTTCAACGTCATCTCCTCTGGTTCAAACTCAAGTTCTCACTTCCGCAAATCTCCGAAATTCTCTCTTCCATCTCCCATGCATTGCACTGTAAAAAGATTGAGCCACCATAGCAAAAGTAGCTCCAGTGAAGCTCTAATGGCGTCGCTGAACTTGAATGGCAACTCTCGAAATAGATTTGACGAGGACCCAGAATTACGTGGGCGGTCATTGAAAGAGAACACGACGAAGAAACTCGTCAATTCCGCCATGATCGAATCAAACAAGCAATCGCAACCTCATCCAGGTGGAAGCAAAATGCGAAAAGGAAGACAACCTAAGAAATTCGATTCCCGGTTTCTGATAAACGAAGATCAAATGGTGGAATCTCATCGCAGAGATTCAAGAACAACGGTGATGATAAAAAACATACCAAATAAGTACAGGTTTGTCTTTCATTCCAATCGTCATGCTTCTGCAGCTCGTTTTTTCTTCTCTGTCCGCTGTATGACCAAAAGAAGAAAGAGAATATTTTCGATTCTTCGATATTGTTCAGGAATGTCGACAAGATCATGCGATTTTTTGTATTTACCTGAAGAATTATGTTTGGTTTTGCAGTCAAAAGTTGCTGCTTAATATGTTGGACAACCACTGTATTCACTGCAACGAGCAGATTGGCGAGGAAGAAGAAGAACAGCCTTTGTCGGCGTATGATTTCGTCTACCTTCCAATTGATTTCAAGTGAGTATATTTTTTGTTTTTCTTTTGAATACCCATTAATGTTTTTGCAGAAAGTGTTTAAATTTGTCTCTTCGCCGTTGATTAGCAACAAATGCAACGTGGGTTATGGGTTCGTGAATATGACGTCGCCGGAGGCGACATGGCGGCTGTACAAGGCCTTTCATTTTCAGCAATGGGAGGTCTTCAATTCCAGAAAAATCTGTCAAGTTACCTACGCCAGAGTCCAGGTTTTTTTAAAATCTTGTTACTCGATCAAACGAGCTTGATTGGCATCCATTAATGGCGGTTTTATGATTTTATCTAGGGATTGGAAGCTCTGAAAGATCATTTCAAGAACTCGAAGTTCCCTTGCGATATGGAGCATTATTTACCGGTAGTTTTCTCTCCGCCTCGGGATGGGAGGCAACTGACGGAGCCTCTCCCCGTCGCCGGCCAAAAGCAGCTGATCGCCGCAAGTTTTTCATCGGAAGAAGTAGCAAATGAAGATAACGACGAGACGAACGATCCAGATGATTCGGAAAACGCCGGTTGCCATAACCTCGACTCACTGATTGGCTGCAGCTACAGCAGTTGCAACAGCCACATCTCCGGCGACGATGATAACGGAAACGACGAAGACTGTTAGAAACGGCCGGCGACGGCCAAGTGGAAGTGTAAAATACAGCGCAGAAAGCCAACGACTGAGCGACTGACTAGTCGTTGAGCTCCGAGCCGTCTGATCCATAGCCTAGCTCGAGGGCTCTCTCTGCAAACTCAGGTCATCATTCTCTCTCTGAACATCTGATCCACGTGAGTTCTTCTCCGGCGTTTGATTTGTACGATAATGGAAGTCGTTGGGTCGTGAATTCTTCTTCTGCTTGTTTTTTGGACATATATTTGTTTCTCTAGCCTAAACCTCCATTGTCGTTGATGAGTTTAAGCCTGTATACTTTGATCGCTAACTGCTGGGCTCCATTGTTTCGCTGAAGTATCCTCCGAATCAACTTAGAGAGAGAAAGAGAGGAGAGAGAAGGAAAGCTCATTCATGGAGTTGTCAGAGTAAGGTGGCTGAGTAAACTGTAAAGTGACAAATGGTCATTTGTTCGTCACAGAACACTTTCTCTAGTATCTTCCCACTCCCTTTTTTCTGCATTTTCTAATACTCACGTTTATTTAATTTTTTTAATTTAGATAAATACAAACAATAATGAGTTTTAATTAATTGTGTAAATTAATAATGAAGAAAAACATTGAAACGTGAGGGGAATTTCACTCTTCATACTAATAATTCTTCTGCCATTGTTGTCATACGATGCCGTGACTATTCATAAGCGAATCTTATAAAAAATGACGTGGCATATCTGTTGGCTACGAAAGCATTGACCAGAGTCCAAATGTGTGGGACCGACCAACGCATTGTCATCCACGTAGGCAGTGGATACTTCAAAGAAACAAGTTCACGTGGGAAACCCTTTGGTTTCCAGCGTGCACCCGTTTTTTAGTTTTCTTCGCCATTTATTGCTTTGTCTTTTTTATTGTCTCACCTTCCCGCTCTAGCCTCTGTCTGCTTCTCTCCTATGATCTTCTGGGGGTTCGCCACGTGGACCTCCTGATCTTCCCCACGTCAGAACAAATCCTGCCCTTCTCTTTGCTTTTGCAGTTCTTTTTCTATCTCGGGTGTCCTCCGTTTTGCCTCCCCCAAACCGCCTATTGTCGGATTTAACGTTGAAGGGCATTATTGGTATTTCAAGAGTGGAGGAGAGAGTGAGAGAGAGAGAGCATTAATGATATGGATTGTCCTTTCAATGGGGTCTCGTAGTTGTAACTTGTATGCTGATAATACAAAGGACTTTTCACATGACTCAACCGACCGACGACCGGTCAAAGATTCATCGAGGGTAAAACAGTAAACTTGCAGTGGTTCCACCATTCCCTATAAACCGTGGCATGCTGTCACACGGTTGGCCACTTGCCTTAATCTTCTCGACTAAATTAGTAATTAGATTAATTAATCTTCCCTGACAAGATTAGAAGTACCATCTTTGGAATTCGAAACTGTTCTCTTAAATCTATTATTCGTATTACAAATATTTTTTTTAAATTAATATTATATTTCATTATTATTTATTAGTTAATCAATAAAATAAAGATATTTATGATAATTGATCCTTGACATAACTCGCGGTCTCTAGACCGGCCCAGATGAAAACTTGGTACATAACTCATTTGAAGGCCAACCCTTACCCAGCCCACATATGATGGATCACCCACACCTGCCCATACCCGACCCGACATCAGCAGCTCAAAAGTCACAGTCCTAAAAGGAAAAGGAAAACCAGCCCAATAGCGCATATTAGCAGGTAAAGCTTCTTCGCAAAGTATAACTGGCCCATCAGAAATGCTTTTGGACGTGTCGTTTTCTGTTTGTCCACTCCTCGGAAGCTGCCTGTGTTGTTTTCCATTTTATTTAACAAGTACGTATTTATTTATTTTTATTTTAAATATTCATTGACATAAAAAACAATTTGGTAATTTGGATATAGCAACTAAAATTAAATACAATCATAATTCATAAATATAATTATTATAATGCCACGTCATCACGTAACGGGTGACTAGAATATCATAGTAGAACAAAAGTTTGAATTTGAAAGAGACAATGACTTAATTATCCAACCATTTTGTGGTAGGAAGCCGAACAGAAACAGCGGGGATAGGTGCAACTTGCAAAGCTCACTCTCCAGTCTCCACCGTCAAACTTTGCAGTGGGGCGGGGCCCCGGAGATAATATTAAAAAGGGTAATATCGGAAATATATTTACTCTCTCTCCCACAATTAAAAAAAAAATGAAGAGAAAATTGTAAAAATGAGTTGGAAATGAGAGGCGATGAAGAATTTTATTTCGGGGGGGGAAATAAGAATATTAATAAAAAAAGAAGAAGAGGACAGGAGGGCCCACCGGAGCACTACAAACCAAGCCACCTCGCGTAAAGGTTTAGGCAAGTTGATTAAGCCTTACCCCGCCTTCTACACGGCTGTAAGCCTGTAAAGCAAACAGCCCTCTTCAACTTGACCTTCGTTTACCCTCAGGCCCCATCCGCCTCAATTACCTAACTGCCCTTCTATTTCGTGCTACCAATTCACTACTTATTACTTCCATTAATATTCCAATTGCGCTTTTATGTTATTATAAATAAAATACTTGTTTACGTTTCAAATAATAATTTAATAATTTGATTAGCCAACCCAACTCATCCTAACCCAAACCTGTGCACGTTGAGTCGTGTTCAGGCTAAATCTATTCCATAACCCGAACGAAGTATATATTATAATTATTATAGGTCGGATCTCAGGTCAACCATTCTTATGTTCTAATATTAACTATAAATAAACGACAGATTAGAAGAGCTTCATTGTAAATTCATTCGCATTGTGTCTTCTCCCTCTCTCCTTTCATTTATTGATCTAAAAGGTAAAATCTCTCATCCTCAAAGTTTTTATACCATAGTCCGATAACATGTGAGAGAATTAATCACAGTGATTCAACTGTTCATAAATGAGAGTCACTTACCTAACACTACAATGATCAACTTCAACATTAGAAGATTAAACTCTTATCGTCGCTTACCATGACGTGGACTTAATATTGATTTATGAATTCCATGACGTGTGTGCCTCTCCCCTTCCATTTCTGTCTTCCATGTCCGTCGTCCACTCCCAAATGCCAACGATATTTTCTCTATATATAACACACGCCATTAAACCTGCACCTTACCTCATCCTCTCTCTCGCTAGCATGTGGGTCCAACAATGGCTTTCTTCCGCCGTCTCCACCGCCTCCGACGGCGAGTCTCCTCCGGGGCCGAAACGCCTGATCTCCGACGCGAGCAGCTGCTCCGATACTCCTAGCGACACCAGCACTAGTAGCCTGCATAGCAGCCTGTCTCTCATAACTTTACCTTCGGTTCCTTCTCTTCAGAAATTTACCCCTGAAACGTTCAACCTCGCCGTCTCTTACGTCTGCACCTCCTCTTCGACGCCGCGAAAATCGATTCCGATCTCCAGCCTCGCCGTCCACGGCGATCTCCTCTATGCTTCATCTGCGCATGAAATCAACGTTTACGATCGAGCCACGTTTGCGCATCTGGAAGCCATTAATGGGAGCAAATCCTCTTCTGGTTCGGTCAAGGCTCTGGCTTTTTGCGACGGGAGGATCTTCACCGCTCATCAGGATGAGAAGATCCGAGTGTGGGAGATAAACGATAGGAAGAGACATAAATTGATTAACACTCTCCCCACAGTCAACGATAAGGTTTTACGTTTTTTTCTGCCAAAGAATCACGTCACCGTCCGCCGCCACAAGCGGCGGCTCTGGGTCGAACATTCCGACGCCGTCACCGGACTCGCGGTTAACGACGGTTTCTTATATTCAGTTTCATGGGATAGAAGTTTGAAGATATGGAGAGCTTCTGATCTCCGTTGCATCGAGTCGATAAAAGCTCACGAGGACGCCATCAATGCCATCGTGGTAAGCAGCGACGGCACCGTTTACACGGGCTCCGCCGATCGGAGAATCAGAGTTTGGGGAAAACAAGGCAGGGAAAAGCGGCACTCGTTGATTGCGACATTGGAGAAGCACAAATCGGCCGTAAACGCACTAGCATTAAACGACGACGGATCGCTTCTCTTCTCGGGCGCCTGCGACCGTTCGATACTGGTATGGGAGAAGGAAGATAGCGCGAATCACATGGCGGTGATTGGTGCTTTGAGGGGCCACGATAAAGCCATACTTTGCTTGATTAACGTCTCAGATTTTCTGTTCAGCGGGTCAGCCGATCGGACGGTCAGAATCTGGCGGCGGGAACTCGACGGAAATTACAACTGCCTGGCCGTTTTGGACGGTCATCAGAAACCGGTGAAATCACTGGTCGTTTCAGAAGGCGAAGGAAAATCCGGCGTCGTTTCGTTGGTCAGTGGCTCTCTAGACGGGGAGAGGAAGGCTTGGCAGATTAGCCTGGTAAATCAGAACAGACCAGATTTCAGAATTTGATCGTTGTTTTAGCTTTTTTTTATGCTTCTCTGTATTTGTAACGAGATTGAAACCCTTTAATCTTCATTCTCAGTTCATTGTTTGATGTCTCTCTCTCTCTCTCTAAGTTTGTAAATATGAACACTATCTGTTTTCAATCTCTTAAATTCCAAACGGTCAACTCTATAAACTTTGAGCTGACTTGATAGAATTATAAACTTGATTTAGTATAACGTTGACCCAAATTCCAGAATCAAAATTTAAACCTACCCTCTGAAAAAAAGTTTTTGAAGGCGAAGAGACGGGTTCCAATTACAGAAAAGATGAGCTTGAAAAAGTTGGTGAAAGTGGGAGCTTTTTTCCTTTAAAAGTTCCTCACTGCCCGCTTGCAGTTGCAGTGACTGAAGCTGGAATAGAAGATAGAGACGATAGAGTTTGTACAGTGAACTTAGTCAGCCATATCTGTCCAGAGAGACAGAGAGATGAAAAGGTTGAAGAACAGCAGCTTGGATCTGTACTCACCAACTGAACAATCTGAACCAGACTCCAGTTAGTTTGCCGTTCTTGCAATAAATGGTTCAAATACTTCAATCTTTCTTTTATATATTTATTAAATAACTTACATTATTATATAATATTTTTATTTCAATACAACTAATAATTTAAAATATAAATAAATATTTATTATATTAATAATAAATTGATAAGAATATAACTTCATAATTATTCACATTTTTCATTTCATCGAATCTAACTCATCATTTATAACCTGTTTACTTGAACATTCTCGAAACAATTTGAACATTTGAACCATGAGTAACGTGACATGATTCAAGAATTTGTGACTCGGGTATGGGGCAACCAAGTATCTAGCACGTTCCTTCGTAGGCTTGCCACCGTTCGAGCATAAACTCTCTCGAGTCGTGTGACTACTACATCGAAATAGTGGGTTCGACTTTGTTTCCATAATTAACGACCCCAACGATCATAGTTTCGAATAACATGAAACGTTATCGATACCGGTTGAAATAAACGTGCCTCGAGATATTATTAGGTGCTCTAAAATGCATGGGCTAGAGGAAACAAGATGAATAGTCGGCACCATAGAACACCATTATTAAAGGGAGATAGATTTCATTAAAAGAAGACAATGCTTGCAAGTTGGCAAGTGGAGAAATTTAGAGGCTAGGGCAGATCCAGAACGAGAAAATTAATGAAGATTTTTAATGTCTGGTTGTGAAGCTTCTAGACTTTGTGCCCTAGGACGTTGGACCCTCGATGTTTGTCAACCCACATAAAATATCGTTCAATAATTCATCGCCGTGAAAGAAAGACAAAGAGCTTCTAATTAAATAAAATCGTACATATTCGTTTGCATTTAGATGTAAGAACACGAATGAAACAAAAAATAGAGAGAACGATCGAAATGAACATGTTTTTTTTCACGTCGAGTTGTTTTGGGTAGCTTTTCTTACCGGGTCACCGCCGGTGTGATCGAAGGATCTGTAATTTTATGTTTTGGCACTAAATTTACTCTACAATTTGCGCACATTAACTGCACAAAACGTTGCACGTCGCATGTCACGATAAATCTTCGACTAAATCTCTTTTGCACGCTAACCGGGTGAGCTTATTAAAAAAGTTTGATATTATAGGCGAAGATAAAGGAAAATTACTCATGCCCACATCACCTTAAACTCTCTTACAAGTAATTACGCGACATATTATACAAGTAATTACGCGACTAAATCTCCTCCGGGTTTGTAGTATTCAAACATGTAATTGATATTTCAAATTCCTTGATTTTAGGTCATTTCTCTCGTACTAAATCAAACTCCTAACGCTTCGATTATTCTAAAGAATATGGAAAAATAAAGAGAATACAAAGAAGTATCTTCGATCGAAGCAAAGTTCAACATCGAAGTGTGAACAAAACCGAAAGTTGCTTAATCGAAGAGAAACACTCGAAAGGGAGCCGAAGATTGGTGCAAGCAACTTGGCAAGTTGTCCATGTTGAACCCTAGATCAATCAACAAAGTGAAGGTCATTCAAGGTTGGATTTATCTACTTTACTTGAATGGTGGTCACACTACAAATTTCAACCAAACTTCTTACTCTTTTTTTTGCTTAATTGGAAATAAAATTCATAAATTTTATTATTTTTATCCTTTCGTATGCCCCGAAAACAATTCGTCGCAGTTCGGCATATTGGGTTTATATTAAAATTTGTAAAATTTTATTTAAATTTGTAAAATAATGAAGATTTTATTTTTCTTTTTATGGTCGATTCGTGTCATACTGACTTTAGTCGTGATTTGCTTCGCCAAAATGCATGACAACATTGGTCTAAAATAGAGATTTTCATTGATTCACGTTGATTTTGTTTATAGACAGGATAACTTATTCAATATCATTTTTTAAATTTAATTTAAATTTAATTTATATATTCATCGAGCTAATCATTTTTTTTATCGTTGCTCGAGTCAACATGTGTTATATTTATAATAAGTATATAATCCAAAAAATAAAAATAGAAATAAAATACGAGCTAGAATCAGCGAGGGAGGATAAGGTTTGTGTCGATTTGCAGACAAGAAAGCAAAGTAGTTTGGCTTTTAGGTTAAGAAGTCAAACAAAACATTCTATATCGAAATAGACCATTATTTCTCAAACATCGATACAAATATATGTGAATTTCTAATTTATTATTAAAAGGAATGAATATTATGTAATAAAGGGTAAAAACCTAATTTAGGTTCGAGTTTTTGATAAATAGCTAAAAAACATGAGTTTTTGAGAAACAAAAATTTGGGCTCCGATAATAATTGATCAGTTAAATTAATTAAAAAATTAAAAAAAAAATAGATTCTTCGGAGGTCTAAAAGAGGGTCATTGTGTCTGTATTAGATGCACGAATCTTTCTTCAGACGTCCGAAGAGCCCAACAAATTTATTTAAAAAATTCAAGTATTTTTTGTGCTATTTACTCAAAACTCGAGCCTAAATTGAATTTTTATCGTATAATAAAACTATATATATATGTATACTGTATGCGTGTGTAGGGTTATGGTCCAATAACCCAAATTGTTCGTATAATTGTAGTAAACTTGTAGACGATGAAATGGACTCGACCAGATGACTAATTTATAGATTAAGAAGACTCGTATAAATCATCATTTTTGAGGAATGCAGATAAGAAACGAACCCGAAAACCCTAAAACTAGTTTATTTTTTATAGTATTGAAGAAATAATTGGACCCAATCGAGTAGAGAAGCGGGTGCGGCCAGTTCGATCCACACCGAGCCGATGGTCCGATCATCGTTGAAAAATGAAGGCTAAAAGAGTCCAAAGTGGTCTTCCAATTTCGATGGGCTTGTAGTCAATAAAGGAGCTTCACAAGGCCCATATTAGCCATTAAAACAAAGGTGGGCTTCCCAGGTTGGGCTCTAACAATTCAGTTGTAAAATTTATTTTTATATTAATTTTATTTAATATAATTTAGATAAATACTGAATATAAATATGATTGAAAAAGCCAGGGAAGAATAGTTGGGAGCCTGGAACTCTGTATTTCCTGTAATCATCTTCTGGACTGTTCATTGTCAACGTATTTTCTTCTTCTGGTAGGGTTCCTCCAAATATTATCAGACTCTCCTCGTTTTGATTGTGTGAGCCTTGAACTTCGGAAGCTTAATTTAAGGATCGATGATTATTGATATTTATCATCGAATTCGACGTGACTTGTAATTATCAGGCTTTAGCAGGTGCTTGACTAATCCTATTCTCCTTCGTGATCTAGGGTGTCAGTTTTTGAAAAAATTTCTTATTCTCAGAGACAGATAGATTGATTAACTGCGGAGATTTATGTATTTTCCGAAATTTGAATGGAGCTAGGTTGAATTATATAAGGTGATTGGTTTGTGGGAGATGGAGAGTATGGGTGACGAAGATCCCGATGCGGTGCTTAGTGATGTAGAAGGTGGTGATCCAGTTCCGATTGCGATAAAAAGTATTTCCCCGGAAGAAAATTCGGTCGATAGGTTTAGGGAGCTTCCAGCTGAGCTCGATCATGAGCAGAAGCCACGTGAGGCTGAGGAGAAATCGAAATTAGAGTTGCAAGGCGCGTTCAATCGCTTAAAAGTGCTAGTTCACGAGGCAATTAAGAAGCGGGATGACTACATTAGACAAAGTGACGATGCCTTACGGGAGAAGGAAGAGGCTTTGAAATCAAATGAGATCGTCTCAGTCCAGTTGGCCGAGGACATAAGGTTGAATGACGAGGTTTCAAAGCCGAAGGATGAAATTACATCACAACATGATGAGATTGTGAGGGAGAGGGATGGGTTAAAATCTGAAATTGGTAATGCATCGCATATGCTGGTGACAGGGATGGATAAAATATCAGGCAGCGTTCAAAATTTTAAGAATTTCACTTCAGGTGGATTACCAAGGTCCCAGAAGTACACGGGATTGCCAGCAGTAGTATATGGGTTATAAAGAGGACAAATGAGATTGTTGAAGAGCTAGTTAGTCAGATTGATGCCACAGCATAGTCTCGGAACGAAACTAGGGAACAAATAGAGCACAGGAATTATGAGATTGCCACTGAGGTTTGAATCCACAATTAGTGGTCTTAGAGAAGAAGTTATGGAGAAAACATCTTTGATCGAGAATTTGGAGAAAGTTGTTGCAACAAAAGAAGAAAGAATGTCTGAAAATAAAAGAGAGATGTTGGCAAAATTAAACATGGTGGAGAATGAAGCCTCTGAGTTGAAACAGGTAGCCCATGACTACCATTCTAAGCTGAAAATTTTGTAATCGAAACTGGAGTCCCAGAGACCATCTAGAAGTCAAATCCAAGGAGCTTAACCGCAGAGTGCGTCAAATCGAGGAACTTGAGTAGAAGGATAGAATAGCTAATGAAAGTGTATGTTCTAAAAGCTTTCAAAGTTACTAGATAATATGCTTGTACTGCGGTACCTTTTCTTTGTTGCAATGTTCTCTAATATATAGCCACGTTACATGTTTTGATGTCTCTTAACTGGGAGTTTTATGTTATAGATTGAAGGGCTGACCATGGACATAGCTGCTTCAGAATAAGAAATTAGCAGATGGAAAGTAGCTGCAGAGCAAGAGGCTGCTGCTACTTAGATTGATTTATTCTTATTATTACATAGTTTTACAGCCTCGAAACGAAGACATGAACAATTCAAAATTGGATTTCCGAGGTGGTGTGATCATATTTGACAGGGACAAGTCTTAGTGGTGTTTTCTTGCCCAAGGTCAGGCTAAAGCCAGCTGATTCTTCCAAGTTCATATCCTCGTGCTTCATTCCATCAGGCATGTTCCAATCAAAGCTGTACAAGAGATTTGCAAGAGCAAGCTCCACAGTTGTTGTCCCCATGTATATCCCAGGGCATATTCGTCGCCCAGATCCAAATGGTATGAACTCAAAATTCTGTCCTTTGAAATCAATTTTGCCATTTGCAAACCTCTCTGGAAAGAAATCTTCAGGGTTCTCCCAGCTTTTTGGATCTCTTCCTATTGCCCAGGCATTGACTTGGATGAGCGATTTGGGAGGAATATCGTACCCAAACAGCTTAAATTCAGACATGGTTTCTCTTGCCAGAAGCATTGGAGCTGGTGGGTGCAACCTGAGTGTTTCTTTCACTACCATCTTCAAGTAATGAAGCTTATCAGTATCCATCTCTTTGACTTTTCCTTTGTTGCCCACCGCATTTCTGATTTCTTCTTGTGCTTTTCTCATTGTCTGTGGGTTTCTTACAAGCTCTGCCATTGCCCAGATCATGGTGATTGCCCCTGTGTCTATTCCTCCCAAGAACATGTTCTAATAAAAAAAGAACGAAGCATTAGCGAGAATAAGAGGTACTTGTACTATTTCTCAGAAGATAACTGCTTATGTGTTCGTATAATCCCATATTAACATGCTAAGAGGTAGGAAAACCCACAAAACCACCGAAACCTGAACCATAGTGGATTGGAATGCAAGTTTTTTAGACTTACTTTCCATTGGTTTGGGTGATGCATTAAAATCCATATGTATTAACCTCTTTTAACTTCCAAAAACTTCTTATTACTTGCGATGACTGTACACATTATATAATTATCAACATGCCTGCAGTTATTTCCTAACACATCATCGGACAAATGTAACTTTTTAGAAACATTATGAAGTAGGGAACTGTAGGTTTGATGGTAGGAGGTAGAGAAATTGCAGCTTACCAACAGAACTGCTTTGATGTGATCATTGTTTGGAGTACTTATACCATCTTCAGCCTTTTCTCTGTTTATTCCAAGCATCACGTCAATAATGTCTTCTTGTTCAGGCCTTGTCCTCTTCAGATCGAGATGTTCATCGATTACTTTCTGAAAGCAGTTATCTAGCACAGAGAAAATCCTCTCAAGCCTCCTATGAAAGCCGGTAAGTCTGTCAATAATCCATCCCACATAAGGAAAACATTCAGAGGGATGAAATCTTCCTATCATGGCCTGGGTTTCAGCGACAACTTCATAAAACTTCGTGGCTTCGAACTCAGAAGCATAAAATCTCTTCCCAAAAGCAATTCTAAAAGTAACACCTGCGGTGAAGAGAAACAACTTCTCATTTAGATCTACGGGACTTGAAGTACATGCAGCCTGAGAAATCGAATTGATTAGAAGGTCGACTTCTTCTTCCCTGATGAATTGGTAAGATCTGATTCGATTAGTGCTAAAAAGCTCGAGAACGGATAATTTACGGATTTGCCTCCAGTAATCTCCATAAGGTGAAAAGGCCATGTCGAGGTAATTGTATGAAAGCTTCTTTGAGCCAGCCATTGTAGGTCGACTGCAACATGAAGTATCATGAACTTTTAAAACCTCTCTGGCTGCTTCGGCTGACGATATTACAATCACGGGAATTCTGCCAAAATGTAGTCGCATAACCGGGCCATAAATCTTGGAGAGACAATGCATAGCATGAACAGGGAGATCTCCAAGCTGGTGCAAGTTGCCAATCAATGGAAGCTTGGGAGGACTTGGCAGAGATGCACTGCCTTGGAGCTTTGCAGTTTTTTTCTTTTTCGCAAAGAACAGCGCGGCTGAAAACAGAAGGAACAGATTGGCTAACCAAGGTAAGTAATTAAAACCCATCGAAGATTTTGGTTTTTTTAAGGTAACTTAATTGTTCTATCGAATTTCAGGTGGAAGAACAATGAGACTGGATGGAATGATCACAAGAACACTTAAAACAAGTGAGCAGCGTGAGGTTTGATCCACTTTTTTGTGGTATGNGATTTGGGAGGAATATCGTACCCAAACAGCTTAAATTCAGACATGGTTTCTCTTGCCAGAAGCATTGGAGCTGGTGGGTGCAACCTGAGTGTTTCTTTCACTACCATCTTCAAGTAATGAAGCTTATCAGTATCCATCTCTTTGACTTTTCCTTTGTTGCCCACCGCATTTCTGATTTCTTCTTGTGCTTTTCTCATTGTCTGTGGGTTTCTTACAAGCTCTGCCATTGCCCAGATCATGGTGATTGCCCCTGTGTCTATTCCTCCCAAGAACATGTTCTAATAAAAAAAGCACGAAGCATTAGCGAGAATAAGAGGTACTTGTACTATTTCTCAGAAGAATAACTGATTATGTGTTCGTATAATCCCATATTAACATGCTAAGAGGTAGGAAAAGCCACAAAACCACCGAAACCTGAACCATAGTGGATCGTAAGGCTAGTTTTTTAGACTTACTTTCCATTGGTTTGGGTGATGCGATGAAATCCATATGTATTAACCTCTTTTAACTTCCACAAACTTTTTATTACTTGTAATAACTGTACACATTATTGTTGGGATCTTCGTGAGATGGTTTATCCGTAAAACGAGTAATTACTCTTTTTCATTTCACCAGAGAAGCAATTGAGAGAAATAGGAAGAGAGAAATAAGAAAAAAAAAATTAGCTTAAGAAAAGAAATACTTGATTTTATTGATTCCTATTATTCAATGCTTAACACCCGTTAAAAAAATTTAATTGACTTAATTCTTGACCTAATTCAATATAAAAAGACGAAATTGACTCTATTAATTAATTGAATATAAGAAGAGTAAACTGACCCCGTAACATAACTAAAATAACAATTCAAGAATTAATTAGGAAATAAGAAATAATGATATATAACTAGATCCGACAAAAATAATATTTCCCGACAAAGACATCCTAAGGACTTAGGTTCATAATAATTATATAATTATCAACGTGCCTGTAGTTGTTTCCTAACGCATCATCGGACAAATGTAACTTCTTAGAGACATTATGAAGTAGGGAAATGTAAGTTTGATGGTATGAGGTAGAGAAATTGCAGCTTACCATCAGAACTGCTTTGATGTGATCATTGTTTGGCGTACTTATACCATCTTCAACCTTGGCTCTAGTTGTTCCCAGCATCACGTCAATAATGTCTTCTTGTTCAGGCCTTATCCTCTTCTGATCAAGATGTTCATCGATTACTCGCTGGAAGCAGTTATCTAGCACAGAGAAAATCCTCTCAAGCCTCCCATGAAGGCCGGTAAGTCTGTCAATAATCCATCCCACATAAGGAAAGCATTCAGAGGGATGAAATCTTCCTATCATGGCCTGGGTT
>QAOC01004731.1:0-42773 GCA_003255005.1 Begonia fuchsioides
ACTTTCGGAAATCACAATAGGCGTGCACCCGCCACGATTAGTTAGTAGTTCCTTTCTTGCTAACTAATAGCTCCAAAGATTGATCCCATGAATACTTGGAAGAATACATTGCTGATTATTATGGGAACACTATGGATTATAATTGGGATAATGAAACTAGTGTTGAACTAGTTATTTGGTTGTTTAGTACAAACCGAATTATTGAATATTTTTTCCGTGGAAAGAAAGGTGTTGTGGTGAAAGACATCGAATCTTATGACTCAAAATTAGAAGTTATTCAAAGTTGGCACACTCTTAAGGCGGCCTTAAGCCCGGAGAATTTTTTGGATAAGGTAATCGACCCAAGATTATGTATGTTCGAGTTACTCGGGAATTAAGGAATTTCAGCCACATTTAATGTTCGAGATCTTTCTCCCTTTGCTGGATTTGATGAAGATGAACAAGATGGAGATGACTTTCTGCTGGATTTGAGGTCAAATCCTCAAGAATCCAGGGAGGATGACATGCCATGGATTGGCATGCCAAGCGGAGCAATCACCCGAGCCCGAGCTCAGAATTTTTCTAATATGTTTGTTAATTTTGTAGGAAAAATAATTGAAGAATTAAAAATTTCTAAGCCAACTTTGGAGGATCAAACAAGGCCAAAACACATGATAATTTGGCGTGGAGAAAAGGAGGATTTGCAACCAAAAACCGAGAGCTCCGGAATCAAGCCCAAACCCGAACCCGATTGAAGTACCACGTTGCATGGCGTCTTAGAGTCCCATGCAAAAGTGATCAAGGGTTCTACGGCTCAACTCTCCAGCATTTACATGGATTGAAGGAATTTTATAGCATTTTTAGCTTAATTTTTACGTGAAATTTACGTTGGATATTTGGAGAACCCGAGAGGGTTTCTCGGCTAGCTTTTATGTTGTTTATTTTTGCATGCTTGCATGGGGTTTTGCATGAGTAATTTTTGTCTAAGAGAAGGGTATTTTGGGCCAAGGAAGATGAGAAAATTGGCTGAAGAGATTCAAGATCACGTAGCCTTCACATTCTTGCAATCTCATTGGTCTAATTTTCCCTCCTTTATTTCAATTTTCAGCATGCAAGTTGCATGCAATTCAGCATGCAAGTTGCATGCAATTGGCCCTCAATTTTCCCTCCCTTTTTCCCACTCTTCTCAGCAGATAAAACCTCGCCCACTGCGTGATTGTAAGGAATTTGGAATTTGAATTAAAGTTGCTTTGAGCATCTCCCTCTCACGGGCATTTCCAACTTCAAAACCGGCAACCGGCGTACCTCCGGCCACTGTAGGTTATCTCAAAGGAATCCTCCCTCCGAGTTGGAGATTTGTTGGTGCTTCAATACTCCAGCCTTCTTCAAGGAATTTAGGGTGAGGTTGAAGGTCACAAGCTCTTCCTTCCATCAATATTTTTCGTTTGGTTTTAGTTCTTTCCGCCGGCAGATTTCCGGCAACCACCAAAAACTCTGTTACTGTTACATTACATTCCGACTGATCCATCCACGTGATTTCCTTCATTTTTGGAGGACTATTGCCTATCTTCTTTACAGAGTTCCACTCAAAATTTCAGCCCTAAGTTCGATCGCATCGTTGAGTTATTGTCGTCCAAATTCCAGTCACGATTCTAGAATTATCGGATTATCGTTTTTCCATTTATCCTAACCCGATTCTCCCACTTCCTAAATGTAATCCCCCTCCATTCCGTGTCATGAAGGCTCTTGCAAGGGATGACATGTGCCAAGTGAAACCAAATTTTGACTTTATGGCCAACTAGACAGAGAAGGAGAAGTGAAAGATGAAGAAGAGATGCCAAGTGAATTATGCATGCGTAGCACAGAAAGAGCATGAGTTTTCAATCCCCGGGAAGTTCAATCTATCCTTGTTGTTTAGTCGGTTCAGGGTAGCCAACAAAAGAAATAAAGAGTGTTTGGGAGTGGGGCCAGTAGTCCAGATGACCTTGAACCAAGGCTTTATTGAAGTTGAAACTCTGAAGAAGTCATAAATCTTGAAGAGGCCTTTGCTGTTATTGTTTGACTTTCAGGTTTCGAGTTTTATGACAACACTCTCCTTAGATCTCAATTTTACTTCAACGATGTCATAGATTTTTAGGGCCTATTATAAGGGGGAGGCCCTATGCCTGGTATTCCAGTTTTAGAAGTCTTCATATTTCATGTAAAAGTGCTGGATCCAACAGTACCATGTTATATATTTTTTCCCTTGGAAATCCAAAGTGCTTTGGGGAAGAGAGCTAGATTTCACAAGTCAAGGTCACGAAAGCCAAATCCCCCTTCTTCTTTGGGGAGGCATAAATTAGTCCATGCAACATTTGCATTTGATTTATCTAAGAGGAATGATTTACATAACTTGGAGATCTTGAGCCAGATGAATGCTGGAAGGTTGAATACTGAGATCTAGAAGCATTCAACACCCTAAAAGACTAACCTAATTAATTTAGCTTTTCCAGAAAAGGATTGGGTGGCTTCACTCCAACGATCAATCTAGGCTTTGAACTTATCAATTAGGCTGTCATAACTATTGGAGTTTAACTTCTCTACTGCGAGGGGAATACCGAGGTATCTGAAAGGAAAATTTCCCAACTCCATATTAGTGCATTGGATGATTTCACCAAATTCATGATCCTTGATCCCTGTCGAGAAGAAATTTTATTTTTGAGTATTTATATAGAGTCCAGAGGCTAGGCGGAAGGCTTCCAAGCATGAGATGACTTTTATGGATATTGGGTCCTCCCCTAGAAAGCAGAATGAGATCATTAGCGAATACAATGTGTGTGATGTTTGGGGATCATTAGCGAATGCAATGAGATCATTAAACTCAGACTCGGGGATCCAAGATTGAATGAGCTGAGAAAACTATTCCATGAAAATGACTAAGAGATATCATGAAAGAAGTTTTCCTTGTCTAAGACCTTTTGCAGCTGCAAAAAATTTGTGTAGCTTGTCATTGATAGAGATCAAGAAGGACACAATGGATATACACCAGATAATCCAAGAGTAAAATATGCAAACTTAAGGATTAAGAGCATATTTTTAAGGAATGTCCAAGATACAGAATTAAAATATTTCTAAAAGTCTATTCTGATGAATCATCTCGGAGAAACCCTCTTTATGTTATAATTCCTTATGAGCTCTTGTAAAAGATGAATATTATACATCATGTTTCTACCTTTAATGAAAGCAACTTTGGCGGTCAATGATCATATCAGGTGTCAACAATAACCTGATGGTTAGGATTTTTCCAATGACTTTGTAAAAAACATTGCAGCATGAGATAGGCAAAAAGTCACCAACTTTCTTGGCATGATTCCATTTAGGAGCTAGCGCAGTTAAGGCATGATTCGATTATTTTAGAAGGTGACCCAAGAAGAAGATATCTTGAACTTCTTTTACAAAATATAGGCCAGTAATTTCATTGGATTCCTTGAAGAATCTGGACAAGAAACCCTCAGAACTAGAGGATTTTTCATTTTTGTTACTATGTAGTGTGCTTGTTATTTCCTCAAGAAATATGGCTTTGGTTAAGAAAGCACATTGGGCTAGGGTGATGAGGGGGACAAATTGAACGACACTATTGTCAAGGGGAGACAGACTAGATTTCACTCCCAACAAGTTCTTGAAATAGCTGAGAACTTCTTTAGAAACCTGACCTAAAGAGGAGGTAGAGGAACCATTTGGCTTAAGAAAGGTGGCAATGAAGTTTCACTTTGCATTACTTCTGACAACAAATGTAAGATTTTAGTAGGCTTTTGGCTTTCAAGAAGGAACTTTTGTTTTTCCTTTTATTGGTAGAACATCGTCTTAGCGTTACTAAGAAAAATCACCTTACTTTGAAGAAAAATGAGGTTTAGGACTGCTTTAGAACAAGGTGATTGAGAAAGGAATCTTTGTTGTACTTTTTGCAAGTCCTTAGCTTGTCATGTTCTGGCCAAGATGTGAGAGTAATATTGATCATTTAGAGCCTTAAGCTCAACTTTTAACTTGGAGAGCTTAGATCTTAAGATGAATTCTTGAGTACCAGGACTCGGTATTGTCCAGATGGATTTGGTGATAGCAAGAAATTATCCATGGTCGGAGGAGGGTAATGAGCGGAGGCATGGGGACAATTCCCAACCAATCCTCATTGACTAGGGCATGGTCAAGTTTGGTCCAAACCTTTCCGTTAGACCAAGTGAAAAAGCATTCGGTAGAGAGAAGGCCCGTAAGACCCAACTTGGAGAAGCATTCGGTAGAGTGCTGAGTTTACATGCTATGATCGAGTGGATAACCTGAGGCTGCAAGTCTTTGAGTTCCACATCAACCTTGTCTGGGTTCCAAAGGAAAGCAATGTGGCTGTTAGGGTGAAGTTCAAATTTAGCCGTGAATTAACACCCATACGCCCTAAGCCCAAAGCCCTAAAAACTAAGCCTAACTCCGTAAGCCCCAAGGTCAAATACCAAAGCCCTTAGTGCTAAAGGTCAAATCCCTAAGTCCAAAGCTCTAACCCCAAAGCTTAAAGCTTTAGCCCAAGTCTTAAGCCCCAATCCCTAAGTTCTTAGCCCACAACGCTAATCAAAAAGCATTAAACCCTAAGTCCTAAGCCATAAGGTCTAAGCCTTAAGCCTTAAGGGGAAAGCCCTAAAACCTAAGCGCAAAACCATAAGCCAAAACCCTAATCTTTCACGCTTATGCCTTAAGCCCTAAGTCTTAAACTGTCAGTCGAAAGCCCTAAGACCTAAGCTCAAAGCCCTAAACTCTAAGTCCAAACTTAAACGCAAAGGCTCTAAGCACCAAACCCTAAGCGCTAAATCCTAAGTCATAAGCCGTAAGTCATAAGCTCTGATGTCGCCCTAAGCTCTAAGGCAAAAGTTCAAAGCCCTTAGCCCTCAACATAAAATGTAAGACCTAAGCCCTATGCTCTAAGCCCTAAGCCCAAACTCTTAATCTCTAAGCCATAAGCCAAACACCAAAAGCCCTAAGTCCAAAGCCCTATGCCTAAATCTTAAACCCTAAATCCTAAGCCCTAATGCCAAAATGCTAAGCACTTATGTCAAAACCCTAAGACCTAATACCTAAGTGTTAACTACAAAGACCTAAGCCCTAAATTATAATCCTTGAGCCCTAAGCCATGAGCTGTAAGCCCTAAGTTGTAAGATCTAAGTCCTAAGCCCAAATCCCAAAGACCTAAACACATATCCCAAAGCTGTAAGCCCAAAGCCTGAAGCCCTAAGCCCTAAGCCGACCCTAAGTCCTAAGGCCTAAGGCCTAATCCCTAATTTCTAGGTCATAAGCATAAAGCCCTAAGTCCTAAGCAAGAAGCTCAAAGCCCTAATTCCTAAACCCTAAGCCCTAAACATAGGGGCAACTCCCTAAGCCCTAGGGCAAACACCTAAGCCATAGGGCCCACGCCGTAAGTCCTTTGCCAAAATGCAATATCCATAAATCAAAAGGCCTAAGTTAGAAGCTCTAACCACCCCGATCCCTAACATCTAGCCCTAAGCCCAGAGCCCAAAGCCCAAAGCCCAAAGCCATTAGCCCTAAGCCCTAATCAAAATGCAGTAAGCCATCAGTCTTAAGCCTTAAGCCTTAAATCTAAAGCCCTAAGCCTTAAGCCTTAAATATTAAGCCCTAAGACTAATGCCTAAAGTCTTAATCCTGAATCATGAAGCCCTAATCCATAAGCTATAAGTTGTAAGCCCTAAGCCTAAAGCCTTAGCCATAAACCCTAAGCCCGAAGCCAAAAGCCCTAATCCCTTAGTCAAAAACCTAAAGACCTAATGCTTAAGTCCTAAGCACTAAGCCCAAAGCCCTAAGCACTAATCTCTAATCTCGAAGCCCTAATCCCTTAGTCTAAAGCCCGAAGCTTTAATCTCTGAGTCATACGAAGAAAGTTCTAAGCCAAAAACCCTAAAACCTAAGCCCAAATCCATTTCCCTACACCCTTAGCACAAAGCCCTAAGCACTAATCCCTAACCTCTTAGTCAAAAGCCTTAAACCAAAAGCATTAAACCAATAGTCCTAAGTGCTAGGCCTTAAGGCCTTAAGTTGTAAGACGTAAGCCCTAAAACCTAAGCCCCAAGCCCTAAGTGCAAAGTCATAAGAGCTAAGCCCTAATTTAGCAATCTTATGATGTAACCCCAATGCCTAAAACCCTTAATCTAAAGCCCAAAACCCTAACCACAAATGCTTAAACTCTAACCTCAAAGCCCAAAGGCAAAAGCCTTCAGCACTAAACCCTAAGCATTAAGTCCTAAGTCGTAAGTAGTAAGCCCTAAGCTCTAATCATGAAGTACAAAGACCTAAGTTAAATGCGCTAAGGCCAAATTTTATAGCTTTAAGCCCTTAGCCAAAAGCTTAGGCCATTAGCCCTAAGCTCAAAGCTCAAAGCCAAAGCCTAAAGCCCAAAGGCCAAAGCTCAAAGGCCTAAGCCCGAAGACCTACGCCTAAAGTTCTAAATTTTAAATCCAATTCCTTAAGTCGTAAGGTCAAAGCCTTAAGCTAATAGTCCTTAGCCCAAAGCCCCAAGGGTAAAGCCCAAATCCCTGAGGCTAAAGCCCAAAGCCCTTAGCCACAGCATAAAGCCCTAATTCCAAAGCCATAATGGCAAACCTCTAAGCCTTAAGCATAACACCTTGAGCCCTAAGCCTTAAACTGTAGGTTTTAAGTTATAAGCACTAAGCTCAAAGCCCAAAGACTTCAGTGAAATTCCAAATTCCTAAGTCATAAGTCCCAAGCTTTAAGCCCTAAGCTTTATGTTGTAAGCCTTAAGCCAAAAGCCCTAATCCTTAAGCCCTAAGCCCTTACCCCAAATACCTTAGTGCTAATCTATAAGACTTAAGTCATAAGCTCTAACCCATAAGCCTTAAGCCAGGAGCCCTAAGCCCTAAGTTAAATCCCAAAGCCCTAAGACATCAGCCCTACAATATAAGCCCAAAGCTGTTACCCCTAAGTCATAAGCCTTAATGACATGCCAGGGATTGGCATCCCGAGCTGGATACTCATCCGAGCCCGAGCTCAGGAATTTTCTAATTTGTGTGTTAATTTTGTAGGAAAAATACTTAAAGATTTCCACATTTATAAGCCAACTTTGGAAGATCAAGAAAGACAAAAATATGTTATAACTTGGCTTGGAGAAGAGGCAGAACTTCAACCAAAACCCGAGGAGTCTAGACCCACCCGGCTCAGATGGACCCCTAAAGCTTTTTGGCTTTTTTTGATAATCTTGGTAGCCTTAAATCAAAACAACTTCTTCTGAGGAAAGATAGCTAACTTCTGAAGATTTCCAACAAAAGGCAGAACATTAAAATTGAATGTTGTTTGCCTAGCCAACTATAACCAACAAAGAGAGGGCAATACAACCTACCCGGGAAACAATCTTATTAGTTTTTTTTTTATTTTCACACGTTTGTTGCATGGATTTGCATGGGAAATTCTATGGTGATCAAATTATTATTTGGGAGGGCATTTCAGACATTTCCTAGGAGCTTAATCAGCTGAAGGATGAGCATCCCACGAAGGCTCCTCATTGGTCCATCTTTGATGCCATGGATTGTGCTTCTTGGAGATGTTTTGGGTCGTCCGATGAAGAACGTTATGTTGCTTAGTTTTCCTTTTTAATCTTACCTATGCTGAATGTAATTCTGAGATTTGAATTTAGAATATTTTTCTTTTCAAATTTTGAATCTCCCCCTTTGGAGTTTTTCCTCCAAAGACTCGGTCTCATCTGGCCACCGAGAGACAACCGGAGTTGGTCATGCTTCTGAGCTAGGACGACCTATCCTTACCACATTCCTCCAGCCATCTTCATGGTCTAAGGGTGAGAGTGTAGATCATCAGCTCAAACATCCATTTTTAAGTGAAAGGAATCACCTTTTACTGAAATTCCCATTTCCGGCCATTCCGCATCCGTCTTCCATCTCGCCTCTACAATTCCCAAACCATCCGTGAGAATTTTGCCACATTTTTAAGTATTCTTCTAACCTTATTCATTTATAAAACCTCTAAATTTCAGCTCTAAACTCATCCCCTTTTACAAGTTACAATCATTTCCATTTGATCCTCATTTTCCCGGATCTGCTGAGAAATTCCTAAATTATCCCCTTAACCGTTTTCACCATCGTCAGCAAATCTTTAAATCTGTGCGTGAGAATCCCTTCATTTTTGGAGATCCGGGATTCTCACGCACTATGGCCTAAGCCCTTAGCCCTTAGCCCTAAGCCATAATAACTAATCCAAAAGCCTTAATCCTCAATCCTAAAGCCCTAAGCCCTAAGCCAAAAGCCAAAGTCTAAAGTGCAAGGCCAACCTAAAGCTCTTAGCTCTAAGCATTAAGCCCTGAGCCCAATGCCCTAATCTTTAAGCCTAAGCCTAAAACACTGAGCACTAATTGAAAAGCCCAAAGCCTTAAGCCCTAGGCCTTAGGCTCAAAAGTTCTAAGTCGCACCCCTAAACCCTAAGAACTAAGCCCAAAGTTTAAAGCCCTAATCTCTTAGCTCTAACCCCAAAGCCCTAAGCCCTAAGCCATGACTCCTTAGCCTTAAGCCTAAGCCCTAACCCTAATACCCAAAGCCCTAAGCTCTATCCCTTAAGTACTAAGGATTATGTAGTAAAATGTAATCCCTAAGCCTTAAGCCTTAATTTGTAAATTGTAAGCCCTAAGCCTTAAGCTTAAAATCCAAAACACTAAGCCCAAAGCTCTAAGCTAAAAGTTTAAAGCCCTAAGCTCGAAGCTCTCGATCAATAAGCCATAAGGTCCAAGCATAAACCTCAGAGCCTAAATTTTAACGTCGTAACCAGCTCAAAGCCCTAATTCGAAAGCCCTAAATTCTAAGCCCAAAGCCTAAGCCTCAAGCATTAGGACCTAATACCCTAGCACAAAGCCCTAAGATCAAAGCCCAAAGCCTTAAGCCTTCATCACTAAGGTTTAAGCCATAATTATAAGACCTAGCGCCAATGGACCAACTCCAATGCCATAACCGAGTGCAATAACTACCAAGCCTTAAGCCAAAGCCCTAATCCCTAAGCCCTAAGAAGTAATTAGTAAACCGTAAGTGCTAAGCCCCAAGCTCTAAGTCCAAAGACATAAGCCTAAAGTTAAAATCCCTATCCATTAAAGCGCTTGCTACAAAAGCCTTAAGCCCAAAGCTTAAACCACAAAGCCCAAAGCCTTAACCCTTAAGCCTTAAACTCTTAGTTCTAAGACAGAAGCCATAAAATCTAAGCCCTTAGCCTAATGTCCAACACCCTAAGTCCAAGGCCCTAAGCTCAATGTTCGAAGCCCTAAGTCTTAAACCCTATGCCAAATCACAAAGCTCTAAGACTTTAACAAAAAAGCCCTAAGCTATATCCCTAAGCCCTAAGCTCAAATCCCTAAACCCAAAGCAATAATCCCTAATCCTTAAGCCATAAGACCTTAGCCCCAACACCTAAACTGACGCCACGGATTGGCATGCCAAGCGGAGCAATCACCCGAGCCCGAGCTCGGAATTTTTCTAATATGTTTGTTAATTTTGCAGGAAAATTAATTGAAGAATTATACATTTCTGAGCCAACTTTGGAGTATCAAACAAGGCCAAAACACGTGATTAATTGGCATGGAGAAAAGGTGGACTTACAACCAAGAACCGAGCCTCCCGGAATCAAGCCCGCACATGAATCCGGTTGAAGTTCACGTTGCATGGTGAGTTAAAGTCACATGCAAACGTGACCAAATGTCCCACGACTCAACTCATCAACACTTCAATGGAGTGAAGGAATTTTATTGCATTTTTTAGTATAATTTTACGTTAATTTTTACGTTACATTTTATGAGAACCCGAGAGGGTTTCTCGGCTAGATACATTTTAGTTATTTTGCATGCTTTTGCATGGGGTTTTGCATGAGGGATTCTTGGCTGAAAGAAGGGTATTTTGGGCCATGAAAGAAGGGTAAATTAGCTGAAGGGGTGCAAGATCACGTGGCAATCACATTCTTGCATTCTCTTGGGTCCAATTTTCCCTCCTTTATTTTCATTTCCAGCATGCATGTTGCATGACTTTGGCTCATAATTTTCCCTCCTTTTTTCCTCTCTTTTCAGCTGATAAAACCTCCCCCAATGCTTGCTTGTAATTTCAATTTGGAATTTGAATTAAAGTTGCTTTGAACATCTCCCTCTCACAGGCATTTCTAACTTCAAAACCGGCAGTCAGCGCACCTCCGGCCACTAGGTTATCTCAAAGGAATCCTCCCTCCGAGCTGGAGATTTCTTGGTGCTTCAATACTCCAGCCTTCTTCAAGGACTTTAGGGTAAGGTTGAAGGTCACAAGCTCTTCCTTCCATCAATATTTTTTGTTTGGTTTTAGTTCTTTCTGCCGGCAGATTTTCGGCCACCACCAGAAATGCCGTTACTGTTCCATTACATTCCGACCGATCCATCCACGTGATTTCCTTCATTTTTGTAGGAATATCACCTATCTTCCTCTCAGAGTTCCACTTAAAATTTCAGCCCTAAATTCGATCGCATCGTTGAGTTATCGTTGTCCAAATTTCAGTCCCGATTCTGGAATTATCGGATTATCGTTTTCCCATTTAACCTAACTCGATTCTCCCACTTCCCAAATCTAATCCCCCTCCATTCCGTGTCATAAACCCAAAGCCCAAGGAGCTAACCCTAAGCCCAAAGAACTTAAGTCAAAGCCTAAAGAACTCAACCCAAAGCCCAAAGCCCTAAGCCTGCAGCTTTAAGCCTTAATACCTAAGCATAAAGCCCTGAGACCAAAGCCCAAAGCTGTAAACTCTAATCCTAAAGCCCTAACCCATAACCCCTAAGCCTGAAGCCATAAGGCCTAAGCCCAAGGAACTCAACTCAAAGTCGAAAGCCATAAGTTTTGAGCTTTAAGCTCTTATACTTGACCCCAAATTCCTAAAGATAAAAGCCCAAAGCCTTAAACTCTAATGCCATAGCCCTAACCCCTAAGCATTAGGCAGTAAGCCTTAAGCAAAAAGCTCGATGCTCTAAACCCTAAGTCCAAAGCCCTAAGCTCAAAGCTTTAAGTCTTAAGCCCAAAGCTCTAAGCCCAAAGCCCTTAGCCATAAGCTATAATCTTGAAACCATATGCTTAAAGCCTTATGTCTTAAGCCTTAAACTCTAATCCCAAAGCCCTAATCCCTGAGCACCAAGCACTAAGCCTTAAGCCCAAAGCCCTAAGCTGAAAGCCTTAAGTCTTAAGTCCAAAGCTCTATGCCCAAAGCCCTAAGCCCTAAACCATTGGCTATAATCCTTAAACCCTATGCTTAAAGCCCTAAGGCCATAGTCCAAAGCACTAAGCAACAATAATAAAGTTGTATGCCCAAAGCCTTATGCCTAAACAAGAAGCCTTCAGCCCTAACCTCTAACACCTAAGACCAAAGCTCTACTCTCAAAGCTGCAACCTCTAACTCTAAAGCTCTAAGATCAAAGTCGCTAATCCTATAGAGAGTAAAGCCCTAAACCCTAAGCTTTAAGCCATGTGCACAAAATCGTAAGCCCAAGCCCCTAAGCCGAATTACTAAGCCAAAATCTAAAAGGTATAAGCCCTAAGCTTTAATCCCAACGCCCTAAGCCCTTAGCCTGAAGCTTTAAGCCCTAATCCCAAAGTCGTAAGCCCAAAGCCCTAGGCTGAAAGCTATAGAACGTAAGCCCAAAGTCCAAAGCTGTAAGTTCTAATCCATGATCCCTAAAACCTTAGCCCTAAGCCTGAAGCACCAAGCCGAATCTCAAAGTCCTAATCAAAAAGCACTAAACATTAAGCCATAAGCCCAACACAAAGCCTAAAACCTTAAGTCCTAAGCTCTATTTGGAAGCCCTAATCCCAAAGCCCAAAGCCCTTACCTCTAAGCCCTAACAATTAAGTCCAAAACCAAAACCCATAAACTTTAATCCCAAAGCCATAACCTATAAGCCCTAAGCAATAAGACTTGAACTCAATACCCAAAGCTCTAAGCCTTAAGCTCTAAGCTGACATGCCACAAGAACCATCGATGAGATCCGAGCCTCAAGGAGTCAAGACCCGAGCCCACACCAAGGAATTTTCTGACTAGTGTGCTCTTTTTGTAGGGGATGTCTTACAAGGATTCAAGATAATGGACCCAACATTGAATGATAAGGAGAAGCCCAAGCAACTCCTCATTTGGAGAGCTAGCTGGCCATGGAGGTTTGATGGAAGGAGTTGAAGCCCACATGCTAGTTGTCCAATCAACAGAGAATGGAGACCACAATTTGATCCAGGACAACTTGACCTCCGAAAGCTTGCTCCTCCAGTTTGACAACAGGCTCATCCTCTAATGAATAAAATGTCTGCATAGGAAATGTAGTCAATCTCTCAAGGTTTCCAAAAAGTGGTAGAACATTCACATTAAATAGCGTTTTCTCTGTCAAACAATGCAATCACAGAGATCATATATCCAACATGATCCTTACTCGGGAAGAACCTTTTCCCCTTTTTGAAGTCCACAAGCCTCAAGACATTGGTCCAAGCCAAATTACAAGGCATAAGGATGCCTTACTCTGAGCCTTTTGAATGTATTTGTTTTTTGTTTCATCTTTACCAACTTACTTTTAGGGTTAGGGTTTGCAAAATGGGTTTCCCATGGGTTTCATGGGTTTTGTTGCTTTGTGGACCACAACCTCAAGACATTGATCTCTCTCGCTCTTGGATAGTTGATAGCTCCAAGAAAGAAGTCGGAAACAAGATTGGAGTGGACCACAGACATGTACCTCCCAAATCGGGTAAGGTTAAGGCTGTGGTCTCCCCTCCGTCCTTTGTGTTTGTGCTAAATTGGGTAAGGGTGTCTTGTTGCCCTGCGATTGACCTCCTCACTCTCATCTACTAGGGTGGGTAAGTCCTCTTTGTGAAGCATTTTGAATCAGTTTGGATTATTGAAAAATCGTGCTTCAAGCATTCTCCTTGGTTGTATTTTCTCGCACCGAAGACTGAACCTCCCGTGAGTAACATCTGACAAACCTGAGAATTATCTTTTAGTTTTGGCTTCCCTTCCAAGCTAGGGGAGCTAAACTTTGCTTCATTTCTTCAGCCACACTCGTGGTCTTTAGGGTAATGGTGCAATCCCTCAGCTCTTCCTCCATCCCGGTTACTTTTCTCAAGTTCTTCCGACCAACTCTCTTTATCACAATTTTTGGCGAGCTTTTGAGCATTCTTCCTTCCACTATAACTTTTGTTTCCCTCAAGATTTAACCCTCATTTTTGGAGGGTAAGATCTCCATTTATACTCTGAGACTCGCTCAAAATTTAGCCCCAAAATCAATTCTAAACTATAGATACGGCCATCTCAACTTAACCCATTTGCAGATTCCCAGGTTTTCTCCTTCCATATCCTTGAGTGGTGATCCTTTTTCTTTTTCCCCCTTCTTGAAACCTATCACTGAGATTGGGTAATAGGCTTAAGTGTTGATGCTAAGGGCTTAGGGCTTCGGCTTTTGGCTTGTCGCTTAAGTCTTAGGGCTAGGAATTGGTCCTTAAGGCTCATGGCCTAGGGCTTAAGGCATAAGACTACTTTTTATGAATAAGAGCTTACGATATAGGGCTTAAGGCTTTTGGAATTTGGCTTATGCTTTAGGGCTTAGTTCTTAGGGTGCACAACTTAGGGCAATGGGCTTAGGCTTATAGCTTAGGGCTGAAGGCCTAAGGCTGAAGTCATAGTGCTTAGGGCTTTGGGCTCAGGGCTTAGAGCTTAGAGCTTAAGGATTAGGGATTGGGGCTTAGGACTTAGGGCTTAGAGTTTAGGGGTTTTGGCTATAGGCTTTTGGCTTCTGGCTTTGGGCTTTGGGCTTCTTGACACAAAATGAGGTATGGGAGAAATCGGTGAAGATCAAGGATTCAAAGAGGAGACTTTCCATACTCATGAGGTGATGGAAGAAATCGGTGAAAGTCAAGAACCCAATAAGGAAATTTTAAATGCTCATGAAGTGGTGGAAATAATTGTTGAAGATCAAGAAACCGAGGGTGAGATTTTCAATAATCAAGAAGGACCACTTTTGGTGGTGAACCAAAGAGGATCTATCTCCCAAAATCCGAAGTGAAGTTTATTCAAAAGAGAACATCCAAGAAATTTGTAAGAGTTATCAAGATTTTTGTCCTTGTGCGGATTTGAGCCTAAAGAAGAGGTATTGTGTCCTTCATATCATGGAGTATTATTCAATCAAGGATGAGAAATTTTACAATTCTAGTGAGGAAGCCGGCGTATCCTTCATCAAAGGAACCCAGGAATATGATTTGGCTAATCACTTGGTAAGTTGAAAATCTTGGAAGCCTTTAATAGAACATTTCCATTGGACACAATTGTTTTGGGATGTGCATGAAGTTTTTGAGAGGAAGGCCAAGAATGCCCACTTTGAACGGTTAGTGATATCTTTCGTGATATCTATTGCCACCAATAACTTTACGAGACTTATGCATATTCGGTTTAAAGAATTCATGGGAAGTTTCCTTGTTGATTACTTCGTTGATGTTGTGGTTTATAATTGGGACTTTTCTACTCTTCTTGGGCATCTTAGATTTTTGTTTGGAACACTTTGAGTTACTAAAATTTATAGCCATTTAAAGAAATGGGTTTTTGTGCAAGAAATGATTAATTTCCTAGTGTTCCTTATTTTTAAGGATGGCATGGAAGTAGATGATTCCGAAATTGAGGCTATTCGAGATTGGCCTACTCCTAACGATGCCTCAGATGTGAAGAGTTTTCAAGGCATAGAGTTTTGAAGAAGTCCGATCTAGTAAAGAAGATGCATAACAATATGTACAAGGCTACTCAAAAGGTCAATAAGTCTTATGCCGAGATTGCTAACCGAGGAAAAAAGAAGGTAAAGTTTAAGGTGAGAAATTTTGTTTGGTTTAACCTAAGGGAGAAAGGATTTCCAAAGCCAGGGGGTTCAAAGCTAGCACCGAGGACCGATAGACTTTTCAAGATCTTGATGAAAGTAAATAAAAATGCCTTGAAGCTTGAGCTACCAGGAGAGAATCAAGTTTCGGCCACACTCAATGTTAAAGGACTATCTCCTTATGTTGGTGATGACGTGGAGGAAAAGGAGAAAGAAAATTCACCCTTGGATTTGAGGGCAAATCCTCAACAACCCCGGGAATATGACATGCCACGAGTTGAACAATCCATCGCCAATCCGAGAGAGGCCACAACCCGAGCTCAGGCTCGGTTATTTTCTAACAAGTTTGTTCTTTTTTCAGGGGAGGCAATACAAGGACTCAATATATTAGAACCTACCTTGGAGGACAAACAAAAGCCCAATCCATTCAATTTTGATGTCAAGGCACGACCCAATTGGTCCATGAAGGAGGGAGCATGTTCCCTTTGAAATAAAAGATGTAACACTTAGCTTTAGGTTTAATTTTTGCAAACAAACTTTAGATTTAGATTTGAATTTAGAAGATTTTATTTTCAGATTGTGAATCTCCCCCTTTGGAGTTTTTCCCTCCAAAGAATCAGTCTCCAGAATCCATATTCCGGCCACCTAGAGACAACCGGAGTTGGTCATCCTTCCGAGCTAGGACGACCTATCCTTACTACATTTCTAAAGCCATCTTCATGGTCTAAGGGTGAGAGTGTGGATCATCAACTGAAGCATCCATTTTTTTACGTGAAAGGAACTACCTTTTACTGCAATATTCTCTATTCGGTCAATCCGCATCTGTCTTCCATCTCACATGCACAACCTGCAAACCATCTATGAGAAATTCACCAAAAATTTGAAGAATTATTCTACCCTCATCCATTTAGAAAACCTCCAAATTTCATCCTCAAACTCACCCCCGTTTCCAAGATACAATCGTTTCAACTCCATCCCTGTTTTCTCAGATCTACAGAGAATAATTTTTCCTACTAACCGCTTTCACCATTTTCGGTATAATTCTCATTACGTCGGTGAGATCCTAATAAGTTTTGGAAGATCTATCCTACACTCATGCATCACAATACCCTCCAAATTTCATTAAAAATCTCAATCCCGTTTGCGAGATCCAAGCATCCAAAGTTCTTCTTAAATCTGTTTTTTTGGGTAATCCCTAAAAATCTGCCGATCCAAAATATTTCCCTTATTCCCATCCCTCATTTCGTGTCAATTCTGGCTTTGGGCTCTGGGCTTTAGACTTTGCGCTTAGGACTTAGGGCTTAGGGATTAAGGCTTAGTGCTAAGGAATTTGGGCCTTGTCACTTAGAGATATATCTTATGACTCTTGGCATACGACTTCGGTGTTAGGGCTTAGAAAATTGGGCTACGAGCGTAGGGGATTGGGCTTAGGCCTTTGAGCTTAGGGTTTCAAGAGTATAGACGACTTAGGTATTAGGGTTGAGGTATTTGTGCTAAAGGCTTACTTCCTTAGGATTAGGGCTTTGAGATTAGAACTCATGCCTTAGGTCTTTCGGCATAGAGAGTTTGTGCTTAGAGATTAAGGTTTATGCTTTACGGCTTAGGACATAGGGCTTAGATATTAGGTTTTAAGGCTATGGGCTTTTGACTTTAGGCTTATGAGTTAAGGCTTATAGCTTATGGCTTTGGTCTTAGATCTTAGTGGTTTGGGTTAAGGGCTTAGGGATTAAGGCTTAGGGCATATGGATGAAGGCTTAGGGCTTAGGACTTAGGGCTTAGGGCTTTGGTCTTTGGGCTTAAGGCTTATATTTTAGGGCTTAGGGTTGACATCTTTGGGCTTGGGCTATGGGCTTCAAGATTATTACTTTGGGATTAGGGTTCTTAGATTATGGCTAAGGGCTTAGACTAAAGTCTTAGAGCTTAGGGTTTTGGGCTTAGGGCTTAGAGTTAGGGTTAGGGCTAGCGCTTAGGGTTAGGCCATAGGGCTTACTACTAAACAATTAAGGCTAAGGGCTTAGGGTATAGTGTTGAGGGAAATGGCTTTCAACTTTGGGCTTATGGCTTAGGGTTTAGGAAATAGGGCATAAAGATTAGCGCTTAAGGCTTAGGTCTGAGGGTTGAGGCTTAGACCTTAAGGCATGGGTATGTGCTTAGAACTTAGGTGTAACATCCTTCTTGACTCGAAATATATTCATTAATTTTTTCTAACTTCCAATGTAAAACACTTTCTCGTAAAATCATTCGAGGCAATCATGAAAACTAAATTTACTTAAAACACATTTACAACATATTAGGTGCAATAAACTGTTTACAAGCTATAATATACAGTTGAAAACTTCTTTTCCTACATGAAATCGGATTAGTGTAGAATTTTTTTCAGACACGAAATCGGAATTTGAACAAAATTGATAGTTTTCTGTCAACTTTGATGAAATATGCACAACCTCCATCAATTCCAAATTTTCATTAGTCATAAACATTATATCACAACATTTGTTGGTGAATCAATAAATAGAACCATGGAGAAAAACTTCTAGTTTTTATGTACCACTCATAACCAACTTACAAAACCATTGATAATCCCATAATTCTCATTTATACTTTTTTTGGATAAGTAAATTATATTGATGGAAAAAAAGTTTATAGCTTTTTCGTTAGAACCTAAGCCTAAAGGAATGAAGCTACAGGTAAGCAACTCATCTAGCAGAAGGAAAAAGTTAAAGCAAAATGATAGCACAGATGGAGCAGGGAAGTCACGCATTGGTGCCTCATCATATCACATGAATAGACAAGTAACCAACTATATATCCTATATGAAAACACAAACCGGTTCTACAATGTATTACTATTAAAACAAGGTTACAATAGCACTTGCAATAAAGCAATGGTAGCAAAACAATAGTGGTATTAGAAAACACAAACGAAACATACTGAACTCTTTGGACAGATGATCTGGGAGGTGGAAGGCCAAAATGAGGTCTATGGTGTGTTGATTTGAGGTTGAGAGTCTAAGGGAGATTCAATCCTAGCTAAAAGATATGGATAGTGTGAATACAGGGGTTTGACAACATTGAGCTCTATACGTTTAATCACCAATTCAGGATGATCAAACTTTCCCTCAAAAGTACGGGAGTTACGGCAGCCCACAGGTGGTAAACTATGGATGATAGAATGATTCTGAGGGTTAGAGCTTTTTTGGAGTTCTTTTTCTTGGCTTCTTTTTTTTTCCATTTTAACCCTGGCATGGGAAGACATGTTTCTAGAGAAGCCAAATTTGTGCTTGATGGCCATCGAAACAGTAGAAGAAAAATAGCATAAAAAGAATAGGTATGAGGCACAGAAAGCACAAGAATCTTCGATTCCTAGGAAGAGAAGTTTTTCTTTCATTTTCAACCGACCTAGGGTTGCGAGAAAAAGAATGAAGGAGTGCTTGAGGGTTGGACCAAACACCCAGACTACTTTACACCAGGGCTTTCTAGGGGCCGAAGGTCTTAAGAAATTGTAGACTTTGGAAAGACCTTTATTTTGGGATCCAAGTTTCCAAGCAGTGAGATTTGCTTCAGCTAATTCCTTAGATCCTGACTTATCCTTGATGATATCCTGGATTTGCGGGAGTTTTCTAAAGAGGGGAGAGGCGCGATATCCAACCTTCTAGTCCCAAAATTCAACTTATTTGATGTAGAATTGTTGGATCCACCTGTACCACAATGTGTCTTTCTTTCCATGAATATTTAAGAGTGTTTTGGATAGAAGGCCTATTCCATATCTCAATGTCTCGGAAACCCAGGCCTCCTTCTTTAGGGTGGCAAGAATCTGACTAGGCAATGTTTGGGTTGGATTTCCCCCAAAGGAAGTTTTGAAAAATCTGGGCTATCTTAAGGCGAATTGGGCCGGCTAATTGAATATTGATATCCAAAAACATTTCACCCCTTGTAAGACAAATTTAATAAGCTCAGCCCTGGCGGCATAGGAGAGAGTGACAACACTCCAACTATCAACATAGTTCTTGAGCCTATAGATGAGACTGTCATAATTATTTAAATTGAGCTTCTTTGCAGAAAGGGGAATGCCAAGATAGTGTCAAGGAATTTTTCTCAGCTCAAGATTATGGATCGGAGAATTTCTCAAAGATTTTGATCATTAATTCCAATGGAATAAAGGTTAGATTTCAGGAAATTCATCCAAAGTTAGGAGACCTTTCTGAAATCTGCAAGACACAAAAAGAGGAATTGGATGAAGATGGAGTCCCCCCTCGAAATTAGAAGGAGGTCATCAGCAAAGGCAAGATGTGTGAGCCCTAATGGTTTACACATTGGATGAAATTTGTATCCTAATTTGGGAAGCCTGCAACAGATGAGTTTGGAGAAGTACTCAAGGCAAATAACGAAGAGATAAGGAGATAATGGGTCCCATTACCTTAGACCTTTGGCACCCAAGAAAAACCCATGCAGTCGGCCATTGATCTAGATTGAATAAGTTTTAGTCAAAAAACATTCGACGATCCAAGATACAAAGATATCTAGGAAACCTAGAGTTAGAAGGATGTCTTTTAGGAAAGTCCATGATACTGAATCAAAAGCTTTCTGGAGATCAATTTTGATGAAACATCTAGGGGAAGCTCGTTTAGTATTGTATTTCATGATGAGCTCATGCATAAGATGTATATTCTCAATCATATGTTTGCATTTGATAAAGCCAGCTTGAGCAGGGTCAATGATAGTATCCAAGGTCATTGATAATCTAGCTGCTAGGAATTTGGTAATGACCTGTAGAAGACATTAAAATAGGAAATGGGCCTAAAGTCTTCAGCTTCTGAAGCATGGCTCTTTTTAGGTATTAGAGCAATTATTGTGCGGTTCCATTGCTCCAGAAGGTGACCAGAAGCCAAAAATTCCTTAATAGCTCTAACAAAATCCTTGCTAGTTATGTCCCAGGTTTTTTTGAAAAATTTTGAAGTGTATCCATCAGGGCCGGGGGTTTTATCATTATCAATACTAAGCAGGATGATGTAGATTTCATCAGAGGAGACGGCTTTGGACAAAGAAGTATGAAGGTCCAAAGAAATCAGGGGGCTCATCTTGATGATGTTTGGATCCATGGGAGTAGAGCATTCTGTTATCCACAGTAGATTTCTAAAGTAACTTAGTAACTCATCTGAGACCTGGTCTAAGGAAGAGGTGGATGAGCCGTCAGATTTCATGAGAGAAGTTATGAAGTTTTGCTTAGCATTTATTTTGACGAGAGACTGAAATAATTTTGTACGTTTATCACTCTCTAGTAGAAATTTACACTTAGCCTTCAGCTGGTAAAAGCCCTTTTCTACTTTGCTTAGATTGATCATTTTGTTCCTGAGGTCCGAGAGGGCGGGGGGAGAATCGGGACTAAAGGAACTAGATAGAAATGTTTCTTGAGCATTTTTTAGATCCTCCTTAGCTTTCCTAGCTCTAGCAGAGATGTGAGAGAAATTGATGTCATTGAGCTCTTTGAGGCCACATTTAAGGCTTCTGAGCTTTGATCTTAGAATGTATTGGTGATTTTCATGTTCCGGTCTCTTCCATAAAGAGTCTACAATGTCACAGAAACGATCATGGTCAGTCCACATGTTGTAAAATTTCCACGGAATCTTACCTAGAGGGTTGGAGTCGTGCTTGGATACAATGCATGGTGTATGATCAGACAGACTTACGGGAAGGAATTTAGCCTTAGCATGTTGGCAATTTAATAGCCAGTCATTGTTAACAAGGGCTCTATCTAATTTGGACCACACCCTACCATTAGACCAAGTGACAAAACTACCAGAAGAAGGGAGGTCTGTAAGTCCTAGATTGGAGTAGCAATCTTTGAAATCATTTCTCTATTAGAGACTTCAACATTGCTTTTGCGATCTTTTGGAAATAGAACCGCATTGAAATCTCCCATGATTAGCCAAGGCTTGGAAGGGAGGGGGTTAACATTAGCTAGATTATTCCATAGACCTCTTATGTCCATGACAGAATGGAGGCCATTGACAAAAGAGGCCAGGATGGAAAGTTTGCTGACTTTGCATTTAATGGTAGAGTGGATAACTTGGGGATGAGATTCCAATAGATCAAACTCTACATTTTATGAGTTCCAAAGTACAACAATGCGACTGCTAGGGTGAAGATGGAAATTTGTGATAAATTTCTATCCACAAAGCCTTTTAGCAACAAAGCTTGAAACTTTCTCTCGGGAAGTCTTGGTTTCAAGCAAACCAATAACATCGATTTTGGATTTTTTGATGAGGCGGATGACCTCATCCTGCTTTAGGGGCAAGTTGAAATCCCTAATATTCCAATCATAAAGGATCATGTTGGGGGAAGGGAAGGGACCTCCTGGAGTGTGTGTCCTAATTTCCCACGCACTAATTTTTTCTGGCTTTTGGCTTGACGAGTCATGAGGGCTTTTTGATTTTTCTTAGACCCCTTGGATCAGGTGACGATTTTGAAGGAAGATTGATCTTCCGAATCAGGAGGTATGGATTGAAGAGAAGCAGTTGAGCTTTCGGCAACAATTGTGTCTTGGGATCCAATGTCAATCAATGCCATTAGGTTTGATGGGAGATCCGATGAAGTAATTTCCTGATGGAGAGGGGGAGCGGCTTGCTCGGGTAATCTGGTCGCTAAGGATAGCCGGGTTGGGGAGGGTGGATGAGGTTTTTATTCCTGGGTCAGCTAGGGTGGGTTGGGAACTTTCCTGATGTTTGGGAGACGTTTAGGGAGTTTTAGATAAGGTTTAGTCCTTAACTTCAACCAAAAGTCTGCAGTTGGAGATTTGGTACCCGATTGTACGGCAATGGGAACAATACCCAAGCTCCGATTCGAAGGTGACCCTTTGAGTGAATGCCTTTCCATTTGTGGCTATAAGTTTTACTTCTCTCACTAGTTCTTTGGAGACATCAACTTCAATTAGCACCCTTGCATGTCCGATCCGGCCCAAAGTTTTGGTCAACATGTCAGTCATGATAGGTTTGCCGATCTTGGATGATATTCTTCTCAATATTTGGTCACTTCAACATTCTAAAGGAAGGTTTGGAAATATTACCCAAATAGGAACCGATTTAATTTCGTCCTCTACAAAATTAAACCAATCCAGCATAACCTTGAGCAAAAGAGATCAACCATACACCGAATAAAGCGCTCCGCTTAGAAAATTTTCACAATTGGAACCCGATTCAAAGATAAAAGTATTCCATCCATTTGTGTTTGGTATCAGCTTCAGTGAAAATTTCCAAGAATCAATTAGCCGTTTTCCTAACATCGATGATTTCATTGGGGAAGATTTGGATGACTTCTTATTCGGACGGATTGTAGGCTAATTCGTGTCCATGACCAACATTACGGCTGTTTTTGACCATGTCCGCATAGGTTCGTGAAAATTCAAAAAATTTAGGCTCATATCCTAATTGAGGCTATTTGTCGAGCCGGTTGTGGGCAAAGTGGGTACTCTCAGAAGTAGGGGAGGTTAGGAGATCAGATGTGACAAAAAATTTAGAGCAATTTTCATTGCTCGGTTCCTGCACAGGAGACAAAAACTTCCCAAACAAACTAGTGTTATCAATAGAAATAGAGGTATCGGTTTTACCTAGACATTCCGACAAGGTCGACACCGGCAGCAGTGGGATGCCAAGATTTTCTTTAATTTCTTCGCCATTGCGGAGAAGAACTGCTTGCTTCAGCTATTAGTTACCAGAAAGAAGTTTTCTGCTTTGAGAGATGGTCAGAAAATCAGAGTCGGAGTTGGTCGAAAAGATCAGTAACGACGTGACTGGTTCAGTCGAAGATCAGTTGGGTGTCACCGAAGTTATTTAAAACTTTGATCTTGAGATTGAAATAAGTTCCAAATATTAGCTTGAAGGTGCTCGAGGCGGAAATTTTTTTTGTCGAGAGCCAAAAATGGCTAGTCGGTCCCGGTATCGGCTAGCCCACGATGGTAACTGCTAGCCGGCGACAACCCCACTGAAAGTTACAACGATTGAGCAGGACAACTACTTTTGCAGCGATTCTCCGATTCTGACGAGAGGGAGAAAACGAGAAGAACAAGTAGAATAACCAACAAAGCAAACTCGAGAGTTACAGTCAACAAGGATTGAGGGAAAACAGCAAGAGAGCAGCGGCGATCTGGCGCCTTCAGCAAAATTCGAGAGAACACTCTCCTTACCATATTTTTCAGTTTTCATTCATGTATACTTAATGTAATCCTGTGTATAACAATAATTATTCTAAACCAGGTTATATAAGGTCATACCTCTTTATTTCTAGATCAAAAAATTCCTTTTGATGAGAGGAATGCTTCGTATAAGAAGATTGGAGGCTAATTTCAGCTCCTTCCCTTGAACTTTCACTTTCTCTCTGTAAACCCTTTTTAGTGAAATTCTCTCTCTCTTTCACCCCTTCTCTCTCTTCAGCATGAAAATGGCTAATCAGCCACTCTCCAATATTTCTAAATGGTTCAAGGGTGAAATTACCATTTTGCTAAATTTATCCATTTACTTTTATCATTTTACCATTAATTGCTTAGTTCAAATTAGTTCTAAGATAAACCTAATGTTAACTTAATTAATCACGATTAGTAATTCTTAATGTAATTTTTTACTAATTATGTCCTAATCATAATTTGGTACTAATCCTTTAGTGACATCTGTCATACTCTCATTCGCCTTCATTTTCTACTCCTAATTCAGTATGTTTTACTTCAAACAAATTTTTAATTGAATCATTTGATACCATAAAAATTAACTTGTATACTGGTATTACATTCTACCCTCCTTACAAATATTTTGTCCTCAAAATTTCAAGCATCAAACAGATGATGGTATTGACTTCTCATATCGTCTTCCTATTCCCAGGTTGCTTCTTCTACTTGGTGATTACTCCAAAAAACTTTAACGAAATGGATCTTTTTATTTCGAATTTATTTGGTCAAGTAATCAAGAATTCAAATCGGTTGCTCCACATACTTCAATGTTGGTCGAATTTCGATGTCTTCTTGTTGTACCACTTGAGATGGATCTCTTAAGCACTTCCTTAACATAAATACATGAAACACATTGTGCACTCCAACCATTGATAATGATAGATTTAGTTCATATGCCTTATCTATAAATTTTTTCTTAAAAAGAAAGGGGCCAATAAATCTCAAGCTAAGCTTTCCCTTTCCTCCAAATCTTACTACACCTTGAAATGGGGAAACCTTTAAAAATACTTCAGCTCCCTCGTTAAATTCTAACTCCCTTCTTAGTTGATCGACATAACTCTTTTGTCGGCTCTGAGCTATCTTTATTTTGTCTCTGATTATCTTCACTTGATCTAGTGTTTGTTGAAAGATTTCAGGGCCTAGTATCGTGGCTTCTCTCATTTCATCCAAACACAAGAGAGATTGACACTTTCAACCATATAGAGCTTCATATGGTGCCATATCAATTGTAAGAGAATTCTACTAATGGTAGCTTCTTGCGCCATATAGTATTAAACTCAATTACACATTATCTTAACGTATCTTCTAATGTTTGTATAGTCCTCTCTATTTGCCCATCAATTTTAGGATAGACTACGGTACTTGTAGCACCCGCACTTTTTGAAACATGTCATAAGTAAATTATCAGTGTACATTACTTATGTGATTTTGGGTACAAAACGTTTTGTTATTAAAGTTTGTTGAAGTTAATGTTGGATTGTTTAAAGTTGGTTAATAATGATGTTGCAAATTATGAATATGTTGATTGACACTTGTGATGATCGGTTGTTAGGGAAAAAAGTATAGATTTACGCATTATTTAGAGGTTGACACTTTAATGTGTTCTGCCCAAATAACAATCTACATTTTTGTAGGACTGATTGACTGATCTTCAGAGATAATTAAAGGAGGAGCCAAAATTTTTTATGGAAAATTTTGATAAATCAAATTAATATTATTAAATTTATATGAAGATGATTGGTGACTTTGAGGAGCAGCTTAGAAGAGGTGGAATGGATCTTCTTTTCCTTACTTTTCACCTCCACCTTACATTATTTACCTTTTGATTTTAACCCTAGCTAAACCTCATCTTCAGACATCTTTGAGCTACAAAAATGCTCTCTCCCTCTCTGTATTTTCTCCATATTTGAGAGTTGTGGTGGATTTTTGGTTAGAAGTTAAGGAAAAGAAGAGTTTTGTGCACCTAAAGTGAAGTTAGTCCACCCTAAAAGCAAGGAAAGAAAGGAGAGGAGAAACCCACGACCAAGAGGTTTAGGATTTAAAGTTCTCTGTTATAAGGTATCAATCTTACCCTAAAATGATATTTAAGTTGATGTATTAGCTTTCGGTGGTTGATTGTACATGATTTGCACGTATTATGTCAAATTATGCAAAATTTCAGACAATTATGTGCTGTTTCGGACTTCGAATTTTTAAGTGGTCTTCAAGTGGTCAATTAACTTTAACCTCTTCATATTATTTAAAATAGACATATTAAAGATGATCTTGACACTTGAATCACTTTAAATGGATTATTGTAGATCAAGTTACAGAGATTTGAAATTGCTGCAAAAACAGGGCATTTCCGAGATTTCTCATTTGAGTTTCTTTTATGGTATTAGAGTTACCAAGTAATCAAGTAGAAGAAATTAAGCTATCAAGTGACCAAGTTTAAGCTAAGAACCTAAGGTAAGTTCAACATCGCTTGTCTTTGGCCTAGCAATAGGTCTACATTGCAAAGAGTAATTCTTGAGGATTTATATAAATTGTTATAGTTAGAATGTGACTTTTATGATTCATGCACGATATTTGACTGTTTGGGGTGTAACGCACAATACACCGACCTCAAGAAATTTGGGGAATGTTTGTGTGCATGTTTGCTATTGATTGATTGTTTGATATATTGTATTAGAATTTAATGTCATTACTTGAGGATATGCATAAGGCTTATGTCACCATGTTCATGCATCATGTTTTCATAAAGGTAGAAAAATGTTTTACATGCATGGTTTATATGATGTAACCCAACTGAGTATTGAAGGTGAAATTGAGTAAAGCCGCCTTCAAGGAGGCCATATGGTGCTAATCCTCAATTTTGTCATACTTTCAATATTTAATGCATAATGTACGTAATTATCTAATGTTCTGGGTGGGATTAAACTTGGTTCTCCTTTACTGCGGACTTTACAGTTGCCATTAATTTTTTTTTCCTGGACCACATGGTGCCTTTCATCCCTGAACGATGGGTTGCCCACACTAAAGTAAATACGTGAAAAGAAATAAAATAAATGTATATGAAAAAATGGCATGGTTTTATAAAATTCATAGTCATGTAGTTCATGTTTAGGACACTCTATGTTTTTTACTGACCCTTAAGTTCATTAGATTAAGCTTTCTAATGTAGGTGATGACATTGACACTGAGGAGTTTACTCCTGGTTCCTAGATTGATGCAGTGGAGGGAGTTTGTCCGGTGCAGATGCTTGGGATCGTTAAGCAAATTTGATCGGTGTTGTGGCACGTAAAATGAATTTATATGTATTTTGAAAGTTGCTTTTAAGAATGTGTTTTGGTATAAAAAAAACATATTTTGTAAAATAAGTGTTTGTAATGGTTTGTAAACCTTATGTTTCGTTAACAAGAAATGTAAATTGTAAGGTTGTTTTATAATCTAAATGGGTTTGCTTTAAATAAAGTTTTCCGCTGTATTTTAAGGTAAATTAATTAATTAACACATTTTGTTAAAGTAAAACATTTAGAAAAAAAATGTAAAGAAAGACAGGACGTTACAGTACTGAAATTCAACTTTATGTCCATTACTTCATGTAAACGTCTCCAAAACTTTGATATAAACCTTGAATCTTGATTTGACACAATAGATATCGATACTCCATGCAATTTACTATTCCTTATATGACACGGAATGGAGGGGGTTTAGATTTAGGAAGTGGGAGAATCGGGTTAGGTTAAATGGAAAAACGATAATCCGATAATTCCAGAATCGGGACTGGAATTTGGACGGCAATAACTCAACTATGCGATCGATTTTCGAGCTGACATTTTGAGTGGAACTCTGGGAATAAGATAGGTGATAGTCCTCCAAAAATGAAGGAAATCACGTGGATGGATTGGTTGGAATGTAATGGAACAGTAACGGCATTTTTGGTGGTGGCCAGAAATCTGCCGGCGGAAAGAACTAAAACCAAACGAAAAATATTGATGGAAGGAACAACTTGTGACCTTCAACCTCACCTTAAAGTCCTTGAAGAAAGCTGGAGTATTGAAGCACCAAGAAATCTCCAGCTCGGAGGGAGGATTCCTTTGAGATAACCTACGATGGCCAGAGGTGCGTCGGCTGCCGGTTTTGAAGTTGGAAATGCCCGTGAGAGGGAGATGCTAAAAGCAACTTTAATTCAAATTCCAAAATTATTTTACAAGCAAGCATTGGGGGAGGTTTTATCAGCTAAAAAGAGAGGAAAAAAGGAGGGAAAATTATGAGCCAAAGTCATGCAACATGCATGCTGGAAATGAAAATAAAGGAGGGAAAATTGGACCAATGAGAATGCAAGAATGTGATGGCCACGTGATCTTGTACCCCTTCAGCCAATTTGCCCTTCTTTCTTGGCCCAAAATACCCTTCTTTCAGCCAAGAATCCCTCATGCAAAACCCCATGCAAAAGCATGCAAAATAACTAAAATGTATCTAGCCGAGAAACCCTCTCGGGTTCTCCTAAAATGTAACGTAAAAATTAACGTAAAATTATACTAAAAATGCAATAAAATTCCTTCACTCCATTGAAGTGTTGATGAGTTGAGTCGTGGGACATTTGGTCACGTTTGCATGTGACTTTAACTCACCATGCAACGTGAACTTCAACCGGGTTCATGTGCGGGCTTGATTCCGGGAGGCTCGGTTCTTGGTTGTAAGTCCACCTTTTCTCCATGCCAATTAATCACGTGTTTTGGCCTTGTTTGATCCTCTAAAGTTGGCTTAGAAATGTATAGTTCATCAATTAATTTTCCTGCAAAATTAACAAATATGTTAGAAAATTCCCGAGCTCGGGCTCGGGTGATTGCTCCATTCGGTATGCCAATCCGTGGCATGTCATCCTCCCCGGATTCTTGAGGATTTGACCTCAAATCCAAGGGGAAGTCAGCTCCATCTTGTTCATCTTCATCATAGCCAGCAAATGGAGAAAGATCTTGTACATCATATGTGGCTAAAAGTCCATAATTGCCGGGTAACTCGAGTTTGCATGTACTTGGGTTGAATTCATCACCCCGAAAATTCTTCATGCTTGAGACCTTCTTAAAAGTGAGCCATCCATGAACAATTTCTATTGGTGTTTCATAAGATTCTATGCATTTCACAACAACATCATTCTTTCCTCAGCCAAAGTAATCATTAATCCGGTTTATACTATGCCACCACATAACTAGTTCAACATGAGTTTCACTATCCCAATTATAATCCATAGTGTTCCCATAATAATCAGCAATGTATTCTTCCAAGTATTCATGGGATCTAATATGCATAAGTACTGTAAAATCTTTGGAGCTATTAGTTAGCAAGAAAGGAACTACTAACCAATCGTGGCGGGTGCACGCCTATTGTGATTTCCGAAAGTAATCATTCTTTCCATGCACGGTGTTTTCTCTATTCACTCCTTTAGGGCACCAAGACTTCACATTATCACCACATGTTAGAAGGATGAGAAGTTGTAAACCATTTAACCACCAAAAGAAGTTGATAACCCAAATTCGTCCATGTGTTTCTTCCCAAACTAAACGTTCATCCCAAGATAAAAATAATATCCAAAACATAAGGTTGGTTGAAAACTTTTCCATCTTAAAATAGAGAATAAACCACGCACTTGTATACTTCTCCTTGTTCTCAATGACATGATCAATCATAATCTTATTCCAAGGAAGCAAAACAGTTTTAAAGGCCGTTGTACCAACTTCAAGATCACGAGTATTTAGTATCTCATCACACCAAGCTTTTGTATCCAATGACCATGGTTCATGTAGACAAAATGTATCAAAATTCAAAAAGCTTCTAAAATCATCATGTGTAATTCCAAATAAGTTGTCCCTCATTAATTTCTCAATTTTGCAACTAAGCAAAGCAAGTTCATAATTTTGCAAGAAAAGTTCCTTAGCTCCAAAATTTGCATGCTCGAAAACAACCACGAAATTCTTCTTCAAAAAGTTCACGTCAACATCACTAAAATGTCCACTATCTATCCAGCCAATCTCATGAAGATAATTAAGCACTTGGTTAAATGGATCATACCTTTTGGCCACAACCTTGTTCGGTTTGACCATTTCATCCTCTCGGTCTACTTGGATACAATGGTATTCCATTACAAGCTCTTCAAAATCATTTGTCCATTCCATGCAAGGATGAGAGGTTGCTGTAAATATTGGATCTACATACCCGAAGGGTTGGTTCACGGTCGTTCGAGACATAGGGTGGGCGATCCCGGCTTGTTGGAGCTCTATCTTTATTGAGGTTCCTTCTTCAATACTTGCTGCCAACGGAAGATCCACAATCTTTTCTTCTTGGTTAGGCTCGTGATGGGGCTCCAAGATAGCACAAGAGTTTTCAGATTCCTTGGAGGAGTGATTATCCTCAATACCGACAATTTCTTCCACTTGTTCGGCTTCTTTTTCAACAACCGGTTTAACTTCTTCTTCTTTCTTTTGAGGCATAAACAAATTGGTTTTGGCCAAGCTCTCCTTCTTAATAAGTTCATCCTTGGCCACTTGAGCCGGTTCGAGAGGAACTAATTTGAATGATCGTCCGTTGAATTTGAAGGAATATTGATTTGAAAAACCATCATGCATAACTCTCCGATCGAATTGCCATGGTCTCCCGAGTAATAAGTGGCTTGCACTCATGGGAACCACATCACACATCACCTTATCTTTGTAACTTCCAATAGAGAAATCAATGCATACTTGCTCGGTAACCTTGAGGTCTTCCTCATCATTGATCCAACGTAATTTATAAGGCCTCGGATGCAAACTAGTTTTCAACTTAAGTTTATCAACTAAATCCCGAGATGCTTCGTTAGTGCAACTACCACCATCAATAATAAGTGAGCATACCTTTTCTTGGATCAAACACCTACTATGAAAGATGTTCTCTCGTTGGAGTTCCTCTTCTCGAGCTTGAGTACTAAGCACTCTTCGGATAACTAATGACAGATGTGTTTCTTCAACACCGGGTTCCAATTTTGGTTGATGGCTGGAACCACTTCTCAAGGCCATTCTTCAATCTTAAAATCACATAAAAACAGATGTAAAGAGGAAGGTGGGGAGGGATTTATGGCTCTGATACCAAATGACACGGAATGGAGGGGGTTTAGATTTAGGAAGTGGGAGAATCGGGTTAGGTTAAATGGAAAAACGATAATTCGATAATTCCAGAATCGGGACTGGAATTTGGATGGCGATAACTCAACGATACGATCGAGTTTAGGGATGAAATTTTGAGTGGAACTCTGGGAGGAAGATAGGTGATAGTCCTCAAAAAATGAAGGAATTCTCGAGGATGGACCGGTTGTAAATTAATCGAACAATAACGGCGTTTTTGGTGGTGGCCGGAAATCTGCCGGCAGAAAGAACTAAAACCAAACAAAAAATATTGATGGAAGGAAGAGCTTGTGACCTTCAACCTCACCCTAAAGTCCTTGAAGAAGGCTGGAGTATTGAAGCACCAAGAAATCTCCAGCTCGGAGGGAGGATTCCTTTGAGATAACCTACGGTGGCCGGAGGTGCGCCGGCTGCCGGTTTGAAGTTGGAAATGCCCGTGAGAGGGAGATGCTCAAAGCAACTTTAATTCAAATTCCAAATTGAAAATTACAAGCAAGCATTGGGGGAGGTTTTATCAGCTGAAAAGAGAGGAAAAAAAGAAGGGAAAATTATGAGCCAAAGTCATGCAACATGCATGCTGAAAATGAAAATAAAGGAGGGAAAATTGGACCAATGAGAATGCAAGAATGTGATGGCCACGTGATCTTGCACCCCTTCAGCCAATTTGCCCTTCTTTCTTGGCCCAAAATACCCTTCTTTCAGCCAAGAATCCCTCATGCAAAACCCCATGCAAAAGCATGCAAAATAACTAAAATGTATCTAGCCGAGAAACCCTCTCGGGTTCTCCTAAAATGTAACGTAAAAATTAACGTAAAATTATACTAAAAAATGCAATAAAATTCCTTCACTCCATTGAAGTGTTGATGAGTTGAGTCGTGGGACATTTGGTCACATTTGCATGTGACTTTAACTCACCATGCAACATGAACTTCAACCGGGTTCATGTGCTGGCTTGATTCCAGGAGGCTCGGTTCTTGGTTGTAAGTCCACCTTTTCTCCATGCCAATTAATCACGTGTTTTGGCCTTGTTTGATCCTCTAAATTTGGCTTAGAAATGTATAGTTCATCAATTAATTTTCCTGTAAAATTTACAAATATGTTAGAAAATTCCCAAGTTTGGGCTCGGGTGATTGCTCCATTCGGTATGTCAATTCGTGGCATGTCATTATATGTTGAGTTCGACATATTATTATACTGGGAACGTCATCTTTACTAGTAGAAAATTTGCAGATTTGTGTAAGCAATCTATGATTACGCATATGCTATCATGTTAGTTTGTAGTTTTGGGTAATCTAAAAACAAAATCCATTGAAATATATTCCCACTTCCACTCTTGGATAGGCAAGGGTTTGAGAGTTCCTGCTGGACGTTGGTGTTCTGCCTTTATTTGTTGGCAAATTAAACACAATTTAATATAATAGCAACGTCTTCTTTCATATTCAGTCACTAAAAAGGTAACTTCGAATCTCGATACATTTTCGTAGTTCCAGGATGTATTGAGAACGTAGATGAATGTGCTTTAGATAATACCTTTCTTCGTAAATCTAAATCTTGTGGTACTTACCATCGGTTTTTTGAATTTTAAAATACCATCTTCTGAACAATGAAATTCGGAAGATTTATCGAGATCCATTTTTTACTTATAATCCAAATATCTTGGATCTCTCTATTATGCCTCTTTGATATCATCCAAAATGTAGGTCAAACCGTTAATGCAGCCATCTTACTGGTCACTTCTATTACAAGCTCAAGATCGAATATGTGGATCTCTAATTGTAATGCAACTGATAAAGCAAATTATGTTGGTTGCTTGAGCATGTTGTTCTAACAAGAAAAGTCAATCGATCTAACAAAAATTCGCATTTGAAAAATTTTGCATATAACTTGTGCTGCCTCAGTTAATCTAAAACAATCTCCAAATGCTTTTCATGTTCTTCTTTGCTTGTGGAATAGAATAGGATATCATCGATAAAAAATGATTATAAAGCTGTGTAAATATTCATCTAGAACAAGGGTTGATACACTCTCCCAAAAATTGTTCATGGACTTCGTGATCAAACATCGAGAGCGGTACCTCGTCTTGTGTTACATATTTTGTTGCACCGTCTCATAATCTTTCATGCAAATACAAAAATCGTCAACTACCAGTAGAAATTAATCGTAATTGTGTACGATCTCTCGTTTACTCGTGTGAGTGACATTTTTTTTTATAATGTCTACCAATAGTACTAGTGGTAGATTCTTACGCATAGTGTTTTGCACAATTTATTCACTGCGCTCTATTTTCTAATTTTCTTCCTATTTTTATTCCCTTTAATTCAAAATAATTCCAAACATCCAACATTTTAAGTTTCTTAGATCTAGGTGAAGATATGGATGTTTATACAGATGTGTGACCAACGAAAATATAGGATTACTAGAACAAATTTATTGAATTTTATCATCATGGAAAGGAGAATAGAATTGTGTGTAGTGTGCATCAATATCGATATAAATTAAAGCAAATAAAATTTTAAATTAATACTGTTTACGAATTACTAGATGATGACTTGTACGTGATAATAAATATTTATAACTCCCCAAATATGAGCCTGCAATTTTTTAAAAAAAATTAGTTCATAAAACACATTAATATTAACGACAACTTAACAATAAAATCGTACACAGACCTTGATAAGTAACTTCTAATTGCTTGGATAAAATAAATTCAGATCATACCCATGTGCAAGTCTGGCCGTTAAACATTTTTGTGAGAGATTGAGAGTGTGAGAGATTGAGAGAATTTGAGGATTCAGAGTTAAAAATTTTTGCACCTACATACCTCAATTTATATATCTGTCAAGTTTGGCCGTTTATTTTTTTACAGCAAAATTTATGCAAATGGCATCACCCATGAGACAATTGTCATTTGCATTTTACTTAGACGGCAACGGTCATCTGGCTATTGTTGTGTTGCCAACTATAGAGGGGGGACAAGAGGGTGAGCGTGAGTGACTATGAGAGATCTCTCAAATTTTTGATAAAGAGAGAGAGAGAGAGTGAGAGAGAGAGAGAGAGAGCATGGGGTCTCTCTTCGACGAAGAGTGAATGCAGCTCTCTTTGACAAAGAGAGACCTCGTGCTCTCTCTCTCTCTCTCTCTCTCTCTCTCTCTCTTTCTCTCTTCATCTCTTAGATGAAGAGAGGAAGGGGAAAATTGTGGTTGGTGGTCAAAGACTGCCAAACATAAAAATGGACATGGGGCGAGCAGCGGCGATAACGATAAGACTCAACAGCAAGAAGACGGTGATAAAAAGTTGACAGCGATGATCTACAATGCCAAGCAGCAAAAAATTGATAGCGAGCACTTGAGCACAACAATAGATGGTGAGCGAGAGATGCCTGGCCAGAGAGAGGCTCACCTCTATTCAAGTGTCATAAAGAGTCGACTAAGTCGATAATGTCAAGGAGGCAAGGCCCGCGTTGTGGCCGGCAAAGGGAGAACAACATGACAATGAGATTTGAGATCAAGATTGTTGTGGAGGGAAGGAGAGGGCTTGGGGGATGAAGGTTTTTGAGCATGGTGAGCCAGCTCTCGAGCCCGAGATTTGGCCTAAAAGTTTTTGAGCTTGGCAAGCCAGCAATCAGGCCTGAGATTTGGACAAAATCCTTGCTCGGGTTACTACTGGTACAAATGAAATGAACGAATGTTAAGTGAAAGAAAATAAATGAAATGAACGATACTGAAACTGCATTGTTTTTATAAAGCAGCATATGCATGTTTACATGTTCATGCATTTTAATTGTTCATGCATCATGGTTTTAAGAAAAATACGAAAATGATTTACATGCATGATTTACATGCATGATTTTCATGATAATATATGCAACGGGTCGTTGAAGGAGGAGCTCGAGTTAGACTGCCTCGAGGGAGGCCAAATGGTGTCTACTCTCTCTCGTGGTACCTTCAACGATCAAATAATGAAAGAAATGAAATGAATGAAATATACGTAAATAGTAAATGTTGGGCGGGGTTGAGTTTGGTTGTCCCAAGAGGTTGGACCAAATGGTGCCCGCTCTCCCCTAGACGGTATTACCCACATTAACAGGACTGTTAAGTAAAAGAAAAGAAATGAAATGAACGATACCGAAATTGCATTGTTTTCATAAAGCAGCATATGCATGAAGGTCTCATAATTGTTTTATTATTATGGATTAACTTACTGAGCGTTAGGCTCATTAGATAAGCTTTGTAATGTCGGGATAAATGCTTGAGGTGTTGAACTACGTCCATTGCGGATGTTTGCGGCTGTTAGTGCAATTTTGACCGGTGGGCGGCCCATGTAAATGGAAATGTTTTGTTTGAAAACTAATGTATAATATTATGTTTAGTTTATAACTGTTTTGTAATAACTTGGTTTTTAATGTTAAAGTATAAGTATGTTTTGGATTACTTATTACAAATATAATTGATTTTGATGAAGTTAAATAAAAGTCTTCCGCTGTATTTTATCTCAATGATTTCAAATTTATAAGTTTTACCCTAAATTGTTAAAAGTTGGTACATATGTTTACAAAAAAAAATTTAGCAAGGAAAAACCGGGCGTTACACAAAAGCCCTATAACCTAAGCCTAAATCCCTAATCTTTAAGTCGTACACCCTAAGCCCTAAAACCTAAGCCGAAAGACATAAGCCCAAAGCCCAAAGACCTAAGCCCTAATTCTTAAGACCAAAGCCCTAAGCACAAAGCCCAAAGACCAAGCCTAAGGCCTAAATGTGTAAGCACTAAGCCATAAAAACTAACCACAAAGTCCTAAGCCTAAATCTCTAAGCACCTATCTCTAAGCCAAAAACCCTAAGCCTTAAGCCATATGCTTAAAGGGTTGAGCCCTAAGTCTTAAACACTAATCTCAAAGCCTTAAGCCCAAAGCCCTAAGCCATAATCTCTAAGCTCTAAGCCTAAAGCTCTATGCTCAAAGCCATAAAACCATAAGCGATAAGCTATATGCCTAAAGCCCTATACAAAAAGCCATAAACCCTAAGCCTAAAGCCCAAAGCCCAAAGCCATAAAGCGTAACCTCTAAGCCCTAAGCCCTAAGCCTTAGGCTCTCCTCCTTAAGCCCTAACACCTAATGCCAAAGTCCTACAACCTAAGAACTGATACCAAAGCCCTAAGCTTAAGTCGTAAGTCGTAAGCCCTAAGTCGTAAGTCGTAGTCCCTAAGCCAAAAGAGCAAAGTTCTATTCCCAAAGTGTAAAGCCCTCAGCCCTTACCCAAACACCAAAGGCCAAATTGCAATGACTTTAGCCCAAAAACCAAAGCCCTAAACGCTAAGATTAAAGCTTTAACGCTCAAGCCTGAATCCTAAGCCCTAGGTCCTAATTTCGAAGACAAAATCCCAAACCCCAAGGCCTTATGGCCTAAGCACTAAAGGGTAAGTCGTAAACCCTAAGCCCAAATTCCAAAAACCTAAGCCTTCAACCCTAAGTCCTAGAGCTCTGGAATGAAGCCCGAACCCGAACCTGAACCCGATTGAAGTATGACGTTGCATGGCGAGTTGGAATCCCATGAAAAAGGGATCAAGGGTTCCACGACTCAACTCACCAGCATTTACATGGATTGAAGGAATTTTATTGCATTTTTAGGTTAATTTTTACTTGAATTTTACGTTGGATATTTGGAGAACCCGAGAGGGTTTCTCGGCTAGGTTTTATGTTGTTTATTTTTGCATGCTTGCATTGGGTTTTGGATGAGGAATTTTTGGCTAAGAGAAGGGTATTTTGGGCCAAGGAAGAAGGGAAAATTGGCTGAAGAGATTCAAGATCACGTGGCCTTCACATTCTTGCAATCTCATTGGTCTAATTTTCCCTCCTTTATTTCAATTTCCAGCATGCAAGTTGCATGCCTTTGCCCCTCAATTTTCCATCCCTTTTTCCCACTCTTCTCAGCAGATAAAACCTCCCCCATTGCGTGATAGTAAGGACAATTTGGAATTTTAATTAAAGAAGCTTTTTAGCTCTCCCTTCTCCAGCATTTTCCACTTTCAGCCGGCAGCCGGAAGTTCTCCGGCCACCGTGGGTTCTCTTCAAGTTTTCTCCCTTCGAGCTGGAGAATTCTTCTCGCTTCAAAGTCTCCAGCCTTCCTCAAGGTCATAGGGTGAGCTTGAAGTCCATAAGCTTCTTCTTCCGTCATTGATTTCGTTTGCAATTTCATCTCCTCCGCTGTCCAGCATTTTCAGCCACCTCCCGACAACCGTTACTGTTCCATTACGTTCCGACCGATCCATCCACGTCATTTCCTTCATTTTTGGAGGACTATCACCTATATTCTTCCCAGAGTTCCACTCAAAATTTCAGCCCTAAAATTGATTGCATCGTCGAGTTATCGCCATCCAAATTCCAGTCTTGATTCTGGAATTATCGGATTATCATTTTTCCATTTAACCTAACCCGATTCTCCCATTTCCTAAATCTAAACCCCATCCATTCCGTGTCATACGATCAAATCTTGAATCCCTATGCCAAAAACCCTAAGCCTTAATCTCTAAGCTCTTAGCTTAAAGCTCTAATCCCAAAGCCCTATGCCCTAAGCCCAAAACCCTAAGCCCAAAGGAATAAACCCTAAGCCCAAAGATGAAAGCCTAAGCCCAAAGCCATAAATCATATTCCCTGAGCACTAAGCCTTATGCAATCCTTCCTGTGTTTTAAAACCTAATCCCAAAATTCTAAACCCAAAGCCCTAAATACTGAAGCCGTAAGCCTTAAGCGGTAAGTCGTAAGCCAAATTCGTAAGCCACAAGCCTTAAAGCTTAAAAACCAAAGACCTAAGCCTTAAGCTCAAAACCTTAAAACAAAATCCCTAACTCTAAGCCCAAAGCCCTAAACCTCAAGCCCTAAACAATAAGACCTAGGCCGTGATTCCAAAGCCCTAAGCTCTAAGCCCTTAACCCTAAGCCCACATTATAAAGCCCTAAGCCCTCAACCCTAAGCGCTAAACCATGAACTCTGAGCCATGAGCCTTAAGCCCTAAGTGCTAAGCCCTAAGCGCTAAGCCCTAAGTGTTAAGCCCTAAGTGTTAAGCCCTAAGCATAAACCCTTAGCACTAAGCCCTAATCCATAAACCCTGAGCACTAAGCACATATGCCAAAGCCCAACGCCCTAAGCTCTTAGTCCAAAGCGCTAAGCCATAATCATTAAGTTTTAAGCCGATACACCTAAGAGCAAAGCCATAATTTGTAAGTCCTAAGCTCTAAACCCTAAGCTCAAAGCCCTTGACCATAAGCTTTAATCTCGAACCCTTATATCAGAACTTGTAAGCCTTTAGGCTAATGTCCTAAGCTTTAACCACTAAGCCATAACCAAAGCCCTAATCTCTATGTTGCAACCAAAGCCCTAAGCATGAAGCGGCAAGCGATAAGCCGTAACACCTAAGCCCAAAGCCCTAAGCTCAAAGCCCAAAGTTAAAACCCTAAGCTCAAAGACTTAACCACTAAGCCATAAAACCTATGCCCAAAGCCCTAAGATCAAAGCCCAAAACCATAATCAATAAGTAAAACACCCTAAGCACAAAGCCCTTATCCATAAGCCATAAGCCCTAATCCTTAAGCCAAAAGCCTAAAGCCATAAACCTTAATCCCTAATTCTTAAGCATTTTTCCACCATGCATAAGCCCTAAAACCTAATCCAAAAGACCTACGCCCTTAGCCCAAATACCAAAGCTATAAGCCCTAACCCATTAGTCATAGGCCCTTAGTCGTAAGCCGTAAACCTTTAGCCGTAAGTTGTAAACCCTAAGTCAAAAGCCTTAAGCCCGAAATTCAAAGCCCAATCCCAAACTTTAAAGCCCTAAGCCCGCTACCCCATGCCCTTACCCCAAACCTCAAAGGAAAATCTCAAAGCCCTAAGTCCAAAGACCTAAAACCAAAGCCCAAACTATTAAACCCTAATTCCAAATTCCAAAACCCTAAGTCCTCAATTCTAAGCCATAGGCCCTAATTTATAGGCTATAAGCCAAAAGCTCTAGCCCTAAGCCGTAAGACCTAAGCCCTAAGCCATATGCCATAAGGACTAAGCCATTAGCCCAAAGTATAAAGCTGTAAGCCCTTAGCACAAAGTATAAAGTCATAATCCCTTAGCCCTAAGCAAAAATCTTTAAGCCATAAGCCTAGAGTGCTAAAACAAAAGCCATAATTCCTACATCCTAAGCTCTAAGCACTAAGCTCAAAGCCCTTAGCCATAAGCTCTAATCTAGAGCCTCTAAGCTCTAAGCCCAAAGTCCAAAGTCGTAACCCTAAAGCCCAAAGAGCTAAAGCCTAAGCCCATATCCCTAATCCTTAAGACTAAGCCCTAACACCTTAGCCCTAAGTTAAAATCCCTAAGCTCAAATCCCTAAGCCCATAGCTCTAAAACCTATGGCTAAATCCTAAAGCCCTAATCCTAATCCTAAAGCCCAAAGCTATAAGCTAGAAACCCAAAACACAAAGCCTTAAGCCCTAATCCCTTAGCCAAAAGTACAAAGCAATACACCTAAAGCCCTAAGTCTTAGGCTCTTATCCCTAACCCCTAACACCTAATCCCAAAGTCCCATGCCCTAAGCCCTCATATTGAAGCAAAAGCCGTAAGTCGTGAGTCATAAACTGTCAATAATAAAACCTAAGCCCAAGTCCAAAGCCCTAATCTCAAAGTTTAAAGCCTAAGCCCTCTGCCTCATGCCTTTACCCCAAACCCCAAAGGCCAAACCCTAGGTGTAACAACCCTCGTTTATATTAAGAAGTGTTTAAGATTTTTCTTTATAAATGTTGGTTACGATCATGAATAATTGGAAGAAGAATACTCTGTTTGGGGTGTATCACACCGGGCACCGGCCCAAGTGTTTGGGTTCGATTGGTGTTTGCTTGATGGTTGCTAGGTTTAAGTAAAGGAATGAAGTAAGTTGGGTTAAATACACTAAAGGATTTCCTTCAAGTAAGATTCGGTCGACACAAAGGAAGAGAGGTCGACACAAGTCGCTCTCGGGAATAGATTGAGTCGACACAACAAACGAGCGGTCGACATAAGTCAGTCTTAGGAATAGATTTAGTCAACACAACAGACGAGCAGTCGACAGAAGTCAGTCTCGAGAATAGATTGATTCGACACAACAGATGAACGGTCGACATAAGTCAGTCTCGGGAATAGATTGAGTCGACACGACAGACGAGCGGTTGACATAAGTCAGTCTCCAGAATAGATTGGGTCGACACAATTGGGCGAGCGATCGACACATTCATACATGCCATTGAAAAGTCAGCCAAAACATGTAGAGTTTTCATTGGTGGACTTGAAGGAAATATTGTTTATGGTTAATAAAGGACATAAAAGGCATGGGCTGCCATATCTTTCTCCCAGCCACGAACCCTCTTCCATTTTCTCCTGTTTTTTTTGCTCTAAGCTCAAAGGAGAGTGAGATTTGTCAAAGAAGAGAGGTGTTGAGAAAGAAAAAGGGTGAGTTAGACATCCTTGAGTGAGTGAGTAAGTTATTTCAAGAGAGGTGAAGTAGAAAATCCCAAGTAAATTCGTGAAGGCTGAAGTTCAAGGTATTATTCTATCTTCTAAGTTTCTTTTAAGTTCAATAAGGATAATAGGATGGTGTTGGTGCAATTGATGGATAAAAAAATAAAGGATTTCATGTAGATTGTTAGAGAATCAGTCAATTATGAACAAATTTAAAGTTTTGGAGATTTATTCAATAAGTAGTAGGAATCAGAGTTTATGTCCTTCATAAGAGTTCAAGTAGACTCTTAGAGTGATCTATATTCGTTTGAATCACTTAATGTGAAGCTATGTGTGAAAAGTTATGGACGTTGCAAGTCAGTGTGCGGAAACTGGGAAGAGTTTGGGTCGACCCCTTGTAGTTAAGGTCGACTGATAAGAACACACAGTCTCTGTTTTGTCGACATGAGTCGACCCCTGAAAGTTTATGTCGACCCAATCACTGTTCAAACAGTGAATGCCCTATGTTTTGTCCAACTAAGTCCACATACGTTAGTTTTCTGAATTTGGTGTCTTCTCAGAAGTTATAGTAGACTCCCTAAGGAACAATTTGACACCTTAATCATCAGGAATGGATAAATATAGAGGAAATTATAGATGTTCAAAGTTGGAACAGAAAGTTAAAACTTTATGCAAATTCTGATCAGTATATGATTTATAGGGTTAAGCCATCGATTGGATTAAAAAGGAGACTCAAGTGGATCAACTCAACCTAGCTGCTAAGGTAAGTTAGCATTAAGATTATTTGGCCCTTAAATGGGACTACATTGCAAAGATTAGGATGATTGTTTGATGTGTGCTGCATGTTTGTTTGCATGACATGTTTGGTGATGTATGCTTATTTTCATGTTATGTGATGTGATTTAGGAGATGTTTTCATAGTCACATGGTCATGCATCATAGTTTTACAAAATGTCTACGAACTATTTTCATACATGTTTTACAACGTAGTTGGAGGTAAACAAGGTATGATTGGTGGTATGGGACGCCTATTATGTTTCGTCTCCGATGAATTAAGAACTTGAATAAAAGTAGAAAAGTAAAATAAATGGTTATTACAGGCCTGAGCACTCCAAGTAGTATGTAAGTGGGCCCAGGCCCAAGATCAGTAGAAGTTGAAGTAGGTGGAGGGAGTGTTCTTGAGATCTTGTAATATTTCCAAAGATACAGAAGTTATGAAACCTAAGATACGTGAATGAAAATGTGCATTGTTTTAACAACACAGCATACTCATGCATTGCATTTTATAGTTATGCTTTTTACTGAGCTTTAGGCTCATAGTTTAGGCTTTGCAATGTAGGGAATATAATGGAGGAAATTGTACCAATGAATGATCATGAAGATAGAGCAGAGCAGTGTCCAAATGATACAGTTTATTGAGCGATGACCGACGGGGAGTGATGTACGACACACACAGTTAGATTATAAAATCTTTTGAATATTTTGAAGATGTAATTAAGTTGTATAGCCTTATTTTGGTGTGATAGATTACAAAGCTTTTAAAATGAATGTATTTTGAACTATAGTCTTCCGCTGTATGTTTTAAGTTATTAAATGATTATGTATTTTATTTAAAGGTGGAATTCAAATGCATGTTTTTAATTATTTGACGGTTTTCCTTGCAAACTGTTTTATGAGTTAAAGATAGTTTTTCAGAAAATAAAGTAAACAGTTTTCCACCAAAGTAATGTAAGTAAGAACCATGTGACAGACCGGTTCTCGGGTCACCGAAGTGAAGTAAGTAAGTAACTAAGAGAACCAAGTAAGCGGCGTCCTGGGAATCTGGTCGTTACAATTAGTAAGTAAGTAAGAACCATGTGACGGACCGGTTCTCGGGTCGCCGAAGTGAAGTAAATAAGTAAGTAAGAGAACCAAGTAAGCAGCGTCCTGGGAATCGGGTCGTTACAATTATGGTATCAGAGTAAAATACACATGAATAAATAAGGGAACGAAAGGGGTGAGTGCACTGTGTTAGGTCGGTTCTTTAGACAACTCAATAACTGTTATCATTTGCATACTTTAATGTTATAGAAGGATTAAAGTCTAGAAGTACTTATTTTAGAGTACTAACGATGTGATTGGTAATTGAAGGACTATGAGGGGAGGAAGAAGAAATAATCCAGAGGAGGGAACTAATGAGGCTGCTATTAACCAACTGTCAGAGTTAGTTAACCGCCAGTTTCAACAATTGGAGTGAATGATGAATCGAGAAGGGCAAGGAGGACATGGACGAAATCATAATGTTGGAGAGCTGAGTTGTGAGAGATTCAGGAAAATGAATCCTCCGTCATTTAATGGACAGACCATTATAACAACCCTCATTTGTTTTAGAATGTGTAACTTTAAGGCGGAATTGTTTAAGATAGTTTTATGAATGATGGTTAAATATCGAAGTAGTAAGATATCGTGAATATTAGTAAATTAGTAGGTTTGAGGCGATGGAGAAAATAATGTGTAAGAGGGTCATGGGATGATGCTCTTTGGAAAGGCTGAAAAATTTTATATGTTCGGTCGACACCTTAGTATTCGGTCGACCGCACCTTCGCTTTCGGTCGACATATAATGAATCAGCGGTCGACACCTTCACGTTCGGTCGACACAAGTTGCTCGTTGAACACAAAAATGACTCTTAAAAATGGATTATGTCGACACAAATGATCCTTATGTCGACATACACATACATGCCATTGAAAAGTCAGCCGAAACGTGGAACGTTTTGATGGGTGGACCTGAGAGAAACCTTGATGCTGTTTAATTAGGAAGGATAAGGCATGGTCAACCAAAAACTTGGAGAAACGTTATTGGTGGATGTAGGAGGAAGGTTGATTTTGTTTGATAAAGGACATAAAAGAGACATTGGCTGCCACTCTTACTTCCATCCACGATTTCTCCCCCTTTTTCTCTCTAGCTTTCGTGCATAACTCAAGGAGGAGAGAGTTAAAGTAAGAAAAGAAGTTTTGTGAAGGAAAAAGAGAGTAACTTCAAGAGAAGTGAAGTGGAGAGCTTGGTTATTTCGTGGAGTCTGAAGCTCAAGGTATTTTTCTATCCTTTAAGGTTC
>QAOC01004731.1:43735-79163 GCA_003255005.1 Begonia fuchsioides
ATTGAGCAACGACCGATGGGGAGTGATGTATGACACACACAAGTTGTTTTGTAAAAATGTTTTGAACGTTTTGAGATGTAATTAAGATGTGTACCCTTATTTTTGTGTGATGGATTTCAAAGCTTTTGAAACGAATGTATTTTTAAGATGAATGTATTTTAAGTTGAACTATAGTCTTCCGCTGTAAGTTTACGTTATTGAATGATTATGTATTTTTGATAAAGGTGGAATTCAAATATATGTTTTTATCATTGACGGTTTCCTTGTAAACTGTTTTATGAGTTAAGAATAGTATTCAGAAAATAAAGAAAAAAGTTTTCCACCAAAGTAATGTAAGTAAGTAAGTTAAGAAAAGTAACGGACCGGTTCTCGGGTCGCCCGCGAGTAAGCAAAGTAAAGTAAAGTAAGGTGAAGTAAAGTAAAGTAAGTAAGAAAGTGAGGTAAGACAGAAAGCGGCGGCACGGGAATCGGGTCGTTACAGACCATAGACCCTGTGATGGTTGAGGAGTGGATTCGTTCTTTGGAGAAGATATTTCAGTATGCTAAGATTGAGGAAGGAGAAAAAGTTAATTGTGAAACCTTCTTGCTGATTATGGATGCAAGGAATTGGTGGGATACTGTTGAGGTAACTACCAATGTTCAAGAACTATCATGGGCTCAATTCAAGAAAATTTTCTATGACAAATATTTTAATAGAGCCTATCAGAATAAAAAGAAAATGGAGTTTATGCAACTGAAGCAGTGGGGATCAGTAGCTGAATATGTGCGAAAGTTTGAAGGCCTATCAAGGTTTGCTCCACAGCTGGTGACAACCAATGAAGATAAAGTTGAGCAGTTTGTGCAAGGATTAAAACCAAAAATTTATAAAGGAATAAAGACTTGGGGGTCAGAGGATGCTCAATATTCGAAGGTTGTTTCCAAGGCTCTAGACCTTTAGGAAGCAGAATCAAAATTGGTGAAGCAACAACCGGGAACATCCCAAAGATGGTTCTTTCGAGAAGTCCAACCGCAACCGAATAAACAATGGTAACCAGCGCGTGGGATGAAAAGGCCGAGTGAAAGTTCGAACGAGCAAGGGAAAGGAAAGCAAGTAAAAAGTCTGGGGCCAATATTGGAGTGTCCCAAGTGCAATAGGAAGCATGCGGGAGAGTGTATGGCTGGATCTGGACGCTGTTTCAGATGTAAGGAGATGGGACACATGGCGCATGATTGTCCAAATGCACTTCCAAACAAACCAGAACAGAAGAGGATAGCTGGTCATGTTTTTGCAATGATTGATGCCAAGGAAGCGGACCATCCGGCCGTGGTGGCAGGTACATTGTTAATTGATGGAATTAGTGCCCTTTCATTGATAGATTCAGGAGCTACACATTCATTTATGTCTGAAGAGTTTTCTAAGAAGTTGAACCAGGCACCTGAGGTGGCAGAGCAGTTGTATGAAGTGATGCTACCTTCAGGTGACCGTCTACTATTAGATAGAGTAATTATAGATTGTGGGGTTCAAATTAATGATCGTGTATTGGACGTTGAGTTCATTATAATGAAGATGAATGCATATGAAATTATTTTAGGAATGGACTAGCTGTTTCGACATTTTGCAACTATAAATTGCAGAACTAGAATAGTCAGTTTTCAACCTCCTATGTCAGATGCCTTTTATTTTCAAGCGACAGGGAATGAAAAGCAATTACCGATTGTATCGGTAGTACGGGCTTGGAGATTATTAAAGGGTGGCTGTATGGGATTTCTTGCAAGTATTGTGGATTATCATAAGAAGCCTGATCTTAAATTACAAGAAATTCTAGTAGTTCAGGAGTTTTCAGAAGTGTTGTTAGATGATTTACCCGGACTACATCCTGATCGAGAAATCAAATTTGTGGTAGATGTTTACCCCGAAGCGAGACCAGTATCAAAGAATCTGTATCGAATGGCTCCAGCAGAGATGAAGGAGTTGAAGGGGCAGTTAGAGGAGTTGTTGAGCAAGGGTTTTATACGCCCTAGTTTCTCTCCCTAGGGAGCCCCTGTTTTGTTTGTAAAGAAGAAGGACAGAACTCTAAGGGTGTGTATCGACTATCGTGAATTAAACAAATTGACAGTGAAGAATAAGTATCTGTTGCCTAGGATTGATGATCTGTTTGATCAATTACAGGGTGCACGAGTATTTTCCAAGATTGACTTGCGGTCAAGATATTATCAGTTAAGAGTAAAGGAGGAAGATATTCCAAAGACTGAATTCAGAACCCGATATGGACATTACGAGTTCCTGGTAATGTCGTTCGGTTTGACAAATGCTCCAGCGGCGTTTTATGGACCTTATGAATAGGGTATTCCATGAGTATCTCGATATATTTGTCATCGTGTTCATCGATGATATTCTGGTATATTCTAAGTCGGAAGAGGAACATAAAGAGCATTTAAGTATGGTCTTAAGTATATTGAAGCAACCTCACTTATATGCCAAATTCTCTAAATGCGAATTTTGGTTAGATCGGGTGAATTTTCTGGGTCACGTGATTTCTAAAGAAGGTATATCTGTTGATCCAGTAAAGGTGCAAGTTGTTCGTGAATGGCCACAACCAAAGAATGTAACTGAAGTGCGAAGTTTCCTTGGTCTAGCAGGGTACTATAGAAGGTTTATTAAAGGATTTTCTAAGATTGATACGCCATTGACGCGATTAACAAGGAAAAACATGAAGTTCTAGTGGTCAGAGGACTGTGAAAAGAGTTTTCAACTATTGAAGGACAAGTTAACCTCAGCACCAGTACTAATACTTCCAATGGAAGAAGGAGCTTTTAGCATATTTTGCGATGCATCGTTGATGGGTTTAGGATGTGTGTTGATGCAAGATGGTAAAGTAATTGCTTATGCATCACAGCAATTGAAAGATTATGAGAAGAACTATCCTACCCATGACCTAGAGTTGGCAGCAGTAGTTTTCACCCTAAAGATCTGGAGACATTACTTATATGGACGTCATTGTGAGATATTTACGGACCATAAAGTCTCAAGTATCTTTTCACACAAAAAGAACTGAATTTAAGACAGCGGCGATGGCTGGAATTTGTCAAAGACTACGATTTTGAAATTAAATATCATCTAGGAAAAACTAATGTGGTTGCTGACGCACTGAGTAGGAAGGCAGCAGCGCAGTCAGAGATGATGGGAATTTTGTTAGAAATTCGTAGTGAGGTGCAAAGGGCAGACATTGAAGTTATATCAAATCTAACAGTGCAGTTAGCTGCTTTAACTGTGAGACCAAATCTGTTGGATCGAATTGGAGAAATTCAAGAGGGAGATTCAAGGTATAAGTAGTTTATAGCAGGACAGATGCAAAATCCTCATGAATATCAATGTTCAAAGGAAGGTGCACTTAAGTTTCGTGATAGGTGGTATGTTCCCCATAATGAAGAGTTAAAGAAAGAAATACTGAAGGAAGCTCATTCTTCAAAAATTTTGGTTCACCCAGGAAATACAAAGATGTATCAGGATTTGAAACAGCGTTTTTGGTGGCCGGGAATGAAAAAGAATATCGCAAAATATATTGAATCATGTGTTGTATGCCAACAGGTAAAGGCAGAAACATCAGAGGCCCGTAGGAATGCTGAAGTCGTTGGTTATTCCGGAATGGAAATGGGACCACGTTTCTATGGATTTTGTAGTCGGATTGCCAACAACGATTAAAGGTCACGACAGCATTTGGGTGATTATCGATTGTTTGACAAAATCTACTCATTTTATCCCGGTAAGGACAAAATTTTCCGTGGAAAAGTATGTTGAACTAAATTTGCAAGAGATAATAAGATTACATGGAATTCTGGTTTCCATTGTATCTGATAGAGATCCAAAGTTTACTTCGAGATTTTGGAGGAGTTTGAACAAAGCCATGGGAACAGAGTTGGCATTTAGCACGGCATTTCATCCTCAAACAAATGGCCAGACCGAGAGGACTATTCAAATCCGTTAGGATATGTTGCGTGCGTGTGTTATGGATTTTCATAAATCATGAAGCATGTTGTTACCCTTAGTAGAATTTTCGTATAACAACAGTTATCAGTCGACTATTGGTATGGCCCCATTTGAGGCATTGTATAGGAGAAAGTGTAGATCTCCATCATTTTGGGATGAGGTTGGAGAAAGTAAAATCTATGGACCCAAAATGATACAACAAACAGTAGAACAAGTGAAAAACAAACAACAAAGAATGAAGGGTGCCCAAGATCGTCAGAAAAGCTATGCGGATCGGCGACGAAGAGCACTAGAATTTAAGGAGGGAGATGAAGTGTTTTTGAAAGTCTCGCCATTCAAAGGCATGATGAGGTTTGGGCAGAAAGGTAAATTGGCACCAAGATTCATTGGACCGTTTAATATTTTGAGGAGAGTGGGAAACATGGCCTATATGCTGCAATTGCCGGAATACTTGGCAGGTGTTCACAATGTGTTTCATGTGTCAATGTTAAGGAAATGCATTCGTGATCCATCCCAAGTCATCGAAGCAAAATAGATAGAAGTAGAGCCAACTATGAGTTATGAGGAGCAGCCTATAAGGATACTGGATACAAAGATGAAGGAGTTGCGGAACAAGAAAATTCCATTGGTGAAAGTCCTATGGCGAAATCATAACGTGGAAGAAGCCACCTGGGAAAGAGAACAAGAAATGAAGAAAAAGTATCTAGAGATGTTTGAAGTCTAAATTTTGAGGACAAAATTTTTGTTAAGGAGGGTAGAATGTAAAAACCCTCGTTTATATTAAGAAGTGTTTAAGATTTTTCTTTATAAATGTTGGTTACGATCATGAATAATTGGAAGAACAATACTCAGTCTGGGGTGTATCACATCGTGCACCGGCCCAAGTGTTTGGGTTTGATTGGTGTTTGTTTGATGGTTGCTAGGTTTAACTAAAGTAATGAAGTAAGTTGGGTTAAATACACTAAAGTATTTCCTTCAAGTAAGATTCGGTCGACACAAAGGAAGAGAGGTCGACACAAGTCACTCTCGGGAATAGATTGAGTTGACACAACATACGAGCGGTCGACAGAAGTCAGTCTCGGGAATAGATTGATTCGACACAACAGATGAACGGTCGACATAAGTCAGTCTCGGGAATAGATTGAGTCGACACAACAGACGAGCAGTTGACATAAGTCAGTCTCGAGAATAGATTGGGTCGACACAATTGGACGAGCGGTCGACACATTCATACATGCCATTGAAAAGTCAGCCAAAACATGTAGAGTTTTCATTGGTGGACTTGAAGGAAAAATTGTTTATAGTTAATAAAGGACATAAAAGGCATGGGCTGCCATATCTTTCTCCCAGCCACGAACCATCTTCCATTTTCTCCCGGTTTTTTTGCTCTAAGCTCAAAGGAGAGTGAGATTTTTCAAAGAAGAGAGGTATTGAGAAAGAAAAAGGGTGAGTTAGGCGTCCTTGAGTGAGTGAGTGAGTTATTTCAAGAGAGGTGAAATAGAAAATCCAAGTTAATTTGTGAAGGCTAAAGTTCAAGGTATTATTCTATCATCTAAGTTTCTTTTAAGTTCAATAAGGATAATAGGATGGTGTTGGTGCAATTGATGGATGAAAAAAAGGATTTCATGTAGATTGTTAGAGAATCAGTCAATTATGAACAAAGTTAAAGTTTTGGAGATTTAGTCGATAAGTAGTAGGAATCAGAGTTTATGTCCTTCAAAAGAGTTAAATTAGACTCTTAGAGTGATCTATAGTCGTTTGAATCACTTAGTTTAAAGCTATGTATGAAAAGTTATGGACGTCACAAGTTAGTGTACAAAAACTGGGAAGAGTTTGGGTCGACCCCTTGTAGTTTAGGTCGACTGATAAGAACACACAGCCTCTGTTTTGTCGACATGAGTCGACCCCTGAAATTTTATGTCGACCCAATCACTGTTCAAACAGTTAATGCCCTATGTTTTGTCGAATTAAGTCCACATGCGTTAGTTTTCTGAATTTGGTGTCTTCTTAGAAGTTATAGTAGACTCCCTAAGGAACAATTTGACACCTTAATCATCAGGAATGGATAAATATAGAGGAAATTATAGATGTTCAAAGTTGGAACAGAAAGTTAAAACTTTATGCAAATTCTGATCAGTATATGATTTATAGGGTTAAGCCATCGATTGGATTAAAAAGGAGACTCAAGTGGATCAACTCAACCTAGCTGCTAAGGTAAGTTAGCATTAAGATTATTTGGCCCTTAAGTGGGACTACATTGCAATGATTAGGATGATTGTTTGATGTGTGATGCATGTTTGTTTGCATGACATGTTTGGTGATGTATGCTTATTTTCATGTTATGTGATGTGATTTAGGAGATGTTTTCATAGTCACATGGTCATGCATCATAGTTTTACAAAATGTCTACGAACTATTTTCATACAGGTTTTACAACGTAGTTGGAGGTAAACGAGGTATGATTGGTGGTATGGGACGCCAATTATGTTTCGTCTCCGATGAATTAAGAACTTGAATAAAAGCAGAAAAGTAAAGTAAATGGTTATTACAGGCCTGAGCACTCCAAGTAGTAAGTAAGTGGGCCCAGGCCCAAGATCAGTAGAAGTTGAAGTAGGTGGAGGGAGTGTTCTTGAGATCTTGTAATATTTCCAAAGATACAGAAGTTATGAAACCTAAGATACGTGAATGAAAATGTGCATTGTTTTAACAACACAGCATACTCATGCATTGCATTTTATAGTTATGCTTCTTACTGAGCTTTAGGCTCATAGTTTAGGCTTTGCAATGTAGGGAATATAATGGTGGAAATTGTACCAATGACTGATCATGGAGATAGAGCAGAGGAGTGTCCAAAAGCCCTAAGCCTTAATCCCTCAGCCATGATACCAAAATTCAATGCCCGAAACCTTTGGCCAAAAGCTCGAAGCCAAAGTCCTATGCCCTAAGCCCTATGCCCTAAGCCTTAGGCCTTAATGTGTAAGCTCAAGGCCGAAGTAAAAATTCCAATGGCCTAAGCTCTAAGCCCAATGCCCTAACCCGTAAGCCTTCAACCGAAAGCCCTAAGCTTAAAACCCTATTTAATACGCCCTGAGCCTTAAGCCCAAAACACAAAACGCTAAGGTTAGAGCCCTAAGCTCATGGCCCTAAGTCCTAACTAGTAAGCCCAATGCCTTAACTATATGCCCAATGCTAGTACCCTAGCCCCTATGTGTAACGCTATATGTCCTGAGTCCTTAGCTTAAAGCCTGAAGCCCAAAGCTTTAGGCCCAAAGCTATCGGTCTAAAGCCCTAAGATGAAAGTTCATAGACTTAATTCCAAATCCCTATGGTCAAAGCCCTAAGCCATAAGCCAAAAGCAAAGGCCCTAGGCCCTAGAGTGTAACATTTTTTTCTTTTCATTTAAATCTTTAATTCGTATAAATCCTTTTTCTCGAAAAAATAGTAGAAGTCATTAAGTAAATAGCAAACTCATGGTTACCATAATTCAAAATGCATTTCCAAAACGTGCTTCACTCATACATAGAGTTAGTTTTCATATGCAATGAACATTTTACAAAACACATCCTAAAACATAGTACTTTCAAAATACATCAAAACTTCTTTCTTTCGTTCATTCTGACGGGTCATCCCTTAACAGTGCATGCAAGGCCCGAGCAATCCTCCTCCACAACAATACATCACGTGGTGATAACTAAGTTCTTCACCTTCGTTTTCATCACCTACATCAGAAAGCTTATTGTAATGAGCTTAAGGCTCAGTAAGAAATTGTATGAAGTGAGATGCATAACTTGAGCTGATTTTGTAAAACATACATATTTATTTCGTTATTTATTGTGTTATTCTTGCTTATTGATCCAGCTTTCTACCGAGTCCTCATGACCAAGCTTTCCACCTCGTGGTTCTACCAGTCATTTACAAGTTTGGCTTTCCACCTCATAGTTCTACCTAGTTCTCGTGACCGAGCTTTCCACCTCGTGGTTCTACCTCATTCATTCGTTACGTACATTTGTGCATAGAACTTTGAGGATTTTCAGCATGAGAGTTAGCACTAACGAGTTCCTCCCATCCCACCCTCACCATTTGGTTGGGTGACATTTGAAAACATGCATGAAAAATATTTTCGTTCTTTTCGTAGGACATGATGCATGAATATGGCACACATGCACAACGTGATATTCATAACATTAACATAAAGCATGCATAAAACATCTCCCAATCAACATAAACAAACGTCTCTAAATAAAGATAATTGTTTACTTAAACCTAGCAATCATCAAACAATGTCAAACAAACACCAATCAAACCCAAACACTTGGGCCGGTGCACGGTGCGATACACACCAATAGAGTATTTTTATTCTACTTATCCATAATCGTATCAAATTTGCGTTCACTTTTATTTGTTTGTAATTATACAACCTTAATCCTACTCTTTGTGATGTAGTCCTCGAAGGGCCAAAGACATGCAAGATTCCCTTACTTGGATTCGAAGCTGCAAAATACTCCTTAATTCCTTTACCTTCTTCACTTGATTCCAAACAACCTTAACATCACAATTATGCTTAGATTAGAATTTCCCGAATTTACCTTGTTTTTCACCCAACTTACAATTGTCATAAGTTAAGTTATAGAACTCCAATTCTTATGAATAAGAAACCAAAATCACCCATACAGTGTCTACTACAATACATTAGTAGACATTAAATTCAATTTCTTAGTCAAAGATCATATTAAATCCATATCTTTAAAATCGGACATATTATCCCTACTTTTGTATGGACATGGTAACACCATGTTTTTCATGCCATTTCCATTAATCAAAACCATACTCAAACTCTCAGAACTCCAATATAGGGTATAGAAGAAAACTTGAATCAACCAACATCATACCTTAGCCCCAACTTTGTGCTCCTTCTTCCTCGTTATTCAAACTCACAAAACACACTTGATTTGCACTACTCACACTAAACTTCCAACTTCACTTCAACCTTACGTTTTTCTCCATACAGCTCTTGAGAGAATTTCGTGCATCAAATGCCAGCTGAAGGTTCTCAATATCCTCTTCTTAAGCAGCCCATGAATGTGAAGAGTTGTGCATGTGATTGAGTAGGCAAGCATGAGGTGGAGAGACAAGCATTAGGGGCAGAGGCAAGCATGAGGTCGCTTCACCAAATTTTCTCTTCCAACACTTAACTCCTTGTCTCATACTCTAACCTTACTTCCTATTTCTTAAAGAATTCCTTTCAAAGGCATATTTTAACACACTACTATCAATACTTTGTGACGCACTTATCCAGATTTAATGACGTAATTTACATTTATAATAACTAAGGTACTTAAATGGCTCGGGTGTTACACTAAGCCCTATGCCTTAAGCCCTAATCCCTAAGCCCAAAGCCCTAAGCTCAAATCCACAAGTCCTAAGCTCAAATCCCTAAGCCTTAATGTAACAACCCTCATTTATTTTTAGAATTCGTGACTTTAAGATGGAAGTGTTTAAGATTTTTTTTATGAATGTTGGCTAAATATTAAAGTATTAAGGTATTATCGATATTAGTAATTTAGTAGGTTGAAGGTGATGAAGAAAATAATGTTTGAGGAGTATAAGTTAAGCGATCGACACCATGGTCAACCGGTCGACACCTTAGCAACTGGTCGACATAGAATAGCTCTCAGGAATTGATTCGGTCGACACCATAGTTAAGCGGTCAACACCATGGTCAACCGGTCACCACCTTAGCAATCGGCCGACACAGAATAGCTCTCGGGAATTTCTTCGGTCGACACCATGGACGAGCGGTCAACACCTTCCCCGATTTAAGTTGAAAAGTCAGCCAAAACTTTGAGGAATCTGATGGGTGGACGTGAGAGAAATATTGTTTTTGATTAATAAAAGATATAAAAAGGCATTGTCTATCATTTTTCCTCCCAACCCTGAGTTCTCCTCCATTTCTCTCTCGGTTGCACACCTTAACTCAAGGGAGAGTGAGATTTAGATATAGAAGAGATATTGTGAGAGAAAAGAGTGAGAAATTGAGTTATTTCAAGAGAGGTGGAAAATTCTTAAATTTTGTGGAGATTGAAGTTCAAGGTATTTTTATATCCTTTAAAGTTCTCTTAGGTTCAGTAATGATAAAATGATGATATTGTTTTAATTGGTGGATAAAAACGAATGATTTCATGCCGATAGATGTGAAATTAGTTTATTATGTACAAAGTTTGGGTTTTGGAGATTAGGTCAATATATGGTACGAACTGGAGTTTATATCTTGTATAAGAGTTAAATTAAACTCTTAGAGTGATCTATAACCATTTGAATCACTCAATTCGGAGCTATGTATACAAAGTTATGGATGTTGCAAGTTAGTAGACAAAAACTGGGAAAGGACTGCGATCGACGCCTTATAGGTTAGGTCGACCGGTTCTCGATTTTGAGAATGCATGCTCTCTGTTTGTGAACATCGGTCGACACCATATAAGTTAGGTCGACTGGTTCTTGATTTCAAGCAATGCATGCTCTCTGTTTTATGAACATCGGTCAACACTTCATGTTACATTAGTTTTCTGAATTTGGTGTCTTCTCAAAAGTTACAGTAGACTCTTTAAGGAAGAATTTGACACCTTGAGCATCACAAATAGATCATTATCGAGAAATTTATAGTTGTTTGAAGTTGGAATAGAAAGCTATGACTTTATGCAATAAAACAGGACATGTTACCTGATTTCTGATCCTTGAATGATCTATATGTTTAGGTCATCAATAGGATTAAAAAGAGACTTAAGTGGATTAATTCAAGATAGCTGCTAAGGTAAGTTAGTATTAAGATTGTTTGGCCCTTAAGTGGGACTGCATTACAAATATTAGGATGTATGTTTGTTGTGTTTTGTATGTTTATTTTCATATTATGTTTGATGTAATATAGTAATGTTTCATAGTCACATAGTCATGCATCATAGTTTTAAAACATGTCAATGAAATGATTTCATGCATTGCTTTACAACTTAGTTAGAGGTAAACGAGATATAATTGGTGGTATAGGACACTAATTATGTTTCGTCTCCAATGAATTAAGAACTTGAATATCAGAACAGTAAAGTAATGGTTATTACAGGCCGGAATACTCCAAGCAGTAATGTAAGTTGGCCCAGTAGATGTTTAAGTAGGTGGAGGGCAGTGTTCTTGAGATCCTATAATATTTCCAAAGATAAAGAAGATATGAAACCTAAGAAATGTGAATGAAATTTTGCATTGTTTTATCAACAACATAACCATACTCATGCAATGCATTTTTATATTCATGCTACTTACTGAGCTTTAGGCTCATAGTTTAGGCTTTGCAATGTAGGGAATGTAATGGAGGAATGGGTGCAAATGACTGATCAAGGAGTTAGAGCAGAGGAGTGTCCAAATGATACAGTTTTTGAGTGATGACCGATGAGAGTGACGTATGGACACACACACAGTCATAATTGAAAATGTTTTGAAGGTTTTGAAGATGTAATTAAAATGTATATATTATTTTGGAGTAATGAATTACAAAGGTTTTGATAATGGATGTATCTTAAGTTGAATTATTTTCTTCCGCTATATGTTGAAATTATTAAATGCTTATGTATTTTATATAAAAGGTGGAATTGAACTCGTTATTTACAAAAAAAAGTATGTTTTTCAATTTAAAGGTTTTCCTTTTCTACTATTTCATAAACCAAAGATAGTTTTAGAAAGTAAAGTAACAAGTGTTCCACTAAAGTAAGTAAGTAAGAAGTCAGTAACGGACCGGTTCTTGGGTCGTCAGTGAGTAAGGAAGTAAGTAAAGTAAGTAAGAAAAGCAGTGAGCGACGGCCATGGGGACTGGGTCGTTACACTTAAGCTCTTAGCCCAAAGCCTTAGAACCTAATACCTAAGTCCTATGCCCTAAATCTTAAGTCTTAAGCCCTATGCCTTGAGCCTTAAGCCCTAAGTCTTAAACTCGAAGCCCTAAGTCCTAAGCCCTAATTTGAATGACATTTTAAATCCCTAAGCCCTAATTTGTAGGAAACGTCTAGCAAGGAATTAATATGATGGAACTTACTTTAAAAAAGCCATAACAGCCCAAACATCTTCTCATTTGGGTGTTATCTCAGGGATTTTGGAAATTGGAAGCAAGGATGAATCGAGGCCCAATATAGGAAAGCTTGTTTTGAGGAAATTGTGCTAGCTTTTCCACACCTTTTTGGCTTAAGACTTGACATGACTCAGGTTCTCCTTCCTCAAGGTGCCATCACCCGAAACCGAGCCAAAGGATTTCTAATTTGTTGGATTTGATCTAATGGAATATCACACATGGAGCCTTCTTCTATTGATCAAGAGCTGCCCAAGCATCTTATTTCATGGATAGATCAAGGAGAAGAAGTGAAATGTACCCGAGAAGATGGTGGAAACGGTTTTCTAGCCCGAGAAGATAGTGCAACCGGTTTCTAGCATTGCATGGGCCATGCAATACTATTTCATTTATAAACTTTATCTTTAGTATTAGCTCATTTCATGCTTAATTTCGTGCACATGGAATGACATGGCTATGACATGGGTTTTTATGGGTTTCTTATGGGTTTGATGGGTTTCTACTCTTTGATTAGCAGCCAACTCTCTCTCTCTCTTCACGTTGATGAAGTTTGCTCTCTTCCATGTGATCTTAGTTAGCTGCTATCAAATTACTAGAATTTTTTTCCTTTTTTTTTCTTTTCAAGTTGAATGTAGTCACTCAATTTGGGTTGATTCATTCAACTAAATGTGGCTATAATTTAAGCCTACTCGGAGTCTGTAAATACCTCACCTGAGGATTGTTGTAATCAGCTTTGTGATATTGAAAATTAAAGTGCATTGCATTTCTTTGAAATTCATTTCCTAAGCTCATTTTTGATCAAACTCCGGTGAGTCATATCCGGCCGTCCGAGAAGAACCTTCAATTCAGCTTACTTTCGAGCTAGTAGGTTGAGTTTTTCTTGCTACTTTCCATCATCCTTGCAAGGAAGAAAGGTTAGTAGCAAGTTCCATTTAGCTCTTCCCTCCATTTTGAGATCATTATCCTCCATCAAACTCTCCCAAAATCAGCAATAAATTCCTCATCCCCGAACACATTCCAACCTCCATAAAATCGGCCAACCTTCACCAAAATCGTCTTTCAATTTTCAAATTTCGTGTCATTTGGTATCAGAGCCTTAAATCCCTGACATGCCACGGATTGGCATGCCAATCTGTGGCATGTCATCCTCCCTGGGTTCTTGAGGATTTGACCTCAAAGCCAGCGGAAAGTCATCTCTATCTTGCTCATCCTTATCAAATCCAGCAAAGGGAGAAAGATCTTGAACATTAAATGTGGCTGAAACTCCGTAATCTCCCGGTAACTCGAGTTTGTATGCGATTGGATTGATTTTTTTGACAATTTTGAAAGGACCATCGGCTCTTGGTGACAGCTTTGAAGCTCTTTGATTCGGAAATCTTTCTTTTCGCAAGTGTAACCACACGAGATCCCCCACTTTGAAAATAATTTCTTCCCTACCTCAGTTTGCATACTTAGCATAATTCTCATTAGCCCTTTGGATAGATTTACTAACCTTCTCGTGCAGTTTTTTTATAATCTCAGCTTTCTTAGCACCATCCGGATTGCTGATTTCCATAGATGGAATGGGTAACAAATCAAGAGGAGTGAGGGGGTTAAAACCATACACCACCTCAAAAGGGCTTGTCCGGGTAGCACTATGAACGCTAAGGTTGTATGCAAACTTAAGATAAGGGAGTTGAAGGTCCCAATCCGAGAGTTTCTTATTTACCACGTTCCTTAACAAAGTTCCCAACGTTCGGTTCATAACTTCTGTGTGTCTATCAGTTTGTGGATGGAAGGAGGTACTGGAAAGTAGTTTAGTTCCAATCGTTCTCCAAAGAGTCTTCCAAAAAGCGCTTAGAAATTTCGTATCTCTGAAACAATAGGCTTCGGTATCCCATGCAAACGAACCACTTCTTTGAAATAAATCTTGGCCACATGTGGTGCATCATAGCAAGCTAAGAAGTGAGCCATCTTGGAGAATCGATCTACTACAACCATGATAGAGTCTTTGGACCTGCAAGTTTGAGGAAGACCGAGTATGAAATCCATACTAACCTTCATCCAAGGATGACTCGGCATGGGAAGTGGGAGATACAAGCCTTGAGGAAGCAATCGGCTCTTGGCTTTCTTACATATAATGCACTTTTCTATAATTCGATGTATATCCCGAAACAAGTGTGGCAAATAGAAATGCTCTTTAAGAGCCTCTAAAGTTTTTTTCTCTCCAAAATGGCTAGTCAACCCTCCACCATGAGCTTCTTTGATAAGGGAATCCCGGAGGCCACCACTTGGAATACATAACTTTCCTCCTTTAAAAAGAAATCCATCCATGAGGTAATATCCGCAATCCACCTTGTTGATACTCAACTCATACCACTTGCTGAAATCTTGGTCATCTTTATATGCTTCCTTAATCCATTCAAACCCAAGGAATTTAGTGGATAATTTAGTTAGAAGGACATACCTCCTCGATAGTGCATCGGCAACCATGTTTACTTCACCCTTCTTGTATTTGATTATATACGGATATCTCTCAAGAAACTCCACCCATTTGACATGCCTTCTATTCAGCTTGCCTTGGCTTTTACTGTGCCTAAGAGCTTGATGATCCGAGTGAATAATAAATTCTTTAGATAACAAGTAATGTTGCCAAACCTCGAGTACTCGAATTACTGCTAGAACTCTTTGTCATAGGTTGAATAATTTAGGGTAGCTCCCTTGAGTTTCTCACTAAAATAAGCAAGTGGTCTTCCTTCTTGCATAAGTACAGCACCTATCCCGACTCTGGAAGCATCACATTCCACTTCAAAAACTTTATTGAAATCGGGAAGGCCCACGGGTGCATTGCAAAGCTTGTGCTTAATGAGTTCAAAACTCTCTTAAAAATTTGGTGTCCATTTGAAATCTCTTCCCTTCTTAGTGCAATCCGTCAAAGGAGCTACAATGGAGCTAAAACCTTGAATGAATCGTCGGTAAAAAGATATTAACCTGTGGAAGCTTTGGACATCCGAGACACACCTTTGAACGGCCCAATCTCGAATAGCTTCCACCTTGATTTCATTTACTTCCATTCCCTCCTTGGATATAATAAATCCCAAGAACTGAATTCTTGGTTGCACAAAGGAGCATTTCTTCAAGTTGCCAAAAAGGTTAAAATCTCGGAGTTTATCGAATAACAATTTAAGGCGTTCTCGGTGACTATGCATGTCAAGGCTATAAATCAATATATCATCGAAATAAACCACCACAAATTTTCCCAAGAATTCTTTAAGTACGTGGTGCATAAGCCTCATAAAAGTACAAGGGCGTTAGATTGCCCAAAAGCATTACTAACCATTCGTAGAGGTCGTACTCTGTTTTAAACGCCAATTTCCATTTGTCTCCTTCCTTCATGCAGATTTGGTGATAACCACTCTTTAGATCCACTTTTGAAAAACAAGAAGCTCTGCTAAGTTCTCTAACATGTCCTCAAGCCGAGGAATTGGAAAATGATATTTAATAGTGATTTAGTTGATGGCTCGGCTGTCAACACACATTCAAAAACGTCCATCCTTCTTTGGGACCAATAAAGCGGGTACGGAACAAGGACTTATTGATTCCCGGATATGCCCTTTATCGAGAAGTTCTTGAACTTATTGAGGTAACTCCTTAGCTTCCTAGGGATTCAACCTATAAGAAGGTTGGTTTGGAAGGATTGCTCCCAGTTACAAATCTATTTGATGTTCGATACCCCGTAGTGGTGGTAGACCGAGTGGTAAGTCTTCCGGAAATACATCTTGATACTCCTCAAGGAGTTTTCGGATCTCTTGAGGAATTTCTCCCATTTCTTCAATTCTTTCTCCGAATAATATAAGTATCATCGGATTTCCTACCAAAATAACTCTTTCTTATTCATAAACAAATTAGTTTTGGCCAAGCTCTTTGCCTTCGAAAGTTCACCCTTGGCCACTTGGTCCGGTTCAAGAGAAAATAATTTAATAGATCGTCCATTAAATTTGAATGAGTATTGATTTGTGAATCCATTATGCATAACCCTCTGATCGTATTGCCATGGTCTCTCGAGTAATAAATGGATTGCACTCATGGGAACCACATCACACATCACCTCATCTTTATAACTCCCAAAAGAAAAATCAATGCACTTTTGCTCGGTAACCTTGAGGTCTTCCTTATCATTAATCCAACGTAATTTATAAGGCTTCGGATGTAAACTAGTTTTCAACTTTAATTTATCAACTAAATCCTGAGATGCTACATTAGTGCAACTACCACCATCAATAATAAGTGAACATATCTTTTCTTGGATCAAACACCTACTATGGAAGATGTTTTCTTGTTGGAGTTCCTCTTGTTGAATTTGAGTAGTAAGCACTCTTCGGATAACCATTAACAAGGGAATTTCTTCATCTTTGGTTTCCAAGTTTGATTGATGGCTGAAACCACTTCTCAAGGCCATCCTTCAAACTTAAAATCACACAAAAACATAGTTAAAGAGGAAGGTGGGAGGGATTTATGGCTCTGATACCAAATGACATGGAATGGAGGGGAATTAGATTTAGGAAGTGAGAGGATCAGGTTAGGTTATATGGAAAACGATAATCCGATAATTCTAGAATCAAGACTGGAATTTGGACGGCGATAATTCAACGATAAGATCGAGTTTCTGCTGAAATTTTGAGTGGAACTCCAAGAAGACGATAGGTGATAGTCCTCCAAAAATGAAGGAAATGACGTGGATGGATCGGTCGGAATGTAATGGAACAGTAACAATGCTTAGCGGTGGCCGAAAATTGACAATCGACAAAAGAAAAGAAATATCAAACGAAAGCAACGATGGAAGAAGGAACTTATGGACTTCAAGCTCACCCTATGTCCTTGAGGAAGGCTGGAGACTTTGAAGCAAAAAGAGAACCCCAGCTCGGAGGAGGGAACCCTTGAAGAACCCACGGTGGCTGGAGGAACTTCTGGTGCCAGCTGAAAGTGGAAAATGCCCGATGAAGGGAGAGTTGAAAAGCTACTAATATTCAAATTCCAAAATGCCCTTACAATCACGCAATGGGGGAGGTTTTATTTGCTGAGAAGAGTGGGAAAAGGGAGGGAAAATTGAGGGCCAAAGGCATGCAACTTGCATGCTGGAAATTGAAATAAAGGAGGTAAAATTGGACCAATGAGATTGCAAGAATGGGAAGGCCACGTGATCTTGAATCTCCTCAGCCAATTTTCCCTTCTTCCTTGGCCCAAAATACCCTTCTCTTAGCCAAAAATTCCTCATGAAAAACCCCATGCAAGCATGCAAAAATAAACAAAATAAAACCTAACCGAGAAAATCTCCAAATATCCAACGTAAAATTCACGTACAAATTAAGCTAAAAATGCGATCAAATCCCTTCAATCCATGGAAATGCTGGTGAGTTTGAGTCGTGGAGACCTTGATCAATTTTACATGGGACTCCAATTTTGCCATGCAATGTGATACTTCAATCAGGTTCAGGTTCGGGCTTGATTCCGGAGCTCTCGGTTTTTTGTTGAAAATCCACATTTTCTCCACGCCAAATTTCATGTGTTTTGGCCTTGTTTTATCCTCCAAAGTTGGCTTAGAAATTTATAATTCTTCAATTAATTTTCCTACAAAATTAACAAACATATTAGAAAAATATGAGCTCGGGCTAAGGTGATTCCTCCGCTTGGCATGCCAATCCGTGGCATGTCAATCCCTTCCCGCAGTTCCATTTCTACTTTGATTATCTAATTTTCGTGCAATTAGAGGGATGAATACTTGAAGTGGACCTTTACACCACAACAACCGGGAATCGGTTCTCCAAAAGGCACCCCCGACCACCCCCTATCCTAATCATGCTGAGTCGAGTATTCAAGGCAAAATTGATGAGATTGATAAGAAGCTTGTGTTATTCCTACAAAGGTTGGATGCTAATCCACCTCCTATGAAAGTTCCTCCAACCCCGTTTCCAAAGAGAAAACTTAGAGGTGGCTTATTTGCTTCAAAGCGTCCAACTATCGATGAATCCGAGGGAGACTATGATGTGCATGAGCATTTGAACACTTGATGATGACATGAGAAACATTAAGGTATCAATCCCTTCCTTTAATGGTTCTTGCAATGGAGATTCATTTCTAGATTAGGTTGAAAAGGTAGACAAGATTTTTTATTGCTATAATTATTCGGAGAAGATGAAATTAAGGTTAGTTTCTCTAGAATTAACCGGGATGCCAGTTTATGGTGGGATAGTATAAAGGCTCAAAGAAGATGTTATGATGATGAAATTCTCTCTTGGAGAGCTATGAAGTTATTGATGAGAAAATAGTTTTTTCCAATCCATTACAAACAAGAGTTATTTCTTCAACTCCAATCCTTTAAACAAGGCAATCTCTCGGTAGAAGACTATCTAACCGAGTTTGAGACTTATTGAATTTGTTGTGATCTTGAAGAACCCGAGAAACAGATTATTGCAAGATTTATATGGGGTTTAAACAAGGAAATTGGTGATATAGTAGAGTTACAACCCGTGGATACTATGGATATGGTTATTCAACTTGTCATGAAGGTGGAGAGGCAAGTAAAAAGAAAGGGGAAATGAGTATTCAACCGATATCTGACCAAGACAACTACTCCTTACAAGCCCATTCGAAAAGAGGAAGACAAGCTTCAATCTACAAAACTATGGCTACAAAAGAAAGAAGGAGCCATCAAACCAGTTGTTGAAGTAAGCCAACCTCGATCAAGAGAAATCAAAGGCTTCAAGTGTCTCGATTTAGGACACATTGCTTCCCAATGTCCTAATCGTAGAGTGATGGTTCTTAGAAAGGACACTAATGTAGTCATGAGTGAGGATGAAACGTTGTAAGAAACTAAAGAACATGAAGTTGAAGAAGAGACTTGTTATGCACAAGAAGGGCCATTATTGATGGTGATTCGTTGGGTGTTGACTACTTAAACCAGAAATGAAGATGTTCAAAGGGAAAATATCTTCCATAGCCATTGCCTTATCCAAGGGAAGGTATGTTCTCTAATTATTGATGGGGGTAGTTGTACTAATGTTGCTTCTTGTGAACTTGCTGATAAATTGGGACTAGAAACCACCTTGCATCAAAATCCTTATAAACTAAATTGGCTGAATGACAAAGAAGATATAAAGGTGACAAAGAAAGTAAACTTGGGATTTTCCATTGGCAGATATAAAGACAGGGTGTTATGTGATGTTGTTCCCATGAGTGCTAGTCATATATTATTGGGAAGACCTTGGCAATATGATCGAAGAGTTGTCATGATAGTTACACCAACCATTATTCCTTTAAGTTTGGCATAAAGGGCATCAAATTAGCCCCCCTTGAACCGGAGCAAGTTGCTAAGGATGAAGCAGCTAGAAAGGAAGGTAAGTCTAAATTTTACTTTCTATTATCTAAGAAATAATTGATAAGGTCAATCCGAGAGGGTGGACCTATTATTTTGTTGATGTTCCGAGAAAGGCTTGAATAAATTGGTGAACTCCCTAAGGAGGTTATGACCTTGATTGAAGAATATCTAGATGTATTTTCGGAAGAGTTACCTTAAGGGTTACAACCCTTTCGGGGTTACAACCCTTCCGGGGCATTGAGCATCAAATTGACCTACAATCGGGTGTAGAATTACCCAATCGGCCTTCTTATCGACTAAATGAGGAGGAGACTAAAGAGCTTCAAAGGAAAGTACAAGAACTTCTTACTAAGGGTTATATTCGAGAATCTTTAAGCCCTTGTGTTGTTCCCGATCTCTTAGTGCCCAAGAAAGATGGAAGTTTTCGAATGTGTGTGGATAGCCGGGCCATTAATCAAATCATATCAAGTATAAATATCCTATTCCACAACTTGAAAACTTATTGGATGAACTTAGTGGGGCATCTTGCTTCGCTAAGGTGGACTTGAAAAGTGGCTATCATCAAATAAGAATGAAGGAGGGAAATGAATGGAAAACTGCATTCATGACCAAGTACGACCTCTTTGGATGGTTAGTGATGTTTTTCGGTTTATCTAATGCTCCTAGTACATTTATGGGATTAATGCATTTTGTGCTTAAGGATTTCTTGGGAAAATTTATTGTGGTATACTTTGATAATATTTTGGTGTATAGTGAGGACTTGGATAATCATCTTAAGCATCTCAGAATGTTGTTTGAAACACTCCAGGCCACTAAACTATTTGGTAATTTGGTGAAATGTGCTTTTGTGCAAAAGAGGATACATTTTTTTTTTGTTTTGGAGGTTAGAAGTTTTCATGGCCTTGCTTCCTTTTATCAAAGATTTATTAAAAGTTTTAGCTCGATTGTTGCTCCTTTAACTGATTCTACCAAGAAGGGAAAGGAATTTGAATGGACTCCCAGCTGTCAAGGAAGCTTTGTGTTGATCAAACTCAAGCTTTGTGAAGCACCTATTCTAATGTTATCCGATTTCAACAAAGTTTTTGAAGTAGAAAGTGATACATCCGGACTTGGCATTGGAGCTATTCTAAAGCAAGAAGTAATATCGATAGGTTATTTTAGTGAAAAGCTCAAAGGTGCGGCCCTAAACTTTTTGACAACATTATTAAGTACAAGAAGTGTAAATGCAACGTGGTGGCCGACGCACTATCGAGAAGGTGTGTTCTTTTAACCAAATTATCTACTAAATTCTTTGGTTTTGATTGGATCAAGGAAGCTTATAAGGATGATCAAAATTTTGGCAAATGGTATGAATGGAGCTTGAAGAAGGAAGATTGTGGTTATCATTTGATGGATTGTTTTTTATTCAAAGGGGGTAAACTTTGCATTCCTAAAGGGGGCATCCGAGAGTTTCTCATTAATGAAGCACATAGAGATAGATTAGCTAGTAATTTTGGTGAAAAGAAAACTTTGGAGGCACTAAAAGAACACTTTTATTGGCCACATTCGTTTCGGGATGTACACAAGGTGGTGGAGAAATTAATTATTTGCAAGAAAGCAAAGAGTAGAGTACTTCCTCAAGTGCTTTACATGCCACAACCCATTCCTAGTCATTGTTTGGTAGAGGTAAGCATGGATTTTTTTCTAGGTCTCCCAAGGAGTTGTAGAGCAAAAGATTCAATAATGGTGCTTGTTGATTGTTTTTTCTAAAATGGCTCATTTTGTGGCTTGTTCTAAGACCGATGAAGCTAATCATGTGTCCAAATTATTCTTCAAAGAAGTGGTGTGTCTTGATGGCATTCTGAGATCTATTGTATTGGATCGGGATACTAAGTTCTTAAGTGGATTTTGGAAGACCCTATGGAGGAAGGTGGGTACCAAATTGCTTTTTAGCACCTTTTATCATCCATAAACCGATGGGTAAACCGAGGTTGTCAATCGCACCTTGGGAAGCTTATTAAGAAGCATTGTAAGTAAGAAGCTCACAGATTGGGATATCTAACTCCCATACATCGAATTTTCTTATAACCGAAGTGTTTACAGTACTACTCAATGGACTCCATTCGACGTAGTGTGTTGATTTAATCCTTTAACTCTTCTTGATTTAATTCTTTTGCCAACTAATGAGGTAATCAATCTGAATGGGGCTAAGAAAGCCGAACTAGTGAAGAATATGCATAAAAAAGTTAGTCGTGCTATCCAAAAGGCAAATGGTTCTTATGCTAAGTATGCAAATCATGGAAGAAAGGAAGTGAATTTTAAGGTGGGAGACTTGGTTTGGTTGCACCTTCCGAAGAAAAGATTTCCCAAGCAAAGGGATTCTAAACTTGCACCTAGAGCTGACGGTCCTTTCAAAATTTTGGAGAATGTAAATGAAAATGCTTACTAGCTTGAATTATCCGAAGATTATTAAGTGTTGGCTACTTTCAATGTCCAAGACTTGTCTCCTTACATTGGGGAAGTGATAGATGATTTGGAGGAAAAGATTCAACCTCTTGATTTGAAGAAAAATCCTCAAACACCCCGGAAGGATGACATGTCTCGGGTTCTCCTTCCTCAAGGTGCCATCACCCGATGTCGAGCCAAAGGATTTCCTAATCTGTTTGTTCATTTTGCAGGGATTCTATCTAATGGAATATCATTCATGGAGCCTTCTTCTAATGATCAAGAGCTGCTCAAGCATCATATTTCATGGATGGATCAAGGAGAAGAATGAAATGGACTCGAGAAGATGGTGCACCCGATTTTGTAGCCCGAGAAGATAGTGCACCCAGTTTCTAGCATTGCATGACTCATGCAATACTATTTCATTTACAAAATTTATCTCTAGTACTAGCTCATTTCATGCTTAATTTTGTGCACATGGAATGACATTGGTATGACATGGGTTTTTTTTAGTTTTTATGGGTTTCTTATGGATTTTATGGGTTTGTTATGGGTTTCGTGGGTTTGTTATGGGTTTTATGGCTTTCTACTTTTTGATTATTAGCCAACTCCCTCTCTCGGCATGTTGAGGAAGTTTATTCTCTTCCATGTGATGTTAGTTAGCTGCTAACAAATTGCTAGAATTTAGTTTGCTTTTTTTTATTTCTCATGGATTTTATGGGTTTCTACTTTTTGATTAGTAGCCAACTCTATCTCTCTTCACGTTGAGGAAGTTTATTCTTTTACATGTGATGTTATTTAGCTGCTAACAAATTGCTAGAATTTATTTTTCTTTTTTCATTTTCAAGTTGAATGTAGTCACTCAATTTTGGTTGATTCATTCAATCGAATGAAACTATAAGTGCAGCCTACTTAGAGTCTATAAACACCTCACTCGAGGATTGTTGTAATCAGTTTTGTGATATTGAAAATTAGAGTGCATTGGCATTTCTTTGGAATTCATTTCCTAAGCTCCTTTCCGATCGAACTCTGGTTAGTCATATCCGGCCGTCCGAGAAGAACCTTCAATTCAGCTAACTTCTGAGCTAGTAAGTTGAGTTTTTCTTGCTGCTTTCCATCATCCTTGCAAGGAAGAAAGGTTAGTCGCAAGTTCCATTTCGCTCTTCCCTCCATTATATGATCATTATCCTCCATCAAACTCTCGCAAAATCAGCCATAAATTCCTCATCCCCAAACACATTCTGACCTCCATAAAATCGGCCAACCTTCACCAAAATCGTCTTTCCATTTTCAAATATTGTGTCAAGACCTAATGAAGGGTAGATGAATTTCTCTCTTCTTTGCATTTCGTAACACTCTTATTTTAAAAAAAAAAACTCGTCTAGGATTTTAGGGTTTTGACCATAAAGCTCACATGGACTTTTTAGGTTTATCATGGGTTTGTTTTTGTTTGTGCGGGCTTTTAATTTTAGGCTGTCTTCAAAATAAAGGCAAGGGGGGACGAAAAAGGTGGACCACCGATAACCCTTGCTTAACAAAATCGAGTAAGATCTAGATGGTCCACCCTTCACTCTTATTTTTTTTTTTTAGCCTAATTAGATATGTCATTTTTGAACCATAGATAATTGCTCTTTCCCTCTGAACCTATAGAGATGTTTAAAGTCCTCATGGAGTAACTTTTCCAACAGTATTTGGATAATCTAATTGAGCATTTGCATCTCCTCCTTGGTTGGTTTGTCTTCTTAAAGACTCGACCATCTTTAGTGTGATTTCCTCCAGTGATCTGAGAGCACTTATCATGTGTGTTAGTTAAGTCTTTATGCAAATCTTAAGCCACACCTTGTGTTCTTAGGGTAAGTGTGCAATCCATATGTAACACCCGAGCCATTTAAGTACCTTAGTTATTATAAATATAAATTACGTTGTTAAATCTTGATAATTATATCACGAAGTATTGTTGGTAGTTTCTTAAAATACGCCTTTGAAAGGAATGCTTTAAGAAATAAGAAATAAGACTAGAGTATGTGACAAGTGAGTTAAGTGTTGCAGGAGAAAATTTGGTAAAAACACCTCATGCTTACCCTCCACCTCATGCTTGCCTCTCCACCTCATGCTTGCCCTCCTCCTCATGCTTGTCCTCCACCTCATGCTTGCCTCTTCACCTCATGTTTGCTTCTTCACCTTCAGCTGGCATTTGATGCACGAAATTCTCATTATATTCCTTAAATTCTCTCAAGTTTTGTATGAAGGGAAACATAAGGTTGAAGCTGAAGTTGGAAGATTAGTGTGAGAGGGCAAATCGAGTGTGTTTTGTGAGTTTAAATAACAAGGAGGAGCACGAAGATAGGGCTAAGGTATGATGTTGGTTGATTTAAGTGTTCTTCTATACCCTATATTGAAGTTATAAGAGTTCGAGTATGGTTTTGATTAATGGAAATGGCATGAAAACAAGGTGTTACCATGTCCACACAAAAGCAGGATTAATATGTCCGATTTTAAAGATACAGATTTTACAAGATTGTTGATTACGAAATTGAATTTAAAGTCTTCTGATGAATTGTAGTAGACACCTTAAGGGTGATTTTGGTTACTTATTCATAAGAATTGGAGTTTTATAACTTAAGTTACGGTTGTTGTAATTTGGAAGAAAAACAGGGTAAATTCGGGAAATTCTAATGTAAGCACATTTGTGATGTTAAAGGTTATTTGAAATCAAGTAAAGAAAGTGAAGGAAATAAGGAGTATTTTGCAGCTTGGAATCCAAGTAAGTGAATCTTGCATGTCTTTGGCCCTTCAGGGACTACATCACAAAGAGTAGGATTAAGGTTGTATAATTAGAAACAGATCAAAGTGAACGCGAATTAGTTACGGTTATGGATAGGTAGAATAAGAATACTCTGTTTTGGGGTGTATCGCACCGTGCACCGGCCCAAGTGTTTGGGTTTGATTGGTGTTTGTTTGACATTGTTTGATGGTTGCTAGGTTTAAGTAAAGTAATGAGTAAGTTTATGTTAAGTATACTTAAGAGATAACAATTATCGTTTATGTTGATTGGTAGATATTTTATGCATACTTTATGTTTATGTTATGAATGTCACATTGTGCACGTATGCCATTTTCATACATCATGATTTACGAAAAGAACGAAAATGTTTTCCATGCATGTTTTCAAACGTCACCCAACTGAATGGCGAGGGTGGGATGGGAGGAACCCGTTGGTGCTAACTCTCGTTCTGAAAATCCTCAAAGTTCTATGCATGAATGTACGTAACGAATGAATGAGGTAGAACCACGAGGTGGAAAGCTCGGTCACGAGGACCAAGTAGAACTACGAGGTGGAAAGCCGAACATGTAAATAACTGATAGAACCACGAGGTGGAAAGCTCGGTCACGAGGACCGGGTAGAACCACGAGGTGGAAAACCGGATCTATAAGCAAGAATAACGCAATAAAGAACAAAATGAATATGCATGTTTTACAAAACCACGCTCATGTTACGCATGTCACTTTATACGATTTCTTACTGAGCCTTAAGCTCATTTGAATAAGCTTTGTGATGTAGGTGATGAAAACGAAGGTGAAGAACTTAGTTTTCACCACATGATGTGATGCTGTGGAGGAGGTTTGCTCGGGCCGTGCATGCATTGTTAAGCGATGACCCGTGAGAATGAACGAAAGAGAGAAGTTTTTGATGTATTTTGAAAGTACTATGTTTTAATATGTGTTTTGTGAAATGTTAATTACATCTGTAAACTAACCCTAAGTATGAATAAGCACGTTTTGGAAATGCGTTTTGAATTATGGTAACAATGAGTTTGCTATTTACTTAATGACTTCCGCTGTGTTTTCAAGAAAAAGATTTATACAAAAAAAAAAAAGGGATGTTACAATTATGGTATCAGAGCGCACCGGGTTTTAAAAACGATTCTGTAGACTGCTTAACAATGCAAGTGACATTGATTGAGTGTAAACACATAAGGGAGTGAGTGAGGTCCGTTTATTTCCTTATTTATTAACTAACAGTTTCTTTTGTTTCTTATATTGAGAAATGAGTATGGCTGAAAGTCAAATTAATGTTGACTCTGAGAATGAAGGTAACATTTACAAAAAGGAGCAGTATCTTAGAAAAAACTTAGAAGATGGCAACCTAAGCAGCATCAAGATGAAGATTCTTTCTTTTCATGGTAAAAGTGATCCCGAATTATATTTGGAATGTTAGAAAGGTTGATCATATTTATGATTGTCACAACTATACTGAGGAAAAGAAAATCAAGTTGGCCTCAATGAAATTGATGGACTATGCAAGTACATGGTTGGATTAACTAGTGAGAATTCGGAGAAGGCACAACGAAAGACCTGTTTCCACGTGGGAAGAAATGAAAACATTTATGCCTAAGAGATTTGTTCCTAGTAATTATCATCAAGAAATTAAATTTTTTTCGTTGTCAAAGATTCAGCCACTATGCTTCCAACTGTCCGAATAAAAGAACAATGGTACGTGATAATAGGAATGTTGAAAGTGAGAACTTAAGTGATGGCAAGATGCCCCCTCTAGAAGATTGTAGCGATGTGGAGGTAGAGGAACTTGTGAGAGGTAAACTTTTATTCACTAGACGCATGCTTAACGTTCATGCCAAGGACGATGGAGATGAAGTACAAAGAGAACACATATTTCACACTAGATGCCACGTGAATAATAAGGTATGTAGTTTGATAATTGATAGTGGGAGTTGCACTAATGTTGCTAGTACTTTGTTAGTAGATAAGTTGGGATTGGAAACCGAAAAGCATCCAAATCCGTACAAGCTACAATTGTTGAGCGATTGCGGTGAAGTCAAAGTTACTAAAGAAGTGAAAATTGCTTTGTCCATTGAAAAATATCATGATGTGGTTCTTTGTGATTTGATTCCTATGCAAGCAACACATATTTTATTAGGAAGACCATGAAAATTTGATAAAAAAGTTATACATAATGGGTTAAAAAATTAGTATAGCTTTGTTTGAGATGGTAAGACAATCATTCTCAAGCCACTTAAACCTTGGGAAGCTAGTCAAGATCAAGAGAAAATTATAAGAGATTTCAAAATGTGAGAAAATGCAATATGTTAGCAAAAGAGTGAAAAAGAGAGCGATGAGAGAAAAGAAGAAGAGAGTGGAAAAAAGGCAAAGAGAGAAAACAAGAGGAGAGTGGAATACCAAGAAAAAGTGAGGTGAAAAGTGTGATGTTAGCAAAGCAACAAGTACTTGTACACTTGTACAAGGATATTTATCTTTTTACTAGCAAGCTAACCCCTTTGTTTCCAAGTGTTGTTTCTACTCTTTTAAAGGAATTTGAAGATGTGTCTCCCAAAGAAGTTTCAAGTGGGTTACCCTCTTTAAGAGGAATCAAACACCAAATTGATTTTATACATGGAGTTTCAATTCTCAATAGACAAGCATACCGAGCTAGTTCTTAAGAAACAAAAGAAATCCAAAAACAAGAGGACGAGCTAGTATAGAAGGGTTTCGTGAGAGAGTCGTAGTCCATGCTCAGTTCCTGTGATTTTAGCTCCAAAGAAAGATGAGAATTGGCGAATGTGTGTGGATTGTCGAGGTATCAACAAGATCATGATAAAGTATCAACATCCTATTCCAAGGTTAGATTACATGCTTGATGAATATCATGGTTCATGTTTACTTTCAAAAATAGATTTAAAGAATGGATATTACCAAATATGGATGAAAGAAGGGGATTTATGGAAACTGCTTTTAAAACAAAGTATGGTCTTTATAAGTGGTTAGTGATGTTGTTTGAATTATCTAATGTACAAAGTACTTTTATGAGATTAATGAATCATGTGCTAAGAGCTTTTATTGAAAAAAAATTTGTTGTATACTTTGAGGATATATTAATATACAACAAAACCATAGATGCACATGTTGAACATTTAAATTTGGTTTTTATTGCTTTATGAGAAAATCAATTTTATGCTAACTTGAAGAAGTGCACTTTGTGCATGGATTCGGTAGTATGTTTGTTTTGTAGTAGGATAAAAAAATGCAAGTGAGTTTAGGAGTTTCCATGGACTGACAAGTTTTTATAGAAGGCTTGATCGAGATTTTAGTACTATTACAGCACCGTTGAATGATCTTGTTAAAAAGCATATTGAATGGAGTGAAATACATGAACATGCTTCCATCCTACTAAAAGATAAACTTGTGTTACCAAATTTTGATAAAGTATTTGAAATTGAATGTGACGCATCGGGAAAAGGTATTGGTGATGTTTTGATGCAAGATTCCAAGCATATTGCTTACTTTAGTGAAAAGCTAAATGAATATGCTTTAAATTATCCAACATATGACAAGGAGAATATAGAAGAGAAAAATGAGCAACATGCGCGGCAAGCAAAAAAATGCCGAACAAAAGTCGTATTCGAGCCAGGAGATTGGGTTTGGATTCACCTAAAGAAAGAAAGATTTGCAAGTAGAAGGAAAAATGAGTTGCACTCTCGAGGAGATGGTCATTTTAAAGTGTTGGAACGAATCAACGACAATGCCTACAAAATTGATTTTCCAAGTGAATATGGTAATATAAGTGCTACTTTAAATGTTAGTGACTTATCTTTGTATGATGCAGGAGATTCAAAGACAAATCTTTTTGAGAAGGAGGGAATGATGCAGATCATGTGGTGATACAAAGACCAATTGCAAGGAATTGAAGGCCAAATGACAAAGTCAAGAACCAGGAAAATGCAAGAAACGTTATGTGGTCTTGTGAAGGAATATGAAATGAAAGAATCTATTCAACACCAAAACAAAATGCTTATTATGTTATGTGTTGAAGAAAATATTGATATCAAGCAAGGTGGTTAAGGACACAAGCCAAAGAGTCCAAGCCTAAGACAAGATATTGAAGGCACAACGGAAATAGGAAAGTACATGCAACTTTCTTTAAATCAAATTTTTACTTGACCAGAATATATTGGCAGATTCGATAATCTTCTCAAAGTTATTTCAAAAAGTGTTTAGGTACCAAAGTTGTAGCTTCAAGACCTTTTTAGAATAGGCTGGATCATAAAAATATGATGTTGTTTGGCTGGCCAAATACACAATTTACGAAAATAGATGTGCCCTGCAACAATTCTGAAAATTCTTTCTTTTATTCTATTATTAAGTTAAGTTTCCTAATACTTTCTATTTCCTAATTTACTTGTTGTTAGTTTAGAAAGTGTGTAGCGTAATTTAAAGCATCCAAGCTATTATAATAGGGGATAACTTTTATGATTAATTCACCTTGAGTGTTTTGAGAAAATTTTCTCATTGGTTCATCAATTTAATTCTTGATAGATCATCTTTGATAGCTTTGATTCTTATCGACAAGTTCGGTCTTGGTCAAGCTCCTTGTTTGATAACTTAGGTTCCATCGGCAAGGTTTGATTGGGGTCAAGTTCCTCGTACTTGATTCATAGGCTATCCAAGTATCTTTTTCCTCATTGTTGATGAGTCTCGGGTTTGATATACTCGTGGTTCTCATCACTAAACCCTAAGGTCTAAGCCCTAAGCATAAAGCCCTCAACCCTTAGCCAAAAGACCTAAGCCCTAATCCCTAACCTCTAAGCCCAAAGACCAAAGGCATAAACCCTAAGACATAAGCCCTAATTCTTATGCTCTACGCAATAACATTACAACTCAAAACCCTAAGCCGAAAGCCCTAAGTGAACATGCCACAGGATCCCTTACGTAAGGTCGTGTCTTAAGGAGCAATCACCTTAGACCGAACAAAAGGAGTTTTCTAACAAGTTTGTTAATTTTGTAGGAAATTGTGATTTGCATCTTCTTGTTGGTTTGTTTTACTCCTCTAAGACTCGACCATCTAGAGTGTGATTTCCTCTAGTGACCCTAGAGCACTTCGGGTGTTATCTAAGCCCTTCTGTAATTCTTAAGCCATACCTTAGGGCAAGCGTGCAATTCATAAGCCAATCCTCAACCATCTGGTTTTCACCCTGTTTTTCAATCATCTGCATTTTTTTGCTTTTCCGAAAGCTCTTTTGAGCATTTACCCACTCTCTATGTATATCTTTCGATTCCATTTAGCTTCAGCTCTTATTTTATGAGACTATCTCTCCTCTCATTCTCCAACAATCCCTTAAATTTTCAGCTCTTAACTTGGTAGGCAGCCCGAGAACCATCCTGGAGAACCTCGACCATTTTTCCCCTCTTCTTGGTTTGGTATCTGTTACCAAGAGTGAGTTTTTCATTACTCCCCAACTTGAATCCTAGCATAAGCCCTAGTAATGAAGACCTTAGCTCTAATTTCAAAGCCCAAAGCCCAAACTCAAAGCCTTAAATCCAAAACCTTCAACCGAAAGCCCTAAGCACTAAGCCCTAACTCTTATGTCCTAAGTTGTAAGGCCTAAGTCATAAACCGTAAGTCGTAGCCCAAAGACCTATGTCCTAAGCCCTATGTCATACGCCCTAAACAATAAGCCCTAAGTCCCAAGCCATAAGTCCTAAAGTGCAAGCCCTAATTCCTAAGCCCTAAGCCTTAAGCTCTAAGCCCTAAGGTTAAAACACTAAGCTCTTAGCACAAAGTCGTAAACCTAAATCTCTAAGGTCAAATTTCTAACGCAAAGCCCTAAACCCAAAGCCCTAAGATCTAACCAATAACCTAACCCCAAAGCCCTAAACCCTATGCCTTAAGCCTTAAGGCCTAAGCCCTAGAAAACAAAACCTAATCCTTAAGCCCTAACACAAAATCTCTAAACCTTAACACCAAAGCCCGTAGCCTTAACCCAAAGCCCTAAGCCCTAAACATGAAGCACTAATCCCTAATTCCGAAGCCCTAAGCCCTAATTTCTAAGACTTAAGATCAAAGACCTATACTATGAGCACTAAGCCCTAAGCCCTAAGCTCAAAGCCATATGCCATAAGCCCTAAGTTTTAAACCCTCAACTTAAAGCCCTAAACCAAAAGCCCATAGCCCTAAGCCGTAAACGCGAAGCCAAAATCCTTAATCTCGAAACCTTAAACCCTAATCCCTAATCCTTAAGCCTTAAGACATAAGGCCAACGCCCAAGGCATAACCCCCAAGGCATAACCCTAAAGCTCTAAGCCATAAGCCCTAAGCGCAATCCCTTAAACTTTAAACCTTAAGCCTAAAGCACTGAGCCCAAAGACAAAAATCCTAGGTCCTTAGCCCTAATTCTGAAGCTCTAAGCAAAAAGTCGTAATCCAAAGTTCAAAGCTCTATAACCTTAGCCAAAAGACCTAGGCCCGAAACCATAATCGCTAAGCCCTAAGTCTAAATATCTAAGAACTAAGCCCTAAGCCATAAGCCCAAAGCCATAAGACCTAAATCAAAAGCCCTTAGGCCTACCCTAATCTCTAAGCCTAAAGTACAAAGCCCTAAGCCATAAGCCTAACCATAAGCCATAAACCCAAATCTTAATACCCTAAGCCAAAGCCATAAGTCGTAAGCTCTAATTCCAAAGCTCTAAGTTCATATACTTAAGCCCTTAGCCCAAAGCTTTAATCCGTAAGCCCTAAGCTATAACCCCTAAGCATAAAACCCTAAGGCTTAAGCCCTAAGACTTAAGCCCTAAGCTTTAACACCTAGCTCAACGCCCTATGCCTAAAGCCATAATCCCTAACGCCAAAACCCTAACTTATAAGCCCTAAGTCAAAAACACAAAGCTTAAGGCTCAAAATCATAAGCCCCAATCTCCAATCCCGAAGCCCTAAGTCCAAATCATTGGCTCTAAGCTAGAAGCCCTAAGCCTAAGGCCCTAAGCTAGAAGCCCTAAGCCTTAGGCTCTAAGCTAGAAGCCTTAAGCCCTAAGCCTTAACACGTAAGCCAAAAGCCCTAAGTTATAAGCCCTTATCCTTAATTCTAAAGTCTTAAGCCCTAGGCAATAACCTTTAAGCCCTATGTTCTAAGTTGTAAGCCTTATGCCCTATGCTCTAAGCGTGAAGCCCAATGACCTAAGTAATAAGTTGCAAATCGAAACTCCTAAGCCCAAAGCCAAACTCTTAAGACCCAAAATCAAAGCCCTATGCTCTAAGCCCAAAGCAATACACCCTAAACTTAAGCCCAAAGTGCTAGGGTTAGGCCCAAAGTTCTAGGCTTAGACTCAAAGCCCTAATCCTAAGCCCTAATCCAAAATGTAAGCCTTAAGCCCTAACTTCTTTGCCCAAAGCCCTAAGCAAAATCCCTCCGCCCAAACCCTAAGCCTTATTTCATAAGCCCAAAAAGAATTAAGACAAAAGCCTAAATCCCTAAGCCCTAATCCTAAAGCCCTTAGCCCTAAGGCCTGGGCCTTAAGCTCAAAGGCCTAAGCTCTAGTCCCTAAGATGAAAGCTAAAAGCTATAATCCTTATGCCCAATGCTCTAAGCCTTAAGCCGTAAGCCTTAAAACCTAAGCCCAAAGCCCTAAGCCCTATGCCCTAAGCCCTATTCCCTAAGTCTTAAGCCTACTTCCAAAACCCTAAGCCCTGAGATCTAATTTTGAAGCCTTATGCCCAAAGCCCTAAGCCCTAAACTCTAAACCCTTATCCCTAAGTTTTAAGCTCGAAGTCCTAAGTCCGAAGCCTAAAGCGATAAGCCTTAAGTCCAAAGCCCAAAACCCAAAGCCCTAAGGCCCAAATGCCTAACGGCCAAATCCCTAAGCTCAAAGTTCAAATCCTTATGCCTTAGGAAATAATCCAAAAGCCCTAAACCCTAATGCTTAACCTCAAAAACATAAAACTAGTGCGCGTAAAACGTAATCGCAAATTAACGCAAGTGCACGTGTCGCAACTGTAGTAATAAAAATATTGATCCCACGAGGACAAGTCAACTTTCAATTCAGAGAATAAATTGCAAAGTAAAAGAAATAAACTAAAAATCTTACCTTTAAATATTTACAAAAAGAATTAAAGAATAGGGTTTTCTTCATTTTGATTGGGTTTCTATCTAATCTAATATGCAGAAAGTAAATTACAGAAAACAAAGTGCAAAAAAGTAAAGTTGGTGGTCGAATCGAGAATTAGAATTAATCTCGGAAAGGATTAACTATGATTGACTTAAGCAAATAAACATACGAAAATCCAAACTTTAATTAAAACTAAACAACTCATAAACTTATGCTATCAAGACTTATAAAATCAATTGAAGTGAAAACGAAAAGCAAAGGGAGAGAACTTTGGTCCTCGCCATCGGAAACCGTTGTTCGCACAGCTCTGTTCCCTTGCCGCCGTGATCACCGTCACCGAGCTCCTCCTCGGATTGACGCCCTGGCTCGATCATAAGCTTGTTCTCTAATTCCGGCACACCCCTCTTCGTTGCACTCTGGTTGATAGTTATAGAAGCCTCAACCTCGAGATAATTGGAAGTTTGTTAAGATTTGACAGCTGTTTGAGATTTAGAAAGATTCTAAATCTCAAAGATTCTTATTTCCATATTTGAAAATTTGTTATTTCGGTTGAGATTTTCTCTTTAATTCCGCGATCTTTCTGGTTCTTTCTTGCGCTGCAATCCAACTTTAAACTTGACAACTGCATCTGAACAAAATACTGTGACAATACAAAATCTAGAAATATCGTTAAAATTACATAAAATTTGCATTTTTAGATGTTGTTGCGATGCTGTAGCATTTAGGGATATTTGCCTAAAAATCCGATTTTTAAATAAAACATTATCTGATCACAAGCAATTTATCAATAAAATCCCGTGAAATATTAGGTCTTTTCAGGGCCTAACGAAAACCCTAAGCCCTAAGTCTTAAGTCATAAGGCTTAAGCCATAAGCTCTAAACCAAAAGTCCAAAGCCCTAAGCCCTAGTCCCTAAGTTGAAAGCAAAAAGCTATAAACCTTTTTCCCAATGCTCTAAGCCTTAAGCCGTAACCCTTAAAACCTATGCCCAAAGCCCTATGACCTAAGCCCATAATCGTAAGCTTAAATTCTTACGCCCTAATCGCAAAGCTGAAAGCCCTAAGTCATGAAGCCTAAGCCTCAATCCCTATCCCCTAGTCTCTAATCCCTCCGTTTTGAGCCTTACGCCCAAACCTTAAGCCCGAAGGTCTAATTTTGAAGCCTTAGGCCCTAAGCCCTAAAGTCTTACCAAAGCCTTAAACTCTAAACCCTAATCTCTAAGTTTTAAGCTTAAAATCCTAAGTCCTAAGTCCAAAGCCTAAAGGCCTAATGCTCAAATGCCTAAACACCAAAGCCCTAAGCCTAAAGTTCAAATCCCTATGCCCTGACAAACAACCCAAAAGCCCTAACTCTTAAGCTCGAAAGTGCAAAGCCCTAGACCCTAAGTCCTAAGCCCAAAACATAATCCTTAAGCCCTAAGACATAATCTCTACGCCTTAGGAACTAAGCCATAAACCTAAGCCTAAAGACCTAAGACTTATGCTCTAAGCCCTAACACGAAAGCCCAATTCTTTAATCCTTAATTGCAAAGCCCCAAGCCCTAAGCCATAAGCTTTGAGCCCTAATTCTTAAGCCCAAAGCCCTAATCCCTAAGCCCTAAGCCAAAAAAACTCAAGCGCAAATCCTAAGCCACGAGGTCTAATAAGAAAGTTGTTAGGCCTAAACGCGCAGGCCTTAAGCCCAAAGCCATAACCCCTAAGCTTAAAACCCATGAGCCCTAATGACTTTTCCAAGCCCTAAGCCCCAATCCTTATGTTCTTAGCCCAAAGTCCCTAATCCCAAAGCTGTAAACCCTAAGTTCTAAGACCTCACGTCTATGCCTTGAGCCCTAAGGCGTAAGCCCTAACACCTAAGCCCAAACCCTGAGCCTAAATTCATAAGCTGAAAGCCTTTAGCCCTAATATTGCATCCCTATGCCCTAAGCCCTATGTCTTAAGTCATATGCCTCAAGCCATAAGTTCTAATCCCAAAGTCCACAGCCCTATACCCAAAGCCAAAAGCCAATAGTCAAATCTCTAGCCCTTAGCCTCAAGCGTAACACCTAAGCCCTAAGCCCTATGCCCTAAACCATAAGTACAAAACCTGAATCCCTAAGCCCTAACCCAGAAGCCAAAAATCCTTAGGCCTAAGAAGAAATCCCTATGCCTAAAGTCCTTCACTCTAAATCCTAATCTCTAAGGCAAAAGCCTTAAGCCCTAAGCCCTGACACGCTCCAAGATGCGGAGGTTTCGGGAAGAGAGGAGATGGCAACAATCTGCCAAGAGAAAGAAAGGTAGGCAGCAACAGGGGATTGGAGCAAGGAGAACTCCAAACGCATACAGGGGCTTTAGCTAGAAATTGGAGGACTTAAACCTTTGAGAGTGGGCTAAGTTTGACCAAATTTACAGCTTAAAAACACGTTCGGATCAATAAAATACACGGAGGCAATTTTAGGTGCACAAACAGACAAAGCTGAAAGAAACAGTGTAGGGGTGTTGGGGAGACTTCTGTACAACTTCCAATGCAGGGAGTCTGGGAGGGTGTAAATTGGCAGAACTTAACTTCAACGAAGTGGGAAGAAATTGCAAGTGGTTTGAGGGAAAAATCACTGGTAGATTGGAAGATATGCAGGATAGAAAATTGATGGACAGAACTGCCCGATTTCAGGAGTTCGGGTAGAAGGCAGTGGAAAAAGCATGCATAACTCTTGAT
>QAOC01004731.1:80514-205984 GCA_003255005.1 Begonia fuchsioides
TGTCCATAATCAAATGGACTTGAACACTTGTATCTTTTGGGCTAATGGTTGGGCACTTCCATGGGCTGCTAGCTGCTCCTCCCATGAAGGACAAAGATGAAATTCAGCCTTCCTTTCTGTTGGGGCCAAACATGGCCGTGGATCAGCCACCACGGGTTGGATGCTCTTGGGCCACTCCATCTTCTGGAGGCCTCTGTAATGGTGATCCTTGACTGGGCATTTGTTGTCCAAAGTTTATGCTCTGCCCCATGCTGGAAACCTTAAGATGTGGGCCACATTTTTGTAGAAGGACGTTTGTCCAAAACAGGTCCGAAAGGTTGTCGAAACGGCTGCACAAGCCTCGAAGGTCAGCTTGGGCCGAAACCAGAAATGTTGTTTCATCACCATGGATGTTTTGATCACTCTTCCATGCCACGGGTACACTAAGTTTCCTTACATGTGCACAAATTTAAGCTACTAATTATCCTCCTAATTATTACATAAAACTAACTAAATTATTACACAAAGTTGTGAAAAAGAAAACATGCTTTCCCCTTCATGTTTTGGTGATTTGGGGCCACCTTAATGTGCCACCCTTGAACTCCTCTTCCTTCATCAAGTGTGGTTGGACCATGAAATGCATCAACCTCACTTGACAACTAGGGTTCACCATGCCCTTCATCTTTGGCTTCTTGATTAAACATTTATAAAACAAGCTTCCTACAAAATCAACAAACTCATTAGAAAATAGTTTGCTTCCGCTTCTAGATGTGCTAATCCATGGCACATCATCCACCCGAGGTTGGAAAGGATTTGTCCTCAAATCAAAAAGCTTCATGATCCTTCCGAAAACCTCTTGGTGTTGCTTAGGATGCTCGGCCATTGTCCATTTCATTCCATTCATTGACTCGGCAATGGATGCCCTACCCTCATTTTGAATTTGGCCAAAACTCCAAGGCCACCTTCTTTGGCCCCTTTTTCCCAAGGCCCTAAGGTCTTCCAACTTGAGGCTCGGCCAAGCAACTTTCCAAACAAAATTGGTGGGTGCAATCAAAATATTTCTCATAGGCACCTTAACTTTGGCATGGGAAAATATTAAAGCAACTCCAAAAACAAATAAACTATACTCGTTGTCTAAGAGGGCATAATTACCGTAGCTCAAAAACTCATTGAGTTGAACAATCTCAATCATAATGTGGTGTTGAAATCCCTTTAGCCACCAATAAGAGGTTTGAGCAAAAACTTTTGTAAGAGTGGAACCAAAACACTTTATGCAACTCAAAGGTGTGCCAATCCCACAAAAATTGACTATTGAAAATGATGGCCCATCAAAGAAAAATGCATCCTCAAATGTGCTACCACTTTTAACCCCAAATAGGCCACGGTGTTCTTTCACCTTATCATCAAAAATATGTATCACCGCATCATAATTTTCCAAGAAAAACTTCTTAACTCCCAATTTTTCTAACAATTCGGCCTCTTGAAATGCAACAAGCCAATATTTGTGATTCCACATAGAAATATCCAAAACATACTCCATAATAACAACCACATTAATAGGCAACAATAGATTGTGATCGTTGATCAATGATTTATTAGCACCTAGTAGTTCACCCGCAATATCAATCCCAAAATTATCCTCCAACAAAACAACATTATCATCATAGCACGGATCCAAAATTATCCTCCAACAAAACAGCATTATCATCATAGAAAGGATTATCAATCCACAATTTATCAAGAACTTCATGATTCAAAGGTTGAGGTAAGTCATACCTCTCGGCCACAACCTTGTGCGGTTTGGCCCCTTCAATCTCTTGACTAATTTCACATTGAGGGCTGATTACTAGGAGCTCTTTAAGCTCCTCCTTAGCTTCCGTGCATCGGTGTGAGGCTTCCATACGAAATGGATTGGAGATGTCCAAGTTTTGCTTCTCGGTCACTTGGATGAGAGCATTTCCATGCTCGGTGAATGGCTTCATTTCCTTTTTCTCTTTAACATCCGTGGAGGCTACCTTAGCATAACTCACTCCTTCTTTGGTTAGGTAGTAAAACCCTTCTAGGCTCGGGTTTCTTCTAGGAGTGGTATCTTCCATTACGGTCATGGCTTCTTTGGAGGAACATGGAGAGCTCGTATAGTCTAGGCCGAGAGATTCCAAGTTCATAGTCTCTTTATTCCATGGCCAAGTGCCTTCTTCATGTTTATGCATCGGGCTGCACAGCTTCATCATGTGTGGTTGTTCCTTGACCATAGACATGGGCTTGGAAAAAAGGAAAGAATCGGTTTGATGGTCCTCTGATTCTTGCAACCGAGCTTTTCTTTTGATATCATAGGACCATCTCTTTGAAGCCGGGATTATCGGTGACTTTCTTGGTGTTGTGGTTCTATCCAAACGTTGTATAAAAAGGTCTAGCCTCTGGTTGATGTCTTCAAGTTGACTTTGGAGGCTTGATTCGGCACATCTTGGAATGGGAGTCATCGATGATCGCTTATGTGGTGGAACAATGCCTCGGGTTGCTTCACGGGTTACTCCATAATGTCTCCTCATGTTTTAATCTTGCAACCTGAAACAAGTCAAATGAAAAGGAATGCGTGGGAAGGGATCTTTGGCTCTGATACCAAATGACTCGCTCGGGGTTATGAGAAGTGTCGGGAGAAAGAAGACACAAGGGCAATCTGCCAAGGAGAAAGTCCAAGGCAGAAACAGTGAGGTTTAACGGTTAATATTCCAAATGCATACAGGATTAAGTCAAATAAACTCAACCAAATGAAACTTTAGGAAATGGACTAAGCGTGACCCGAATTGCAGCTTACAAGCACGTGCGGAACATTAAAATACACGGAGACACTTTCAGATGCACAAACAGACCAACAGGAAGAAAACAGTGCAGGAGTGATGGGGAAACTTCTACACAACTTCCAATGCAGAGAGTCTGGGATCGTAAAAATAAGGAGAAAACAACTTCAATCAAAGGGGAAGACAATGCAAGTGGTTTCAAAGAAAAAGCATGAGTAGGCTAGGAGTTATCCTGGATAGAAAATTAATGGACAGAGTTGCCCGATTTCAGGAACTCGGGTAGGAAGCAGTGGGAAAACACAAGCATAACTTTTAAAGCGAGGTGACTATGGCTAAACGGAAAGAACAGTTATTTCAAGCCATGAAAGAGGAACTCACAGCCATAAAATTGGGGACTTTTGTTCACGGAAAACAGAAATGGCACGAATTGGACTTTTGTTGCACAAATTCACTCGGGTAAGCACCAAAAAACAGCAACCAACAACAAAGACAAAACACAAATGCAAACAACAAAATGGAAGGTTACCTATGGGACTTCCAAACTCGCCTTTGATCCTAAACAAGTGAGGAAGGGAGATTGGAATAGGGCTTAGTGGCTTTAGCAAGGCACCAACACCGTTACAAACCAAAGATCAAGGATATTACTCACCTTGAATTTGCTTTGCCGTGAGAGAAAATGGGGAGAGCTTCAAGCTTCAACATTCAACATTTTCTAATCTGCAAAATGCAGAGAAAGGGAGGTTAAAACCCTCCTTCCCACGAGCTACAAAAGGCACATGATTATCACCTATAGTCCTAAGTGCTAAACCAACATCAAGGTATGGTAAAGGGGCCCACCCTTGACTTTCATCACTAACAAGAGTGATGGTCACTAAGGGAAGGTAAAACCCATCCCCTAAGGCTTCCTAAGACCTTTCCACTTGCAGCCACGTTTACTAACTTACAACAAAAGAAAAACAAGAGAGGAGCTAGCATGGTTTTCACGTGAAAAACCAAAAACCTAATAGATGGGCCAAACCCATGATGGATTGTCCATAATCAAATGGACTTGAACACTTGTATCTTTTGGGCTAATGGTTGGGCACTTCCATGGGCTGCTAGCTGCTTCTCCCATGAAGGACAAAGATGAAATTCAGCCTTCCTTTCCGTTGGGGCCAAACATGGCCATGGATCAGCCACCACGGGTTGGATGCTCTTCGGCCGCTCCATCTTCTGGAGGCCTCTGTAATGGTGATCCTTGACTGGGAATTTGTTGTCCAAAGTTTATGCTCTGCCCCATGCTGGAAACCTTAAGATGTGGGACAAATTTTTGTAGAAGCACGTTTGTCCAAAACAGGTCCGGAAGGTTGTCGAAACGGCTTCACAAGCCTCGAAGGTCAGCTTGGGCCGAAACCAGAAATGTTGTTTCATCACCATGGATGTTTTGATCACTCTTACATGCCACGGGTACACTAAGTACCCGTACATGTGCACAAATTTAAGCTACTAATTATCCTCCTAATTATTACATAAAACTAACTAAATTATTACACAAAGTTGTCAAAAGGAAAACATGATTTCCCCTTCATGTTTTGGTGATTTGGGGCCACCTTAATGTGCCACCCTTGAACTCCTCTTCCTTCATCAAGTGTGGTTGGACCATGAAATGCATCAACCTCACTTGACAACTAGGGTTCACCATGCCCTTCATCTTTGGCTTCTTGATTAAACATTTATAAAACAAGCTTCCTACAAAATCAACAAACTCATTAGAAAATAGTTTGCTTCCGCTTCTAGATGTGCTAATCCGTGGCACATCATTGGGTTGGTCCAAACCGAACCAAAATCCCCAACAAAATTGGTTCAAACTGAACCAATTTGATTACAACAAAACATACTTCCCTACATAGAAGATTTATAACCCCAAATACATATACAAATATTCAGCACTCCTTATGGACTCTTCTGCAGGAACTACTCTCCCATAATGGTGATGGGGCATTCGGCCATCTTAATGCATGGAGCCGGATGTGGTCACGGTTCGGGGGGGAGGCTTCGGCAAGGAGAATCTTGTAACTCGGCCAACTTCTCCTCTTCTTTATACTCCCATTGTAAGCAATGCTTGGGGAGTTCTTGATCAAGATGTGAGGGAGCTCCTAAGAGATCCAAGGAAGAAAAAGTGAAACCTGCAAAATCAACAAACATGTTAGCTAGTTGTCTTGCTCGGCTCCGGGTTGTTGCCCCCTTTGGTGGTTGTTGCTTCCCGAGCACATCGTAATGGTTGGGCACTTCCATGGGCTGCTAGCTGCTGCTCCCATGAAGGACAAAGATGAAATTCAGCCTTCCTTTCCGTTGGGGCCAAACATGGCCATGGATCAGCCACCATGGGTTGGATGCTCTTGGGCCGCTCCATCTTCTGGAGGCCTCTATAATGGCAATCGTTGGCTGGGTAGTTGTTGTCAAAAGTTTATGCTCTGCCCCATGCTGGAAACCTTAAGATGTGGGGCACCTTTTTGTAGAAGCACGTTTGTCCAAAACAGGTCCGGAAGGTTGTAGAAACGGCTGCACAAGCCTCGAAGGTCAGCTTGGGCCGAAACCAGAAATGTTGTTTTCATCACCATGGATGTTTTGATCACCCTTCCATGCCACGGGTACACTAAGTACCCTTACATGTGCACAAATTTAAGCTACTAATTATCCTCCTAATTATTACATAAAACTAACTAAATTATTACACAAAGTTGTCAAAAGGAAAACATGCTTTCCCCTTCATGTTTTGGTGATTTGGGGCCACCTTAATGTGCCACCCTTGAACTCCTCTTCCTTCATCAAGTGTGGTTGGCCCATGAAATGCATCAACCCCACTTGACAACTAGGGCTCACCATGCCCTTCATCTTTGGCTTCTTGATTAAACCTTTATAAAACAAGCTTCCTACAAAATCAACAAACTCATTAGAAAATAGTTTGCTTCCGCTTCTAGATGTGTTAATCTGTGGCACATCAAGCCCTCACCTCTAAGTCGTAAGTTCTAAGTCCTAAGCCCTCCAAAAGCCCTAAGCCATAAGCCCAAAGCCCAAAGCCCAAAGCCCTAATCCTTAATCCTTAAACCATAAGCCCTAAGTCCTTTGATAAAATCACTTATCTGACATGCCACGGATTGGCTGGATACTCATCCGAGCATGAGCTCGAGAATTTTCTAATTTGTGTGTTAATTTTTTAGGAAAAATACTTAAAGATTTCCACATTTATAAGCCAACTTTGGAAGATCAAGAAAGACAAAAATATGTCATAACTTGCCTTGGAGAAGAGGCATAACTTCAACAAAAACCAGAGGAGTCTAGACCCAAACCCGCATTTGATCCCGGTTGAAGATGCTCATTGCATGGAACCCGAGAGGGTTTCCTAGCTCAGATGGAACCCCGAAGCTTTTTGGCTTTTTTTGATAATCTTGGTGGCCTTAAATCAAAACGATTCCTTCTGAGGAAAGATATCTAACTTCTCTAGATTTCCAACGAAAGGCAGAACATTAAAATTGGATGCCGTTTTCCTAGTCAACTACAGCCAACACAGAGAGAGCAACACAACCTACCCGGGAAACAATCTTATTAGTTTTTTTTTTATTTTCACGCGTTTGTTGCTTGGATTTGCATGGGAAATTCTAGGGTTATCTAACTATTATTTGGTACGGCATTTTGGACATTTCCTAGGAGCTTAATGAGCTGAAGGATGAGCATCCCACAAAGGCTCCTCATTGGTCCATCTTTGATGCCATGGATTGTGCTTCTTGGAGATGTTTTGGGTCGTCCAGTGAAGAAGGTGATGTTGCTTATTTTTCCTATTTAATCTTACCTATGCTGAATGTAATTCTCAGATTTGAATTTAGAAGATTTTTCTTTTTAAATTTTGAATCTCCCCCTTTGGAGTTTTTCCTCCAAAGACTGGGTCTCCGGAATCCCAAATCCGGCCACCGAGAGACAACCGGAGTTGGTCATCTTTCCGAGCTAGGACGACCTATCCTTACCACATTCCTTCAGCCATATCCATGGTCTAAGTGTGAGAGTGTGGATCATGAGCTCAAGCATCCATTTTTACGTGAAAGGAATCACCTTTTACTGCAAATCCCCGTTTCCTGCCATTCCGCATCCGTCTTCAATCTCGCCTCAACAATTCCCAAACCATCCGTGAGAATTTCACCAATTTTTAGGTATTCTTTTACCATTATTCATTTATAAGACCTCCGAATTTCAGCTCCAAACTCATCCCCTTTTACAAGTTACAATCATTTCCATTTCATCCTCGTTTTCCCGGATCTGCTGAGAAAACCCTAAATTATCCCCTTAACCGTTTTCACCATCGTCAGCAAATCTTTAAATCCGTGCGTGAGAATCCCTTCATTTTTGGAGATCAAATTTTACCTTTATCCCTAAGATCTCCCCAAAATTTCGTTAAAAATCTCACCTCTGTTTGCGAGATCCAAGCGCCCGAAGTTTATCCCAAATCTGATTTTTCGGATAATCCCTAAAAATCTGCCGATCAAAAATATTTCCATTATTCCCATTCCTATTTCGTGTCATTTTGTATGAGAGTCAAGCATCCCATCCCACCTTCCTTTTTGCCTTTGTATTTTTGTATTTTTATTTTGATAATATGTATTCACCAGTTGCACCACATTCGAGATCAAACCGAAGAACAAAAAGCTACTACTCGGATTACCTTAAATCAAACTATTATGTATCATTGGATAAAATCAAGCTCCTTATGTTGGAATTTCGTCAAGATATTCACAAGTTGAATCAAAGCTATGTTGTTTCTCTCCAAAAAAAAGTGGAAGAAAATGTTGAGGTACAAACCGAGCAAGTGGAAGACATTGTCGTAATTGAGGATAAGCACTCCTTCAAGGAATCTGAAAACTCTTGTGCTATCTTGGAGCCCCATCACGAGCCTAACCAAGAATAAAGGATTAATAATCTTCCCTTGGCAGCAAGTATTGAAGAAGGAACCTCAATAAAGATAGAGCTCCAACAAGCCAAGATTGTCAACCCTATATCTCGAACGACTGTGTAGATAAAATATTTACAGCACCCTCTCATGCTTGCAATGTAGGTACAAATAGTTTTGAAGATCTCCAAAAAAAATTTGAGGAAATAGTGGAAGTAGAAACCGAGCAAGTTAAAGATGTTGTCAGTTTTGAGGAAAATCACTTTTTCCCAGAATCTGACAACTCTAATGATATCTTCGAGAATCTTCACGAGCCTAACAAAAAAGAGATCATAGACAACCCTTCATTGGCAGCAACATCTCATCCTTGCATGGAAGAGACAAATGATTTTGAAGAGTTTATAATGGAATACCATTGTATCCAAGTAGACCTTGAGGATGAAGTGGCCAAACCGCACAAGGTTGTGTCCTAGAGGTATGATCTATTTAAGCAAGTGCTTAGTTACCTTCATCATATTGATTTTAGTGGACGTGGATTTTTTAATGGTATTGATCTGAAGTTTTTGAAGTAAAATTTTATTATAGAAGTTAATCATGCTAATTTGGTGTTTCAAGATTCCTCAATTGGAGATAATGAGCTTGTGATCCCTTATTTTAGTGCTAAATGAATATTGAAGGTACCCCACCTTAGAAATGAACATTGTATCATGTATGTTGACGCATTTACTAATGATGACCCATGGCATGTGTCATTTCATTTCAATGAGTTTTCAAAACCGATAGTTGGTAATTTTCCAGATTATTCCACTCTGATTTCGTGCAAGGAAAATTTTGGGTTCAAAACTTTTTTTGGTGGTTAAAGGGAATGCAGCAATACATTTTAATTGATGGTGTTAAGCTTAATGAGGTTTTAAGTTTTGGAAGTTATTCATTTGTTGTCACCAAGTATGACCATTATATTTTTGGATATTCTTTGTCTCTATCTCAAGATTTTGGCATTAAACCCGAGAGTTTGTTTTTGCTACAAGCTTCATTTAAGATGTGGATGATCGCTTGGCCCCATTGGGAGATGATTTACATGGATCCTAAGGGAAACAACACTTTGACAAATGAAGAAAAGGAGCCTAGAAAGAAAAAAATTTTGGGGTTGAAACAACATTTTTTTCTCTTTACAGTATTTTACGAAGAGGACCAAGAAGAAGAGGAGTCTCAAGTGGATTTGAGGACAAATCCTCAAAAAACCTGGGGAGTATAACATGCGATGGATTGGCATCCCGAGCTGGATACTCATCCGAGCCCGAGCTCGGGAATTTTCTAATTTGTGTGTTAATTTTGTAGGAAAAATACTTAAAGATTTCCACATTTATAAGCCAACTTTTCAAGATCAAGAAAGACAAAAATATGTTATAACTTGGCTTGGAGAAGAGGCAGAACTTCAACCAAAACCCGAGGAGTCTAGACCCGAACCCGCATTTGATCCCGGTTGAAGATGCTCGTTGCATGGAACCCGAGATGGTTTCCAAGCTCAGATGGACCCCCAAAGCTTTTTGGCTTTTTTTGATAATCTTGGTGGCCTTAAATCAAAACAACTCATTCTGAGGAAAGATATCTAACTTCTCAAGATTTCCAACGAAAGGTAGAACATTAAAATTGAATGCCGTTTGCCTAGTCAACTACAGCCAACACAGAGGTTGCAACACAACCAACCCGGGAAACAATCTTATTAGGTTTTTTTTTTCACGCATTTGTTGCATGGATTTGCATGGGAAATTCTAGGGTTATATAATTATTATTTGGGAGGGAATTTTGGACATTTCCTAGGAGCTTAATGAGCTGAAGGATGAGCATCCCACGAAGGCTCCTCATTGGTCCATCTTTGATGCCATGGATTGTGCCTCTTGGAGATGTTTTGGGTCGTCCAGTGAAGAAGGTGATGTTGCTTATTTTTCCTATTTAATCTTACCTATGCTGAATGTAATTCTCAGATTTGAATTTAGAAGATTTTTCTTTTTAAATTTTGAATCTCCCCCTTTGGAGTTTTTCCTCCAAAGACTGGGTCTCCGGAATCCCAAATCCGGCCACCGAGAGACAACCGGAGTTGGTCATCTTTCCGAGCTAGGACGACCTATCCTTACCACATTCCTTCAGCCATATCCATGGTCTAAGTGTGAGAGTGTGGATCATGAGCTCAAGCATCCATTTTTACGTGAAAGGAATCACCTTTTACTGCAAATCCCCGTTTCTGGCCATTCCGCATCCGTCTTCAATCTCGCCTCAACAAGTCCCAAAACATTCGTGAGAATTTCACCACATTTTTAGGTATTCTTCTAATCTTATTTATTTATAAGACTTCCAAATTTGAGCTCCAAACTCATCCCTTTTTACAAGTTACAGTCATTTCCAATTCATCCTCGTTTTCCTGGATCTGCTGAGAAAACCCTAAATTATCCCCTTAGCCGTTTTCACCATCGTCTGCAAATCTTTAAATCCGTGCGTGAGAATCCTTTCATTTTTGAAAATCGTATTCTACCTTTATCTCTAAAGATCTCCCAAAAATTTCGTTAAAAATCTCACCTCCGTTTGCGAGATCCAAGCGCCAAAGTTTATCCCAAATCTGATTTTTCGGGTAATCCCTAAAAATCTGCCGATCCAAAATATTTCCATTATTCCCATTCCTATTTCGTGTCATTATCCATAATCCATAAGACCTAAGTTAAAAGCTCTAACCACCCTTTTCCTTGAGCCCTAGCACTAAGCTCTAAGCCTGAACCCCAAAGACCTAACCCATAATTTGTAAGCCCTCAGCACAGGTTGTAAGCCTTAAGACTTAAGCCCTGAGCCTTGGGCTTACAAAGTCCAAAGCCCTAATACTTAAATCCTAAGCCCTAAGCCCTACGCACTAAGTCATTGCCCTAAGCCCTAAGCACTAAGTCATTGCCCTAAGACCAATGTTGTAAGCCCTAAGCACTAAGCCATTGCCCTAATATTGCATCCCAATACCCTAAGCCCTAAGTCTTAAGTAATAATTTGTAAGCCATAAGCTCTAAACCCAAAGTTCACAGCCTTATACCCAAAGCCCAACGGTCAAAATCAAAACTTGAAGCCCTTAGCCTAAAATGTAAGACTTAAGCCCTATGCCCTAAACCCTAAGCACAGACCTCGAATCCCTAAGTCTAAAGCTAGAAGTTAAAAACCCTAAGGCATAACAAAGAAAATATTATGCCTAAAGTCCTTAACCCTAAATCCTAATTGCTAAGGCAAAAGCCCTAAGCTCTGATACCTAAGTCATAAGCTCAAAGACCTAAGCTTTAAGTCCTAAGCCCTGAGCCATAAGCCCTAAGTCGTAAGGTGTAAGTTCTAAGCCCTTAGAAAGCCCTAAACCTTAAGCACAAAGCCCTAATCCTTAAACCGTAAGCCCTAAGTTCTAGGGCCAACGCCCTAAGTCCTTTTCCAAAGTCCATTATCCTTAATCCATAAGACCTAAGTTAAAAGCTCTAACCACCCTTTTCTTATAGCCCTAGCACTAAGCCCTAAGACTAAACCCCAAAGACCTAAGCCTAAAAGCCTAAATTCCTAAGCCATTAACGTAAACACAAAGCTTAAAGTCATAAGCCATCACCTTAACAATCTAAGTTCTAGGCTCTGACCCCATAGCCCTAAGCCCTAAACACCAAGGCCATACGCTAAGCCCTAAGACCAAAGCCCTAAGCCCTAAGTACTAAGCCATTGCCCTATGCACTTAGAACATAGCCCTAAGCCGTAAACCCAAAGCACAAAGCCTAGTGCCCAAAGCACACTGACGTAACCTTTAATAGTAAATCCATAAGCGTTAAGGCATAAGCTGTAAGCCCTAAGCTCTAAGCTCTAAGCTCGAAACCCTCAGCCCAAAGCCCTAACCCTAAAGACCTGAGCCAAAGCCCAGTGCCCAAAAACTCAAGTTTAGAGCCTTAAGCACTAAGCACTAAGCCTTAATCACTAAGCAAAAACCACAAAACCCAAAGCCTTAAGTCATAAGCCCCAAGCCCAAAACCCAAAGCCCAAATCCCAAAGCCTTAAGTCTTAAGCCCCAAGCCCTAGGCTCTAAGCCTTTAGCTCAACCACTAATATCTATTCTTTAACCCCTAAGCTAAAATCCATAAACTTTAAGTTGAATGCGGAAAGTCTTAATCCCTAATAACAAAGCCCTAAGCCTCAAGCCCCAAGCCATAAGCCATAGTTCGTAAGCCCTAAGCCCTAATCCTAAAGACTTAAGCATAAGGGCATAAGCTCTAAGCCCTAAGCACTAAGCCATTGCCCTAATATTGCATCCCTATACCCTAAGCCCTAAGTCTTAAGTAATAACCTGTAAGCCATAAGCTCTAAACCTAAAGATCACAACCTTATACCCAAAGCCCAAAAGCCAAAAGTCAAAGCTCGAAGCCCTTAGCCTAAAACGCAAGACCTAATCTCTATGTCCTAAACCCTAAGCACTGACCTCGAATCCCTAAGTCCTAAGACAAAAGCCAAAAACCCTAAGACCTAACAAAGAAAATAATATGCCTAAAGTCCTTAACCCTAAATCCTAATTGTAAAGGCAAAAGCCCTAAGCTCTTAGGCAAAAACCCTAAGCCCTAATACCTAAGTCATAGCTCAAAGACCTAATCCATAAGTCTTGAGCCCTGAACCTTAAGCCCTAAGTCGTTAGGTCTAAGTCCTAAGCTCTCTGAAAGCCATAATCCCTAAGCCCAAAGCCCTGATCCCAAAGCTCTTAGCCTAAACCCTAAAGCATTAAGCCTTAGGCCCTAAGGCCTAAGTACAAAGCCTAAAGCCCTAATCCTTAAACCATAAGCCCTAAGTTGTAGGGCCAACGCCCTAATTCCTTAAATCCCTTATCCATAATCCATAAGACCTAAGTTTAAAGCTCTAACCACCCATTTCCTTAAGCCCTAGCACTAAGCCCTAAGCCTAAAGCTCTAAGCCATTAATGAAATAACTATGCTTAAAGCCGTAAGCTATCAGCTTTAAGCCTAACGCCCTAAGCATAAACCCCTAAGCCATAAGACATGAGCCTGAGTCCTAAGAGAAAACCTCTAAGCCCAAAGCCTTAAGCCATCACCTTAAAAATCTAAGCCCTATGCTCTAAGCACTACGTACTAAGCCATTGCCCGAAGCCATTAGAAAAAAGCCCCAAGCTGTAAACCCAAAGCACCAAGCCTAGTTCCCAAAGCACACAGACATCACCTTTAATGGTAAATACATAAGCGCTAAGCCATAAGTCGTATGTCCTAAGCCCTAAGCCCTAAACTCGAAACCCTTAGCCCAAAGGCCTAAAGACTTGAGCCAAAACCCAGTGCTCAAAAACATAAGTTCGGAGCCTTAAACACTAAGCTCGATTGACATGCCAGAGATTGGCATGCCAAGTGGAGCAATCACCCGAGTCTGAGCTTGGACTTTTTGTAATATGTTTGTTAATTTTACAGGAAAATTAATTGAAGAATTATACATTTCTAAGCCAACTTTGGAAGATCAAACAAGGCCAAAACAAATGATAATTTGTCGTGGAGAAAAGGTGGATTTTCAACCAAAAACCGAGAGCTCCGGAATCAAGCCCGAACCCAAACCCGATTGAAGTATCACGTTGCATGGCGAGTTGGAGTCCCATGCAAAAGTGATCAAGGGTTCCACGACTCAACTCATCAGCATTTCAATGGATTGAAGGGATTTTATCGCATTTTTAGTTTAATTTTTATGTGAATTTTATTTTGGATATTTGGAGAACCCGAGAGGGTTTCTCGGCTAGGTTTTATTTTGTTTATTTTTGCATGCTTGCATGGGGTTTAGCATGAGGAATTTTCGGCTAAGAGAAGGGTTTTGCATGGGGTTTGGCATGAGGGATTCTAGGCTAAAAGAAGGGTATTTTGAGCCAAGAAAGTAGGGAAAATTGGCTGAAGGGGTGCAAGATCACGTGGCCATCACATTCTTGCAATCTCATCGGTCCAAATTTCCCTCCTTTATTTTAATTTCCAGCATGCAAGTTGCATGCCTTTGGCCCTAAATTTTCCCACCTTTTTTCCCACTATTCTCAGCAGATAAAACCTCCCTCATTGCGTGATTGTAAGGTTAATTTGGAATTTGAATATTAGAAGCTTTAGCCCTCTCCGTTTTCGGGCATCTTCAAATTTCAGCCGGTAGCAGGAATTCCTCCGGCCACCGGGAGTTCTTCAAGAGATTCCTCCTCCGAGCTGGGGTTCTCTTCTTGCTTCAAAGTCTCCAGCCTTTCCAAAGGTCATAGGGTGATCTTAAGGTCCATAAGCTCCTTCTTCCATCGTTGATTTCGTTGGATATTTCAATTCTTCCGCCGGTTGTCAATTTCCAGCCACCGCTGACTGCCGTTACTGTTCCATTGTATTCTGACCGATCCATCCATGTGATTTCCTTAATTTTTGGAGAACTATCACCTATCTTCTTCTCAGAGTTCCACTCAAAATTTTAGCTTGAAACTAGATCTTATCGTTGAGTTATCGCCATCCAAATTCCAGTCTCGTTTCTGAAATTATCGGAATATCATTTTTCCATAAAACTAACCCGATTCTCCCACTTCCTAAATCTAATCCCCCTCCGTTCCATGTCATTTGGTATCAGAACCATAAATCCCTCCCCACCTTCCTCTTTACTTCTATTTTTGTGTGATGTTAAGTTTGAAGGATGGCTTTGAGAAGTGGTTTTAGCCATCAACCAAACTTGGATACCAGAGATGAAGAAACTCTCTTGTTAATGGTTATCCGAAGATTGCTTACTACTCAAATTCAACAAGAGGAACTCCAACGAGAAAATATCTTCCATAGTAGCTGTTTGATCCAAGAAAAGATATGTTCACTTATTATTGATGGTGGTAGTTGCACTAACGTAGCATCTCGGGATTTAGTTGATAATTGAAGTTGAAAACCAGTTTACATCCGAAGCCTTATAAAGTGCGTTGGATAAATGATAAGGAAGTCCTCAAGGTTACCGAGCAAGTGTGGATTGATTTTTCTATTGGGAAGTATAAAGATAAGGTGATGTGTGATGTGGTTCCCATGAGTGCAAGCCATGTATTACGAGGGAGACCATGACAATACGATCGGAGGGTTATGCATAATGGATTCACAAATCAATACTCATTCAAATTTAATGGATGATCTATTAAATTAGTTCCTCTTGAACCGGATCAAGTGGCCAAGGATGAACTTGAGAAGGCGAAGAGCTTGGCTAAAACTAATTTGTTTATGAATAAGAAAGAGTTATTGAGAACTATTTTGGTAGGAAATCCGATAATACTTATATTATTCCGAGAAAGAATTGAAGAAATGGGAGAAATTCTTCAAGAGATTCGAGAAGTCCTTGAGGTGTATCAAGATGTATTCCCGGAAGACTTACCACTCGGTCTACCACCACTCCGGGGTATCGAACATCAAATAGATTTGCAACCGGGAGCAATCCTTCCAAACCAACCTTCTTATAGGTTGAATCCCGAGGAACCTAAAGTATTACATCAACAAGTTCAAGAACTTCTCGCTAAAGGGCATATCCGAGAGTCTTTAAGTCCTTGTTCCGTACCCGCTTTATTGGTGCCAAAGAAGGATGGTAGTTTTCGGATGTGTGTTGACAGCTGGGCCATCAACCAAATCACTATTAAATATCTTTTTCCGATACCACGACTCGAGGATATGTTAGATGAACTCAGCAAAGCTTCTTGTTTTTCAAAGGTGGATCTAAAGAGTGGTTATCACCAAATCCGCATGGAGGGAGATGAATGGAAAACAGCGTTTAAAACAAAGTACGACCTCTACGAATGGTTAGTAATGCCTTTTGGGCTATCTAATGCCCCCAGTACTTTTATGAGGCTTATGCACTACGTACTTAAAGAAATTTTGGGAAAATTTGTGTTGGTTTATTTTGATGATATATTGATTTATAGCCTTGACATGCATAGTCACCGAGAACACCTTAAATTGTTGTTGATAAACTCCGGGAATTTAAGCTTTTTGGCAACTTGAAGAAATGCTCCTTTGTGAAACCAAGAATTCAATTCTTTGGATTTATTATATCCAAAGAGGGAATGGAAGTAGATGAAATCAAGGTGAAGCTTCCACGGGTTAGCATCTTTTTACCGGCAATTCATTCAAGGTTTTAGCTCCATTGTGGCACCGTTGACGGATTGCACTAAGAAGGGAAGAAATTTTGAATGGACACCAAATTGTCAAGAGAGTTTTGAACTCATTAAGCACTAGCTTTGCAATGCACTCGTGTTAGGCCTTCCCGATTTCAATAAAGTTTTTGAAGTGGAATGTGATGCTTCCAGAGTTGGGATAGGTGCTGTCCTTATGCAAGAAGGAAGAACACTAGCATATTTTAGTGAGAAACTCAAGGGAGCTACCCTAAATTATTCAACCTATGACAAAGAGTTCTATGCGGTAATTCGAGCACTCGAAGTATGGCAACATTATTTGTTATCTAAAGAATTTATTATTCATTCGGATCATCAATCTCTTATGCACATTAAAAGCCAAGGCAATATAAATAGAAGGCATGTCAAATGGGTGGAGTTTCTTGAGAGATATCCGTATATAATCAAATACAAGAAGGGTGAAGTAAATGTGGTCGCCGATGCACTATCGAGGAGGTATGTCCTTCTAACCGAATGATCAACTAAATTCCTTGGTTTTGAATGGATTAAGGAAGCATACCAAGATGACCAAGATTTCAGCAAGTGGTATGAGTAGAGTATCAACAAGGTGGATTGCGGTTATTACCTCATGGATGGATTTCTTTTTAAAGGAGGAAAGTTATGTATTCCAAGTGGTGGCCTCCGGGATTCCCTTATCAAAGAAGCTCATGGTGGAGGGTTGGCTAGCCACTTTGGAGAGAAAAAAACTTTAGAGGCTCTTAAAGAGCATTTCTATTGGCCACACTTGTTTCGAGATATATATCGAATTATAGAAAAGTGCATTATATGTAAGAAAGCCAAGAGCCGATTGCTTCCTCAAGGCTTGTATCTCCCACTTCCCGTGCCGAGTAATCCTATGATGGAGGTTAGTATGGATTTCATACTCGGTCTTCCTCGAACTTGAAGGTCCAAAGACTCTATCATGGTTGTAGTAGATTAATTCTTGAAGATGGCTCACTTCTTAGCTTGCTCCAAAACCAATGAAGCACCACATGTGGCCGAGATTTATTTCAAAGAAGTGGTTCGTTTGCATGGGATACCGAAGACTATTGTTTCGGACGGAGATACGAAATTTCTAAGTGCTTTTTGGAAGACTCTTTGGAGAAGGATTGGAACTAAACTACTTTTCAAAACCTCCTTCCAACCACAAAACGATGGACAAACAGAAGTTTTGGACCGAGCGTGACATGCCACGGATTGGCATACCGAATGGAGCAATCACCCGAGCCCGAGCTCAGGAATTTTCTTACATATTTGTTAATTTTGCAGGAAAATTAATTGATGAAATATACATTTCTAAGCCAAATTAAGAGGATCAAAGAAGGCCAAAACACATGATTAATTGGCATGGAGAAAAGTTGGACTTACAACCAAGAACCGAGCCTCCCGCAATCAAGCCCGCACATGAACCCGGTTGAAGTTCACGTTCCATGGTGAGTTAAAGTCACATTCAAACGTGACCAAATGTCCCACGACTCAACTCATCAACACTTCAATGGAGTGAAGGAATTTTATTGCATTTTTTAGTATAATTTTATGTTAATTTTTACATTACATTTTAGGAGAACCCGAGAGGGTTTCTCGGCTAGATACATTTTAGTTATTTTGCATGCTTTTGCATGGGGTTTTTCATGAGGGATTCTAGGCTGAAAGAAAGGTATTTTGGGCCAAGAAAGAAGGGCAAATTGGCTGAAGGGGTGCAAGATCACGTGACCATCACATTCTTGCATTCTCATGGGTCCAATTTTCCCTCCTTTATTTTCATTTTCAGCATGCATGTTGCATGCCTTTGGCCCTCAATTTTCCCTCCCTTTTTCCCACTCTTCTTAGCAGATAAAACCTCCCTCATTGCGTGATTGTAAGGATAATTTGGAATTTGAATTAAAGTTACTTTGAGCATCTCCCTCTCACGGGCATTTCCAACTTCAAATCGGCAGTCGGCGCACCTCCGGCCACCGGAGGTTATCTGATGTGCCACGGATGGCACCACTCGATTGATGAAGCAAACTATTTTTCTAATGAGTTTGTTAATTTTATAGGAGGCTCTTTTCATAAAAGGCTTATCAAGAAGCCAATTATGAAGGGAAAAACATGCTTCCTTTTTGACAACTCTTTTGCATCCGTGGCATGGAAGGGTGATCCAAACCACCTAGGTGATGATAGCACCACTTTTGGTTTCGGCCCAGGATGACCTCTGGGGCTTGTGCGGTTGTTTTGAACACCTTCCGAACCTGTTTTGGACAAACGTGCTTCTACAAAGATGTGGCCCACATCTTAAGGTTTTAGAAATGGGGCAGCGCATAAAATTTGGACAACAACTGCCCAGCCAACGATCGCCATTACAGAGGCCTCCAGAAGATGGAGCGGCCCAAGAGCATCCAACCCATGGTGGCTGATCCATGGCCATGTTTGGCCCCAACGGAAAGGAAGGCTGAATTTCCTCTTTGTCCTTCATGGGAGCAGCAGCTAGCAGCCCATGGAAGTGCCTAACCATTAGCCCAAAAGATACAAGTGTTTAAGTCCATTTGATTATGGACAATCCATCATGGGTTTGGCCCATCTATTAGGTTTTTGGTTTTTCACGTGAAAACAATACTAGCTCCTCTCTTTTTTTTTCTTTTGTTTGTTGTTTAGTGTAGTGGCTGCAAGTAGGAGGTTAAGTTGTATTAGGATGGGTTGCAACAACGTTTTTTCTGCCCATGCCTCTCTTTTGGTGGAGATGTCTTTGTGGCCCCCACTTGCCATCCCTCTTTTGATGATTTGCTTAGGTTTGTAGGAGGCCATTATGCCACCCTTTGTAGCTCGTGGAAAGGGGGGGTTTTAACCTCCCTTTCTCAGCATTTTGGAAGATAGAAAATGTTTAATGTTGAAGCTTGAAGCTCTCCCCATTTTCAGTCACGGCAAAGCAAATTCAAGGTGAGTAATATCCTTGATCTTTGGTTTGTAACGGTGTTGGTGCCTTGCTATAGCCACTAAGCCCTATTCCAATCTCCCTTCCTCACTTGTTTAGTATCAAAGGCGAGTTTGGAAGTCCCATAGCTAACCTTCCATTTTGTTGTTTGCATTTGTGTTTTGTCTTTGTTGTTGGTTGCTGTTTTTTGGTGCTTACCCGAGTGAATTTGTGCAACAAAAGTCCAATTCGTGCCATTTCTGTTTTCCGTATACAAAAGTCCCCAATTTTATGGCTGTGAGTTCCTCTTTCATGGTTTGAAATAACTGTTCTTTCCGTTTAGCCATAGCCACCTCCCTTTAAAAGTTATGCTTGTGTTTTCCCACTGCTTCCTACCCGAATTCCTGAAATCGGGCAACTCTGTCCATTAAGTTTTTATCCAGCATAACTCCGAGCCTACTCATGCTTTTTCTGTGAAACCACTTGCATTGTCTTCCCCTTTGATTGAAGTTGTTTTCTGCTTATTTTTACGATCCCAGACTCCCTGAATTGGAAGTTGTGTAGAAGTTTCCCCATCACCCCTGCACTGTTTTCTTCCTGTTGGTCTGTTTGTGCATCTGAAAGTGTCTCCGTGTATTTTAATGTTCCGAACGTGCTTGTAAGCTGAAATTCGGGTCACACTTAGTCCACTTCCTAAAGTTTCATTTGGCTGAGTTTATTTGACTTAATCCTGTATGCATTTGGAATATTAACCGTTACACCTCACTGTTTCTGTCTTGGACTTTCTCCTTGGCAGATTACCCTTGTGTCTTCTTTCTCCCGACACTTCTCATAACCCTGAGCGTGTCATTATCTCAAAGGAATCCTCCCTCCGAGCTGGAGATTTCTTGGTACTTCAATACTCCAGCCTTCTTCAAGGACTTTAGGGTGAGGTTGAAGATCATAAGCTCTTCCTTCCATCAATAGTTTTCGTTTGGTTTTAGTTCTTTCCGCCGGCAGATTTCTGGCCACCACCAAAAACGCCGTTACTGTTCCATTGATTTCCAACCGGTCCATCCGCGAGAATTCCCTCATTTTTGGATGATTGTTTCTCAACCTACTTCCAAAGTTCCTCTCAAAATTTCAGGCCAAAAGTCACCTGCATCATCGAGATATTGCTGTCCGAATTCCAGTCCAGATTCTGGAATTTTCGGATTATCGTTTTCCATTTAACCTAACCCGATTTTCCCACTTCCTAATTCTTAACCCCCTCCATTCCGTGACAGAACGTTGGGAACTTTGCTAAGTAGCGTGGTAAATAAGAAACTCTCAGATTGGGACCTTCAACTCCCTTATGTTGAGTTTGCTTACAACCGTAGCATTCATAGTGCTACCCGGACAAGTACTTTTGAGGTGGTGTATGGTTTTAACACCCTCACTCCTCTTGATTTGTTGCCTATTTCATCTAAGGAAATCAGCAATCCGGAAGAATCTAAGAAAGCCGAGATTATAAAAAAACTGCACGAGAAGGTTGGTAAATCTATCCAAAGGTCCAATGAGAATTATGCTAAGTATGCAAACCGAGGCAGGAAAGAAATTAATTTCAAAGTGGGGGATCTCGTGTGGTTACACTTACGAAAAGAAAGATTTCCGAATCAAAGAGCTTCAAAGCTATCATCAAGAGCCAACGGTCCTTTCAAAATTGTCAAAAAAATCAATCCAAACGCATACAAACTCGAGTTACCGGGAGATTACGGAGTTTCAGCCACATTTAATGTTCAAGATCTTTCTCCCTTTGCTGGATTTGATAAGGATGAACAAGATGGAGATGACTTTCCGCTGGATTTGAGGTCAAATCCTCAAGAACCTGGGGAGGATGACATGCCACGGATTGGCATGCCAAGAGGAGCAATCACCCGAGCCCGAGCTCGGAATTTTTCTAATATGTTTGTTAATTTTGCAGGAAAATTAATTGAAGAATTATACATTTCTAAGCCAACATTGGAAGATCAAACAAGGCAAAAACACATGATAATTTGGCGTGGAGAAAAGGTGGATTTTCAGCCAAATCCCGAGAGCTCCGGAATCAAGCCCGAACCAAAACCCGATTGAAGTATCACGTTGCATGGCGAGTTAGAGTCCCATGAAAAAGTGATCAAGGGTCCACGACTCAACTTATCAGAATTTACATGGATTGAAGGGATTTTATTGCATTTTTAGTTTAATTTTTACGTCAATTTTATGTTGGATATTTGGAGAACCCGAGAGGGTTTCTCGGCTAGGTTTTATTTTGTTTATTTTTGCATGCTTGCATGGGGTTTTGCATGAGGAATTTTCGGCTAAGAGAATGGTATTTTGGGCCAAGGAAGAAGGGAAAATTGGCTGAGGAGATTCAAGATCACGTAGCCTTCACATTCTTGCAATCTCATTGGTCCAATTTTCCCTCCTTTATTTCAATTTCAAGCATGCAAGTTGCATGCCTTTGGCCCTCAATTTTCCCTCCCTTTTTCCCACTCTTTTCAGCAGATAAAACCTCCCTCGTTGCGTGATTGTAAGGTTAATTTGGAATTTGAATATTAGAAGCTTTTAGCTCTCTCCCTTTTCGGGCATCTTCCAATTACAGCCGGCAGCCAGAATTCCTCCGGCCACCGAGCTGGGGTTCTCTCCTTGCTTCAAAGTCTCCAGCCTTTCTCATGGTCATAGGGTGAGCTTGAAGTCCATAAGCTCCTTCTTCCATCGTTGATGTCGTTGGATATTTCAATTCTTCCACCGGTTGTCAATTTCCGGCCACCGCTGACCGCCGTTACTATTCCATTGCATTCCGACTGATCCATCCACGTGATTTCCTTAATTTTTGGAGGAAGATCACCTATCTTCTTCCCAGAGTTCCACTCAAAATTTCAGCCTGAAACTCAATCTTATCATTGAGTTATTGGCATCCAAATTCCAGACCCATTTCTGGAATTATCGGAATATCATTTTTCCATAAAACCTAACATGATTCTCCCACTTCCTAAATCTAATCCCCCTCCATTCCATGTCATCGATGCCCTAAGTCCTAAGCCCTTAGCCCTTAGCCAAAGCCCTTAATCAATTATGAATAATCAATTATGCATATGCCATTTTTGTTTAGGGTTTGGTGACTCAACCAATTATCATCTTTTCTCTTCTTTTTGGGAGGTGTTCTAAAACCTCTCCGGGCACTTTTGTAAGAAGCTTTGGTTAATACAAACTTTGAGTTTTCTTTAATTCTCCTGAATTCTCCTAAGCTCCTCAAATCTCCTCCGGCACCGGTTAGTTATATTCGGCCAACCGAGAAGGTTTATTTTCCTTGGTTGTTGGCTTCTCTTCCTAGCTAAAGAAGCTAGGCCATGCTGCAACGCTCCCGAAACTCCTTGGGGTCATTAGGGTGAGTTTGAAATTCATTAGATCTTCATCCACATTGTTTTTCCGTCCATTTTCTGACCATTCCTCCGATCTCCAATTTTTCGCCAGATTTGAATCACCTCCACTTCCTTCATCATATCTCCTTCATCCGTGATCCAAATTCTCTCAAATTTGGAGATTATCTTCTTCATTCATCCACCAAAGAATCCTCCAAAGTTGGGCTTCTAATTTCATCTGCCCGCCGAACTACACCTTCTTATTCCACTCACTGTTAACCTTTCAAAATTTCAGCCCCTGCTTCCATTTCTCCAATCCAAAGCATCCTCCATAAAAAAGCCTCCAAACCCTCCTTCTCGGCTTCCCTCCTCTCCGAGAACCCCCTCCCTTATTTTCTTCCTTCTTCCTATTTTCCCCTACTTGAATCGTGTCATAAACCTTGAACCCTAAGTCATAGCTCTAAGACCGAAGCCCTAGCCAAAAAACCGAAGCCTCTAGCCAAAAAACCAAAGCCCTACGCCATTAGCCCTTAGCCCTAAAACAAAAGTTAAAAGCCCAAAGTCCTAAGCCATTAGCCCTAAGAGCTAGGCCCTAAGCCCCAAGCCCTATCGCCTAAGAACTAAGCAATAAGCCCTAAGCTCGAATCCCTAAGCCCCTAGCGGTAAGCCCTAAGTCATAAGCAATAAAGCTAAAGCAAAACCACAAATCCCAAAGCCTAAACTTAAAGCCCAAAAGCAAAAGACCTAAGGACTAAACCCTAGGCCCTAAGTCGTAAGCCCTAATCTCAAATCACAAAGTTCCAAGCCCTAAACACAAAACCATAAGGCCAAAGTTTAAAGACCTAAGCCCTTATCCTAAAACTGAAACCCTAAGCCCTAAGCCCTATGCGCTAAGACGTAAGCCATAATCCCTTAGCCCTAAGCTTAAAGCACTAAGCCCTAAACTCTAAAGCCTAAGCCCAAAGCTCTACGATGAAAGTCTTAACCCTAAATCCTACGATCTATTGCCACAGCCCTAAGCTCTTAGTCCAACCCCTAAACCATAATTGATGAGCCATAAGCCATAGGCCAGTCGTAAGATTTTGCCAGTGAGCCATAAGCCTTAAGTCGTACGATCTAAACCATAGTGCCTAACCTTAAAGCCCAAAGCCCTACCATCTAATCCATAAGCCCTTAAAACGAATCCTAAATTCTAAAGCCCTAAGCTCTAAGCCCTAAGCCCTAGGCCGTAAGCCAAAAGTCCTAAAACCTATCCGCCAAGCCCTAAGCCATATTCCCTAAGCACTAAGACCTAAGCCCTAAGACGTAGGTCTAAAGCCCTAAGCTCCTAGCCCAAATCCCATATCCCTATACCATAATCCGTAAGTCAAAAGCTCAAACCCTTAACTCCTAAACCTTGAGCCCTAAGTCGTAGCTCTAAGACTGAAGCATTTAGCCCTAAGTGCAAACAGAAAGACCCAAAGCCCATAGCCGTAAGGAATCATCCCTATGTCTTAAGCCTTATGCACTAAGCCTTAATCCCAAAGTCCTATGCCTTAAGCACTAACCTCTAAGCCATAAGCATTAAGCCCAAAATCCAAACCCTAAGCCCTTATTAGCTGAAAGTTCTAAGCCCTAATCCCTAAGTTGAATGACAAAAGCTATAAACCTGATGCTCAATGCTCTAAGCCTTAAGTCATAAGACTTAAAACCTAAGCCGTAAGCCCATAATCTTAAGCCCTAAGTCGTTAGGCCTAAGTGTCAATCCATATCCCCTAGTCTCTAATCCCTCCATGTTGAGCCTTACACTCAAAACCCTAAGCCCTAAGGTCTAAGTTTTAAGCCTTAGGCCAAACGCCCTAAGCTTTTAGTCCATAGCCCTAAAATCTAAACCCTAATCTCTAAGTTTTAAGCTCAAAGTCCTAAGTCTAAAGCTAAAAGTGATAAGCCTTAAGTCTAAAGCGCAAAGCCCAAAGCCCTAAAGCCCAAATGCCTAAAGGCCAAAGCCCTAAGCCATAAACCTAAGCCTAATGACCTAAGACTTCTGCTCTAAGCCCTAACAAAAAAGCTCAATGCATTAATCCTTAATTACAAAGCCCCAAGCCCTAAGCCTTAAGCTTTTGGCCCCTAAGCCCAAAGCCCTAAGCCAAAAAACCCAAGCCCCGAGGTCTAATACCAAAGTCGTTAGGCCTAAAGGAGCAAGCCCTAAGCCCAGAACCATAACCCCTAAGCTTAAACTCCATGAACCCTAATCCCTTAGCCAAGCCCTACGCCTCAATCCCTATGTTCTCAGCCAAAAGTCCCTAATTTCTAAGCTTTAAACCCTAAGTCCTAAGACATGTCTATGCCTTATGCCATGAGGCGTAAGCCCAACACCTAAGCCCAACCCTTAGCCTAAATCCATTACCTGAAAGCCCTAAGCCCTAATATTGCATCCCTATGCCCGAAGCCCTAACTCTTAAGTCATAAGCCTTAAGCTGTAAGCTCTAATCCCAAACTCCACAACCCTATACCCAAAGCCCAAAGGCCAAAAGTCCAAGTGCTAAGCCCTTAGCCTCAAACTTAAGACATAAGCCCTATGCCTGAAACCATAAGCACAAACCCCAAATCCCTAAGCCCTAAGCCCTAAGCTGAAAGCCAAGGCCTAAGAACAATGCCTTATCCCTAAAGTCCTTAACTCGAAATCCTAATCTCTAAGGCAAAAGCCCTAAGCCCTAAGGCCAAAACCCTAAGCCCCAATACCTAAGTCATAAGCTCAAAACCCTAAGCCCTAAGTCTTAAGCCCTGAACCCTGAGCCCTAAGCCCTTAGTCATAAGTCCAAAGTCCAAAGCCCAAATCCCAAGCCTTTAAACTTAGGCCCTAAGCGCTTGGTACAAATACCAAAGCCCAAAGCCATAATACACAAGCCCTAAGCCCTAGGTTGTAAGCCTAAAGCCTTGAGCTTACAAAGCCCCAAGCCCAAAGCCCTAATCTTTAAACCTTAAGCCCTAAGTTCTAGAACCAACGCCCTAAGTTCTAGGGCCAATGCATAAATTCCTTTGCCAAATTCCCTTATCCATAATCCATAAGACCTAAGTTAAAAGCTCTAAGAACCCTTTTCATTAAGCCTTAACAATAAGCCCTAAGCCTAAACTCCAAAGCCCCAAGCCTAAAGCCTAAAGCGCTAAGCCATTAGTGCAAACACTAAGCCCAAAGTTAACAGCCTTAAGCCCAAATCCCTAAGCCATAAGCCATGAGCCCTAAGTCCAAAGATTCAACTTTAAACACTATGTCATAAACCCTAAGCCCTGAGCCCTAAGCTATATGAATAACCCTAAACCATCACCTTAAAGATCTAAGCCCTAGGCCGTAACAACAAAATCCTAAGCCCTAAGCAACAAGCCTATGAGCTAATCCTTCAGACCAAAGCTCTAAGCCCTAAGCTTCTAATCCTAAGCACTAAAGCCATTGCCCTAAGCACTCAGACCAAAAGCTCAGCTCTAAACCCAAAGATCACAACCTTATACCCAAAGCCCAAAGGCCAACAGTCAAAGCTCGAAGCCCTTAGCCTAAAATGTAAGACCTAAGCTCTATTACCTAAACCCTAAGCATAGACCTCAAATCCCTAAGTCCCAAGCCAAAAGCCAAAAACTGTAAGGCCTAGCAAAGAAAATAATAGGCCTAAAGTCCTTAACCCTAAATCCTAATTGCTTAGGCAAAAGCCATAAGCTCTTAGGCCGAAACTCTATGCCCTGATTCCTAAGTCATACTAAGCCTTAAGTCCTAAGCCCTGAGCCCAAAGCCCTAACCTTTAAGTCATTAGGTCTAAGTCCTAAGCCCTCTGAAAGCCTTAAGCCCTAAGCATAATGCCCAAAGCACTAAGCCCAAAACCCAAAGCATTAAGCCTTAGGCCCTAAGCCCTCAGCACAAAGCCCAAGGCCCTAATCCTTAAACCATAAGCCCTAAGTTCTAGGGCCAACGACCTATGTCCTTTGCAAAAATCCCTTACCCTTATTCCATAAGATCAAAGTTAAAGGCCCTAACCACCCTTTTCCTTAAGCCCTAGCACTAAGACTTAAGCCTAAACACCAAAGACCTAAGCCTAAAGCCTAAAGCTGTAAACCATTAATGCAAACACTAAGCTTAAAGCCGTAAGCTATCAGCCTTAAGCCTAAAGTCCTAAGCATTAAATACTAAGCCATAAGACAAGAGCTTGAGTCCTAAGACTAAAGCTCTAAGCCCAAAGCCTTAAGCCATCACCTTAACAATCTAAGCCCTAGGCTCTAACCCCATAGCCCTAAGTCCTAAGCACGAAGCCCGTACACTAAGCCCTAAGGCCAAAGGCCTAATCCCTAGGTCCTAAGCACGAAGCCATTGCCCTAAGCCCTTAAAACATTGCCTAAGCTGTAAACCCAAAGTACAAAGCCTAATGCTCAAAGCACACAGCCGTAACCTTTAAGGGTGAATCCATAAGCGCTAAGCTGTAAGCCGTAAGCCATAAGCCCTAACTCTAAGCTCGAAACCCTCAACCTAAAGACCTGAACCGAAGCCTAGTGCCTGAAAACTTAAGTTCAGAGCCTTAAACACTAACCTTAGTCACTAAGCAAAAAGCCCAAAACCCAAAGCCCTAAGTCATAAGCCCCAAGCCCTAGGCCCTAGGCCCTAAGCCTAAAACCCTAAAACATAAGCCTTATGCCTTAAGCATTAAGCTCTAAGCACAAAGCCCTAAGCCCAAAGCCTTAAACCAATAATCGCTAACCTCTAAACACAAAGCCCTAGGCCCAAAGCCTTAACCCAAAGTTCTAAGCCCTTAGCCCTAAGCCGTAACCCCTAAGATGTAAGCCATATAACCTAAGCCAAAGCCCTAAGTGGAAAGCCTTGAGCAGAAAGCCCTAAGCCCTAATCCTAAAATCCTATGCCCTAAACCCCAAGCTCTAAGCACAAAGTCCAAAGCCCTAAGACCAAAGCCCAAACCTAACAGTTCGAAGCTTTATGTCCTACGTTCTAATTATGATTCCAAAAACCCCTTAACCTTAAGCCCTAAGACCGATGCCCTAATTCTTATTCCCAAAGCCCTAAGTTATAATCCCTAAGATCTATGCCCTAATCCTTAATCCCAAAGCACTAACACAAAAACCTTAGGCCCTAATCTTGAAGCCTTCAGCAAAAAGCTTTACAACCAAAGTTCAATGCCCTAAGCCTTTAGCGCAAAGTCCTTAGCCCTAAGCCCTTACCCTTAAGACCTACTCTGATGTGCCTGGGACTCACCCACAACCGGAAGGAGCAACAACTCGAAGCCGTGCAAGACATTTAGCTAATATGTTTGTTGATTTTGTAGGTACATTTTTCCCTACATTGGAGCTCCTAGATATTCCTTCACATCATGATCAAGAACTCCCCAAACATTGCTTACAATGGGAGTATAAAGAAGAGAAGAATTTAGCCGAAAATCCAAGATCTTCCTTGCCAAGTTCACCACCCGAGACATAACTACACTCGGTTTCGAGGACAATGGAGACCGTATGCACCACTACTTGGGGAGATGAAGTCTTCCAAGGAATGACCAAGTAATGTTTGATTTTTGTATTTGTAAAATACTAAAATATTTGGGATGTTTTGATGTAAACAAATTGGTTCGGTTTGAACCAATTTCGTTGGGATTTGGGTTTGGCTTGGTCCAAACCAAGCCCCATTTGATGGAGCTTAGGTCCAATCCTAAGTCTCTATTTTTCATTCTTCTTTTGTTATGTTAGGAACGTGGAGTTTTTGCTGAAGACTCCATTGTCTTGGTTTAGGAGGTTTGGTGGGACCCATTCTCAACTAACTCCTATTCTTAGCCACTCATTAGTCCTAATTTTAGGTCTTTAATTGTTTTTGTCTTTTGTGAAAGTTTGTATGGGTATGAATCCCTCCTCCCACGTCTAATGAAGGGAGAAAAAAATAGAAGAAATTTGCAGAAGCCAAGTGCTCTCAATCTCCATTTCTTTCTCACGGCAATTCAAGGTTTTGGTGAGTAATATCCTCAACCTTCTCTTGTCTTGGTGTTGATGATCTTGCTAGGGTCATTAAACCTTATTTCAACCTCCCTTCCTCACTTGTTAGGATCAAAAGGCGAGTTTGGAACCCCCATAGCCTACCTTCCATTTGCGTTTTCATTTGTTTGTGTTGGTTGTGTTGTTTGCTGTTTTTGAACCTTACCGAGTGGACTTTGAACTCCAACAGTCCATTCCGTGCCATTTTCTGTTCCCGTGAGCATAAGCCCCAAATTTCTAGCAGTGAGTCCCACCTTCATGGCCTGAAACATTGGTTCTTTCCGTTTAGCCATAGCCACCTCCGTTTAAAATTATGCTTGTGTTTTCCCACTGCTTCCTACCCGAGTTCCTGAAGTCGGGCAATTCTATCCATTAATTTTCTATCCAGCATAACTCCTAGCCTACCCTTGCTTTTTCTGTGAAACCGCTTGCATTGTCTTCCCCTTTGATTGAAGTTGTTTTCTGCTTATTTTTACAATCCCAGACTCCCTGTATTGGAAGTTGTATAAAAGTTTGCCCATCACCCCTGCACTGTTTTCTTCCTGTTTGTCTGTTTGTGCATCTGAAAGTCTCTCCGTGTATTTTAATGTTCCGCACATGCTTGTAAGCTGCAATTCGGGTCAAACATAGTCCACACCCTTAAGTTTAAGTTGGCTGAGTTTTATAACCTAAACCTGTATGCGTTTGGAGAACTAAACGTTGCACTCCCCTGTTCTGCCTTACTCCCTGTCCTTCCGGGCAGATTGCAATCTTCACCCTTATTTCCGGCACCTCTGCATCTTGGAGCGTGTCATACTCCCAAAGACTTAAGCCCTAGGCCCTAAGTCCTAAGCCGTATCACCAAAACACTAAGCCTAAATTCCAAAGCCGAAGCCAAAAGTTCTAAGTTATAACCCATAAGTTCTTATCCCAAAAGCTATAACCAAAAGCTCTTAGCCCGAAGTCCTAAGACCTTTAGCCCTTACCCTAAGCCCTAAGCCTTTAGCCCTAATTCATATGCTTAAACCCTAAACCCTTAAGCCCAAAGGCTAATCTAAATTCTCCAATCCCAAAGCCTTAGGCCCTAGGCTCTATGCCCAAAGTCCTCAGTCATAAACCCTAAACCGTAAGTCATAATCCCAAAGACTTAAGCCATAATCCCAAAGACTTAAGCCTTAGGCATTAAGCCCTGATTCCTAAGCCCTTAACCCTAATTCCTAAGTCCTAGCCTAAAGCTGTAGGCCCAAAGGCCTAAGCCCAAGGCACTAAGGCCTAAGCCCTAAGACCTAAGGTCTAATAAATAAGCCTTAAGCTTAAACCTTAAAGCCCTAAGACAAAAGCTCTAAGCCTTAAGCCTCTTCCCTAACACCAAAGCCCAAAGCCTTCAGCCTTAAACCCAAAGTCGTAAGCCCTAATCTTAAAGTCTTATGGCCTAAGCCCTAATATTAAAGCCTTATGCCCTATGATAAAAGTCCAATGACCTAAGCCAAAAGCCCTAAGCACAAAGTTTAATGTTCAAAGACCGAAGCACAAAGCTTAAATTACAAAGCCCAAAATTTAATTCCCTAAGCCGATAACGTGAAGCTTTAAGTCCTAGTCCCTAAGTCAAATCTTTAAAGGCCTAATCCTTAAGCACTAATGCCAAAATTTCAAACTCGAGCTACAAGGGGAATATGGTGTTTCGCCCAACTTTATGTGCAAGACCTCTCTTCTTATGTTGGAGATCAAAGTGAAGAAACGGAAGGAGAAGATCCTGTAGGACCGGTTTTTAACCTAAGTGGTGACATCCCACGGATTGGCATGCCAAGCGGAGCTATCACACGAGCCCGAGCTCGGAATTTTTCTAATATGTTTGTTAATTTTGCAGGAAAATTATTTGAAGAATTATACATTTCTAAGCCAACTTTGGAGGATCAAACAAGGCCAAAACACATGATAATTTGGCGTGGAGAAAAGGTGGATTTTCAACCAAAAACTGAGTGCTCCGGAATCAAGCCCGAACTCGAACCCAATTGAAGTATCACGTTGCATAGCGAGTTGGAGTCCCATGCAAAAGTGATAAAGGGTTCCACGACTCAACTCACCAGCATTTACATGGATTGAAGAGATTTTATTGCATTTTTAGTTTAATTTTTTCGTGAATTTTACGTTGGATATTTGGTGAAACCGAGAGGGTTTCTCGGCTAGGTTTTATTTTGTTTATTTTTGCATGCTTGAATGGGGTTTTGCATGAGGAATTTTTGGCCGAGAGTTTCTCTATGAAATATTTTCTCTCTCTAATCTTCTCTCTCTCTCTAAGCTTGGCTCTCCTCTCTCTTCTCTCGTTTCTTCTCTACCTTTCCTAAGCTCACCTGGTGTAAGCAGGGCCCAACTGCATATGGTATTAGAGACATTCAATGGTAGGCTAACTGTTTGGGCGAGGTGAAGGTTAGTTCTTCTTTAAACCTCTTCACTTAATATTGTTCTTATTATGAGATAATCGAGTTAAGTTTTTTGAATCTGTATAACTATTGTAAATCTTTATCCGGTGTAAGAGTAGAATTTAATTTCTCATATCTGTCTGTAATCTCCTTTTGTCACGGTTGGGTATTAAGAAAACAATACGATCTGTGAACTCTCAAGTCGCAAATGGGTAGCTCGTTTAGTCGAGTAAGGCGTGTTAGAGCTTTATGCCCTTGCTATTGTTGACTCTAAGTTCATAATCAACAAGTTTTCTTAAGATCCCAGTAATATTCGTTGACCGAGAGATTTATTTCAGATATGTTTTATTAATATTTGACTCTTAGGTTGCTTGGATCTGGATTTCTTTCAGTTATGTGGTTATTCAAAAGAGTTCTTTTGATTAGCCTTCGCGCGGACTACCGCGTTTTTCAAGATTTTTGATTGTACGCGGACTACCGCATCATTCATAATAATCTCAATATTTTGAGAAGAATTTTAATTTTGAACTCCTAGACTCTCAAGCAACACTTAGAGATGCTAGGTGTCTAGATTGGACTCCCTCATTAATGGGAGTAATAGAGACTAGTCTGTGTCACGAACCAGTCTATTTTAATCTCTATCCAAATCTAACTCTATCTCTTACAAATAGAAATTTAAACAAATCTTTAAATCTTAGAATTCTCACTAAGGGTTATAATTTCGAATATGGGTCAGAGACCGTAGCGATAATTTATAGAATTTACTATAAGGTTATGAACACCTTAGCCCCTCAAATTCGAGAAATTAGTCCTTTAGGAAAAACTGTATTAATAGATACAAATCTGACTACTTTAAACGTAGCAGCCCCTAGATTAATTAATTGGGATGAAATAGAATTTCCAGAAAGCTGGACAATAAATAACGCGGTTCCTTTAAAACCGAGATCAAATTTTCTAATAGAAAATACCTTAGAAACCTCTGAAGGAAAAGTTAATATTAACTTTAACATACCATTATTAAGGTCTTACTCATTGAATAAATTACCTTATTCGATATCAATTCCCGAGTCATCTAGACATTCTATGAGGAGAATGCCTAGTTCTTCCTTTAATTTAAAAGGAAAAGATATTAATAAAAATTTAAAAGACTTAGAAGATTTGGAAGATAAGTCTTGAGAATTAGAAGTCAATTTAGAAGGAATTTCAATTTCCAAAAATCAAATACCTCACGGAATTTACAGAGAAAATAACTCTCCGACAGTAAGTGAAATTAATAATTTCACCATTTAAAATTTTTTATGGATTTTAAAATTGATAAACATTTTCTTAATAAAGAATTCGAACATCCTAAAAATGAAGTTTTTAGGAAATTTTATTTCAAAAAATTTAATAAAGTTCAATTAGAACACTTTAAGCAAGATTATTATTATTATCTGAGCATTCAGCAAGAACAAATCCATTTTAAGGATTGGTTCAGTGGCCATTATGGCCACTACTTTAATCCAAAAGATAGACCTTCAATTGAAGTTTTAAATTCTTTAATACAAAATTGGATGACAGTAGATGGTAGGACAATTAGGTCTCAATATCCTCCTACCGAACCTTTAAAATTAATTTCATCAGCATCAACTTCTACAAATCCAGTAGAACTTGAAGCTTCAGCTTTTATTAAGAGCGATGATCAATTTTTGAAAATATATAAACAGAGTAATTATACTAATCTTTCTTTACAAATTGTAGGGAAACAATTAACGAGGATAGAAAAAAATTTAGATTCCTTAAAAGAAGAATCCAAACCTCAAAATTACCCAATCCGAAGTGAAACAAATATCAAACCTCCACTTCAGGTAGAAAATTTTAAATTAGCCAATAATGCTAATGTAAAAAATAATATCATCGAGAAAGATATTATTAAAGAAATTCGTAAAAGAATTAATCAGATAGATATGGAAGAAAAAATTAGAAAAGAAATTTCAGACAAGAAATCTCTTAACATTGTTAATAAACCTTCTTCCAGTAATAGTAATTCTTCCGGAGAATTTACGGAAAATAAAAATATTAATGTTATTACTGAATCATCTTCGAGTCAAATTGACTCAAATACATCTCTTCAGGTTATTAATAATGAACCCAGTTCTAGTAAAATTCTAGAAATTAATCCTTCTGATTCTTCATCTTCCGAAGAGGATACAAAAACAGAAATTTTGCAAACTCAAATAATGTTTGAAGAAATGCAAAATAATCATTTAGACAATAAAGACATCCAAATTAATAAAATTGGATTTTCAAGAGAATCAAAAAGAAATTGGGATGGTCTTCATAGTAAATATTACTATCAACGTCCTACCCCAATGGATCTTCTTTACGAAGAAGATTCTTTTCAATCTCAAAAATCATATCACGGTAAAACCATTTATGAATGGAATATCGATGGGAAATCTGAATATCAAATTTTTGAATTACTGCATCAAATGATGATGTACAGTACTGTTTGTAAACAGTATGGGAACAGTGATAAGCAAGTAGCTATTTTTATTACTACTGGCTTCACTAGAACCCTAAAAGGATGGTGGGATAACATCCTTACCCAAATTCAAAAAGCAGAAATATTGGCTGCCCAAAAGATAATAAAACAAGAAGATCAAACTACAATAGTTTAAGAAGACGTAGTTTATACTTTAATGCAAACTATAATATTACATTTTGTCGGTAATTGGTAAAATCAAAAAGAGATAAGTAGGCAATTACTACAGAATCTTAGATGTCCATCTTTAACCCATTTTAGATGATATAAAGATGTATTTCTTACCAAAGTAATGCAACAAACCGATGGTAATAATGACCATTGGAAAGCCAAATTTATCGATGGCTTACCAAATTTATTCGCCAAAAGGGTTAGAAAAACTCTTAGGAATAAAAATGATGGTATAAATATATTATATCATCAAAATACTTATGGGAAACTAATAGGAACTATAATTCAAGAGGGTTTAACTCTCTGTAATGATATTAAATTACGTAATCAAATGAAAAAACAAAATATTTCTTGTAAATATGAATTAGGAGAATTATGCGATCAATTTACATTTAATAATGATAAAATAAATTATCCTAATAAAATTTTGCAAGAAAGGAATTATAAAGAAAAAAGATATCAAAAAAAGAGAACTAAATATAAAGATATAGTTCCTAGACATAAATCTTCAAATAGGAAATTTAATCCAGACTATAAACCAAAATAGTTTAGAAAATACAAAAATAAAAATAAAGATTTTAATAAAAAAATCAGTTAAATGTTATAAATGTGGAAAATTAGGTCATTATTCGAATAAGTGTCGAACTCAAATTAAATTAAATAATCTTAATATAGATGAAGGATTAAAAATCCAGTTAACAAAATTATTGTTAAATACTTCTTTAGAAGAGGAAAGTTCTGAAGAAGATGAAGAAGAATATTCTTCATCTGATTCCGAATCTTTAATAAAAAAAGATTGTAATTGTAATTTAATAAATTCTGAAAATAATAGTTTAGAAAAGTCTAATGACTATTATAAAGCCATTATAGAAATGAATGGTTTATCAATCAATGTTTTAACTAATGATCAGACAGAATATTTAGATCTAATAGATCAAATTACAGATCCAATTATAAAAGAAAACTTCTAGAAAAATACCTAGATAATAATAAAAATATTCCCCAAAATCCGCAACCAATTCAGGAAGCATATACTCTAAAAGAAGTCTTTAATCGACTAGAAAACAGAGTCCCTACGTCGTCAATTATGATAAATGATTTAAAAGGTGAAATTAACCTTATAAAAAATGAAATTACAAAATTAAAAAATGATGTTTTTTATCTTCAGGAAAGTAATTTTTCTTTCGAAACAAAATTCATTGAAGCAATTATAAGATCTGAAGCAATCGTGCCTTCAGAACATAAGGATGATGAAACCTCGCCTTATATTAATATATTAAAAACGAAGAATTTATCTAAATGGTTTATTAAAATAACCAGAGTAATTAATAAGGAATATTAAATTAAAAATATTCCAGCTTTAATAGACACTGGAGCAGACCTAAACTGTATTCAAGAAGGTCTAGTTCCGACCCAATATTTTGAGAAAACTTCTTAAGTTATCAAACGCCAGTGGGAAGAAAATGACAATTAATTTTAAATTAACAAATGCGTTAATATGCAATAATGGAATTTGTATACCGAACAATTTTGTTCTAATAAAAAATCTTTCCCAAATGGTTATTTTAGGAATCCAATTTATATCTCAAACTTTACCATGGGATAAATTAGATCAAACCAGAATTTATGGTCAATATAATAACCAAAAAATTATATTTAAATTTATACAAAATTCACAAATTAATGTGACTTGTAAAGATCTTATTTATAATAAAGAGAAACAAATTAATTTTCTTAAAAATGAAATATCATTTTTATCAATTGAAGAAGAATTAAAAAATAATAAAATAAGAGATCAAATATCTTTATTAGAAAAAAGAATTTATCTCTGATATATGCAGTGATATTCCAAATGCTTTTTGGAATAGAAAACAGCATATTATAAATCTTCTTTATAATGATGATTTTTCGGAAAAATCTATTCTGACAAAATCATGTCCAAGTCAAATGAAGCCTGACTTACTTCTCCTTTGTCAAAAGGAAATAGAATATTTATTAAAAAATGGATTAATTAGAAAATTCTATTTTCCATGGAGCTGCATAGCTTTCTATGTGAATAATGCAGTAGAAAAGGAACGAGGAACTCCTCGTTTAGTAATCAATTATAAACCTCTTAATGATTGCCTAAAATGGATTAGGTATCCTATTCCCAATAAAAAGATTTATTAGATGGTTTATACGATGCTAAAATCTTTTCTAAATTTGATTTAAAATCTGGATATTGGCAGATTTAAATTAATGAATCTGATAAATATAAAACTGCTTTTACAGTACCTTTTCGTCATTACGAATGGAACGTAATGCATTTTGGTCTAAAAAATGGTCCTTCTGAATTTCAGAATATCATGAATGATATATTCAATTCTTATTCTGATTTTATAATTGTTTACATTGACGATATTCTAGTATTTTTTAGAGATATTAGTCAACATTTTAAACATTTAAAATGTTTAAAAAATATTATAAAGAAAAATGGTTTAGTAATTTCTAAACCAAAAAGGAAACTATTTCATACCACAATTAGATTTCTTGGTCATAATATTAATAAAGGAACAATAATTCCTATTAATCGAAGTATAGAATTTGCTTCTAAATTCCCAGATATAATTTTAGATAAAAATCAATTGCAAAGATTTTTAGGCAGCTTAAATTATATAGCTGATTATTATAAAAATTTATCTAGTGATACATCAATTTTATATAACAGACTTTCCAAGACTCCAGCAGCTTGGACTGATAATCACACTAATATTATTAGATTAATAAAATCTAAAATAAAAGAATTACCGTGCTTAAATTTAGCTCATCCCAATTATTTTAAAATAGTCGAAACTGATGCTTCCAATCTCAGCTTAGGCGGGATTCTTAAACAATTAAATCCAATCTCCAAGAATGACGAATTAGTTCGATTTTATTCTGGAACTTGGCGAAATGCCCAACTTAATTACTCTACTGTTAAAAAAGAAATTTTAGCAGTAGTCAAATGTATTCTTAAATTTCAAGATGATCTTTTAAATAAAAAATTCTTATTAAGAATCGATTGCTCTGCAATCAAACATATATTAAAAAAGGATATTAAAAATTTATCTTCTAAACAAATTTTTGCCAGATGGCAAGCAAAATTATCTGCATTTGATTTTAATATTGAATACATTAAAGTTAGTAATAATTCTTTACCTGATTTTTTATCCCGTGAATATTTGCAGGATGGCTAATCGAGGTCGAAGTAGAGGTCGAGGAATGCCTCACTCTTCAAGGGTTCCCTGCGCTGAGCTGAGGTTCTCTTTTTGCTTCAAAGTCTCCAGCCTTTGAAGGTCATAGGGTGAGCTTGAAGTCCATAAGCTCCTTCTTCCATCGTTGATTTCGTTTGATATTTCCTTTCTTCTGTCGGTTGTCAATTTTCGGCCACCGCTGAGCATTGTTACTATTCCATTACATTCTGACTGATCCATCCACGTGATCGCCTTCAAATTTTGAGGTGTATTACTTAACCTTTCCCAAAGTTGCCCTCAAAATTTCAGCCTGAAACTCCATCTTATCGTCGAGTTATCGGCGTCCAAATTTAAGTCCTGGTTCCACACCTTTAACCCCTAAACCACAAGCCCTAAGCCTTAAGCCTAGACCACTAAGCCCTAAGCCCTAAGCCTTAATATTGAAGCCCTAAGACCTATGATGAAAGTTTAAAGCCCATAATCCTAAAGCCCTATGCTATAAGATCTAATCCTGAAGCCCAAAGCCCTAAGTCGTAAGCTCAAAGTTTTATGCCCTAAACTTTAAATACAAATACTTAAGCTTTTAGCTATAAGACTTAAGCCCTAAAACCTAAGCCTAAATAAGTAAGCTTAAAGCCCTAAGCCTAGTGCCATAACAGCTAAGCTCAAGACCCTAACCCCAAAGCCCTAATCCTAAAGTCCAAATCCTAAAGCCTTGAGCCCTAAGCCCAAACCCTTAAGCCCAAAGACTAAAGCACTAATCCATAATCATTAAGCCCAAATCCCAAAGCCCAAAGCCTTAAGCACAAAGCCCCTAGTCCTCAGCCCTAAGCCTTAATCCCTATGCCAAAAGCCTAAAACCCAAAGGCAAAGTCCAAATCCCAAAGCCTTAAGCCATAAGCCATAAGCCCTAAGTCCTAGTTATTACCGCTGAACCCGAAGTCCTTAGCCAAAAATCCTAATCCCAAAGTTCTAAGCCCTAAGCGCTAATCCTAAAACCCTAAGCCTAAAACTTTTAAGCGCTAAGCCCTAAGTCCTAAGCCAAAAGCTGAAAACCCGAAGCCCAAAGTTCAAACCCCTATGCCCTAAGATCTCGGCCTAAAACTTTGAGCACGAAGCCCTAAGCCCTAAGCCCTAAGCCTGAAGCCCAAAGCCCAACGCAAAAACCTAAAAGCCCTAAGTTGTAAGCCTTAATCTTTGAGCCCAAAGCCTTAACATCAAATACCAATGGCCTAACATCAAAGCCTACAGCCTTAAGCCCTAGTCTTAAAGTTCTAGCCCTAGTCCCAAAGTCCTAAGACATAAGCCTTAATATTAAAGCCCTAAGGCCTAAGATGAAAGACCAAACTCCTAAGACCTGAGCCCAAAGCCCTAAAACAAAGCCCAACCTTTAAGGCCATAGCCCAAAGCCCAAGCCCTAATCCTAAAACATTGAACCCTAAGCCCAAAGCCCTAAGCCCAAAGACCTAATCCCTAATCCTTAAGCCCAAACACAAAATCCCTAAGCCCAAAGCTCTAAGCTCAATGACCTTAGGCCTAAACCCTAAGCCCAGTGCCCTAAGTCCTAAGCCTAAAATCGTAAGCCTAAAGTTATAAATCATATGCCCAAAGCCTTAAGCCCAAACACCAATGACCAAAGCCTTAAGGCATAAAGCCTAATTATTTATCCCAAATTCCTAAGCCATAATCCTTAAGCCTAAATCCCAGAGCCCTAGGCCCTATACTCAAAGCCCAAAGCCCAAAATTCTAAGACCAAAGCCCTAAGCCTCAAGACCTTAAGCCTTAGTACCTAAGCCTAAAGCCCAAAGAGCAAAGCCCAAACCCTAAGCCCTCAGTAGTAAGTCATAAGCCATAAGCCCTTTGTCCTAAGTCATAAACATTAAGCCATAAGCCCTAAGTCCTAATCCTTTAACCCAAAACCCTAAGCCATACTCCCTAAACCCTAAGCCCAAAGTCCTAAATTCATTGCCCTAGCCTTTAAGGCCTTAGCCTTAAGCACTTAGATCAATGTCGAATGAGCTAGGCCAAAATCCCTCACCCCAAAGTTCAAAGTCTGAAGCATAAAGCCCTCGGTCCAAAAGCCTTAAGTCCAAAGCCCTAATACATAAGGCAAAATCTCAAAGGCAGAAGCCCTAAGACCTGAGTCTCAAACCCTAAGCCCTTAGCTCTACTAATCCTTAAGCCCTATGCGCTAAGCCCTAACACATAAGTCCAAAGCTATAGTCCCTAAGTCCTAAGACCAAATACCAAAGCCCTAGGCCCTAATTCCTAAGTTAAAATCTCAAATGCCTAAGCCCTAAGAACTAAGCCTGTAACGACCCGATTCCCGTGCCGCCGCTTTCTGCCTTACCTCACTTTACTTACTTACTTTACCTTACTTTACTTTACTTTGCTTACTCGCGGGCAGCCCGAGAACCGATCCGTTACTGTTCTTACTTACTTACTTACTTACATTACTTTGGTGGAAAACTTGTTACTTTAATTTCTAAAAACTATTACCTTTAGTTCATAAAACAGTTTACAAGAAAACCATCAATGATAAAAACATACATTCTAATTCCACCCTTATCAAAAATACATAAGCATCTGATAACTTAAAACTGCAGCGAAAGACAATTACTTCAACTTAAAATACATAAGCTTTTAATAAAATACATGATCATTTCATAACTTAAACTTACAGCGGAAAACTATAGTTCAAAATACATTCACTCTAAAATACTTTAAAATCCATCACACAAAAATAAGGGTATACATCTTAATTACATCTCAAAACATTCAAAACATTTTTACAAAATAACTTGTGTGTGTCATACATCACTCCCCGTCGGTCATTGCTCAATAAACGGTATCATTTGGACACCCCTCTGTTCTAACTTCTTGCTCAGTCATTTGCTCACTTTCCTCCATTATATTCCCTACATTGCAAAGCCTAAACTATGAGCCTAAAGCTCAGTAAATAGCATAACTATAAAATGCAATGCATGAGTATGCTATGCTGTTGATAAAACCATGCACATTTCATTCACGTTTCTTAGGTTTCATATTTTCTTTATCTTTGGAAATATTACAGGATCTCAAGAACACCCCCTCCACCTACTTCAACTTCTACTGATCGTGAGCTCACTACTTTACTACTTGAGGTGCTCAGGCCTGTAATAACCATTTACTTTACTTTACTGTTCTGATATTCAAGTTCTTAATTCATCGGAGACGAAACATAATTAGCGTCCCATACCACCAATTATATCTCGCTACCTCCAACTACGTTGTAAAACATGCATGAAAATAGTTCGTAGACATTTTGTAAAACTATGATGCATGACCATATGAACATGAAAACATCTCTTAAATCATATCACATAACATGAAAATAAGCATACATCACCAAACATATCATGCGAACAAACATGCAGCACACATCAAACAATCATCCTAATCTTTGCAATGTAGTCCCACTTAAGGGCCAAATAATCTTAATGCTAACTTACCTTAGCAGCTAGGTTGAGTTGATCCACTTGAGTCTCCTTCTTAATCCAATCGATGGCTTAAACCTATTAATCATATGCGGATCAGAATTTGCATAAAGTCTTAACTTTATGTTCCAACTTTGAACATCTATAACTTCCTCTATATTGATCCATTATTGACGATTAAGATGTCAAATTGTTCCTTAAAGAGTCTACTATAACTTCTTAGAAGACACCAAATTCAGAAAACTAACGTATGTTGACTTACGTGGACAAAATAGAAGGCATTCACTGTTTGAACAGTGATTAGGTCGACATAAACCTATATGTGTCGACATAACTTAGCATAATGTGTCGACTGCTTATTCATGCGGTCGACCGAATCATTTACAGAGAGTTATTTTGTGTCGACCGGTTGATAATATGTCGACCGGTGCTCTCCCAGTTTCCATCTACTAACTTGTAACATTCATAACTTTGTCTACAAAGCTCCAATTTGAGTGATTCAAACGGCTATGAATTTCTCTAAGAGCCTACTTTAACTCTTATGAAGGTCATAAACTCAAATTCGTGCTACAATATGACCGAATCTCAAAAACCCTAACCTTGCATACAATCAACTGATTTTCTAACATTCTACTTGAAATCCTTCATTTTTATCCATCAATCCAACCAACATCATCCTTTTATCATTATTGAACCTACAAGAACTTTAAAGGATATGAAAATACCTTGAGCTTCAGCCTCCACGAAATATCAAAGCTCTTCACTTCACTTCTCTTGAAGTCACTCACTTTCTCACTCTTTTTTCTCACAAAACTCTTTCTCTATCTCAATCTCACCCTCCTTTGATTTAGAGCACGAAACCTAGGGAGAAAGAGGGGGAGGAAAATCGTGGCTGGGAGGGAGAAATGCCAGCCAAGACCCACTTAAAGCCCTTTATCAATTAAAATCAATATTCCTTTTATGTCCACCAATCAGAATTCTGCTGATTTTGCTGACTTTTCAACTTATGTCGACATAAGTTCAACTTATGTCGACATAATGAATTCCCGAAAGTTATGCTATGTCGACCGCTCGTCTATTGTGTCGACCGAAAGTATTCCCGAGGGTTATGCTATGTCGACCGCTCGTCTATTGTGTCGACCGAAACTTACTTGAAAGTAGTCCTTTAGTATATTTAATCCAACTTACTCCATTACTTTTACTTAAACCTAGCAACCCTCAAACAATGGACTTCAAACAAACACCAATCATACCCAAACACTTGGGCCGGTGCACGGTGTGATACACCCCAACAGAATATTCTTATTCTAATTATTCATATTCGTAACTCATTCACATGTTTCTAATTTTCCAACATTCATAAAGGGAAATCTTAAACAATTTCATTTTAAAATCATAATTCTTAAAATAATAATGAGGGTTGTTACAAAGCCCATAGCCTAAAGCTCTAAGCTAAAAGACTCGCGACAAGAACTTAAGGCCTTAAGCCTATTTCCAAACATCCCTACCCCCACAGCCCTAAGCCCTAATGTCTATGCCTAAAAAACTTAGCCAAAGCTCAAAGGATAAAGCCCAAATCCAAAAACCTGAGGCTCTATAACGTAAGTACTATGGTGTAACCCCTAAATCATATGTCCTAAGCCCTAAGTCAAAAATGTTAATCCCAAAGTTCTAAGCCCTAATTGCTAATTCCAAAGCTTCAAATCCTAAGTCCTAGGTTCTAATCCCTAAACCTAAAGCCCAAAGTTCAAAGTCCTAAGCTTTAATTCCTTAGCCTGCACTTTAAGCCATAAGCCCTAACCTCAAAGCACTAAGTCAAAAGGCCTATGCCTAAAACATTATGCCCTTACACCAGAGCCCAAAGACCTAAGACCAAAGCTCAAAGCCCAAAACCTTAAGCCTGAATCCCGAAGTCCTTAGCATAGTCACTAAATTCTAATCCCAAAGCCTTCAGTGAAAAGTTCAAAGCCATAAGCCTAAAGCTTAAACAACAAAGCCTGAATTCTAATGCCTTAAGCCCAAAGCCTGAAGCCCTAATCTCAAAGATCTAAGCCCTAACCCCTAAACTAAAATCTCAAACGCCTAAGCCCCAAGACCTAACACCAAAGTCCAAAGCCCTAATCCTAACGTCCTTACCTCTAAGCCCGAATACCAAAGCCCTATGCCCTAACCCCTAAGATGAAATTCCAAAGGCCTAAGCCCACAACCCAAAGCCCTAAGCAAAAAGACCTAAGACCAAAAAGTTAGGTAGTAGGCCTCTGGCTCAAAGAACCTACCCATAATACCTATTTCTAAATACCAAAGGCTAAAGGCCAAAGCCCAAATCACAAAGACTTAAGCCCTAGGCCCTTTGCCTTAAGTCCTAAGCCATATCACCAAAACCCTAAGCCCAAAGTCCAAATCCCTAAACCAGAAGTTCTAAGTCGCAACCCCTAAGCCATAATCCCAAAGCCCTAACCAAAAGCTCTTAGCCCTAAGCCCTAAGACCATAGCCCTTAGCCCTTAGCCCTGATCTCTAAGCCCTTACGCCCTAAGCCTTTAGCCCTAATTCTTAAATCCCAAAGCCTAAAGCCCTAGGTCCTATGCCCCAAGCCCTAGGTCCTATGCCCTAAGGCCTAGGTCATATGCCCTAAGCGAAATCTCAAATCCCAAAGTGTAAAGCCCTAGGTCCTACGCCCTAAGTCCTAAGTTGTGACACCTAAACCGTAAGTCGTAAACTTTAGCCTAAAATTCTAACACCAAAGTTTTAATCCCTAAGCCTTTAGCCCTGATTCCTAAGCCCTAAGCCTAAAGTAATAAGCCCAAAGGCCTAAGCCGAAGGCACTAAGGCCTAAGCCCTAAGACCTAAGCTCTAATCCATAAGCAGTAACACAAAAGCCCTAAGTAGTAACACCAATGACAGAAGCCTTCAACACTAATCCCAAAGTCCTAAGACCTAATCTGAAAGTCCTATGGCCTAAGCCTTATGATAAAAGTCCAATGACCTAAGGCCAAAGCCTTAAGCACAAAGTTTAAAGTTCAAAGCCTTAATCCAAAAGCTTAAATACAAAGCCCAAATTCCAATGCCCTACGCTGAAGGCGTGAAGCTTTCAGCCCAAATCCCTCAGTCATAACTTCAAAGGCCTAATCCTTAACCACTAACACCAAAGCCCAAAGCTCTAATTCAAAAGTCCTTTGCTCTAAGCCACGATACCATAGCCCTAAGCCCTAAACCCTAAGCCCATAAAAGGAAAACCATAAGGAAAAGCACTGAGACAAAAAATAAGGCCCTAAGCCTTATGCCCAAAGCCTCAAGCCCTCAGCCATAAGCCCTAATACCTATTCCCAAAGCTCTAAGCCCTAAACATTAAGCCCTAAGCGTGAAGGCTAAAGTCCAAAACCCAAAACCTTAAGCTCTAGGCCATAGGCCTCAAGTCCTAAGGCATAACCCCTAAATTCTAAATCATAAGCCCAAAGTCCAAAGTCCTAAGCCCAGCACTTATCCCAAAGCCCTAAGCCAAAAGCCCTGAGCATTAAGCCTACAACCCTAAGCTCATAACCTAAAGCCCAAAGTTCAAAGCCTTAAGCCCTAAGTCTTCAGCCTAAAACCCTAAGCCTTAAGCCATAAGACCTTGGCTTGAAACCCTAAGCCCTAACCAATAAGCCCTATGTCGTAAGGCATAAGCTCTAAGCCCTAACCCTTAGGCCTAAATCTTAAAGCCAGGCATGATGCCCCAATCACTAACATTAAAGGCCAAAACAATAATATCAAAGCCAAAAGCATAAATCCCCAATATCTTATCCTTCAACAAAACCCCTGAGCCTAAATCTCAAAGGCCTAAGCCTTGAGTCGTAATACATGGTCTCAAAGCTGACACGCTACAAGATGCGGAGGTGTCGGGAAGAGAGGAGATGGCAACAATCTGCCGAGAGAAAGAAAGATAGGCAGCAACAGGGGATTGGCAAGGAGAACTCCAAACGCATACAGGGGCTTTAGCTAGAAATTGGAGGACTTAAACCTTTGAGAATGGGCTAAGTTTGGCCAAATTTACAGCTTAAAAACACGGCGCGGATCAATAAAATACACGGAGGCAATTTTAAGTGCACAAACAGACAAAGCTGAAAGAAACAGTGTAGGGGTGTTGGGGAGACTTCTGCACAACTTCCAATGCAGGGAGTCTGGGTGGGTTGAAATTGGCAGAACTTAACTTCAACGAAGTGGGAAGAAATTGCAAGTTGTTTGAGGGAAAAATCACGGGTAGATTGGAAGATATGCATGATAGAAAATTGATGGACAGAACTGCCCGATTTCAGGAGTTCGGGTAGAAGGCAGTGGAAAAAGCATGCATAACTCTTGATGGGGAGGGGCTGTGGCTAAACGTAAAGAACATTTATTTCAAGCCATGAAAGAGGAACTCACAGCCATAAAATTGGGGACTTTTGTCCACGGAAAACAGAAATGGCACGAGTTGGACTTTTGTTGCACAAATTCACTCGGGTAAGCACCAAAAACAGCAACCAACACTAAAGACAAACACAAATGCAAACAACAAATGGAGGAAGGCTATGGGATTTCCAAGCTCGCTTTTGGTCCTAAACAAGTGAGGAAGGAGGTTGGAATAAGGTTTAGTGATCCTAGCTAATCACCAACACCAAGACAAACAAGAATCAAGGATGTTACTCACCTAGATTCCCAAATGCCGTGAGAAAAGGAAGGGCTTGAGAGCTTCAAAGCTTCTTCAATTTACCAATATCTTTTTTCTGCCTTTCATTCATCGTGGAAGAGGGTTTCATACACCCTCCAAATTACACAAAAGAAATAAAAAAAATAAACCTAAATTAGGGACCAATGAGTGGCTAGAGTAGGAGTTAGGTGAGAATTGGGTCCCACCAAGCCTCCTAATCCAACCACATGGAACTATCAACTAAAGCCACGTCCCAAGCATATCAAAAAAGGAGGGAAAAATAGAAACTTAGGGTTGGACCTAAGTTCCATCAAAAAGGGCTTGGGTTGGTCCAAACCGAACCAAAATCCCATCAAAATTAGTTCAAACCGAACCAATTTGATTACAACAAAACATACTTCCCTATTTAAAAGATTTATAACCGCAAATACATATACAAATATTCAGCACTCCTTATGGACTCTTCTTGCAGGAACTACTCTCCCATAATGGTGATGGGGCATTCGGCCATCTTAATGCAAGGAGCCGGATGTGGTCACGGTTCGGGTGGGAGGCTTCGGCAAGGAGAATCTTGTAACTCGGCCAACTTCTCCTCTTCTTTATACTCCCATTGTAAGCAATGCTTGGGGAGTTCTTGATCATGATGTGAGGGAGCTCCTAAGAGATCCAAGGAAGAAAAAGTGAAACTTGCAAAATCAACAAACATGTTAGCTAGTGTTGTCTTGCTCGGCTCCGGGTTGTTGCCCCCTTTGGTGGTTGTTGGTTCCCGAGCACATCAAAAGCCCTATTCCCAAAGTCTTTAGCCTTAAGCCCTAAACACTAAGCTGAAATCCCTAAGGTTTAAACTGTAATCCCTAAGCACTTACACCTACCCCCAAAGCCCTAAGCTAGAAGCCTAAAGTCGTAAGCCTTAAAGCCTTAATCTTTAATCATAAAGTCCAAAGACATAAGCCCTAAGCACTAGGCTTCCTAGAGCCGTTTGCCCTGGTCTCTAAGCGCAAAGCCCAACACCTTAATCCTAAGACATAAGCCGTAAGCCCTAAGCCTTGAGTGCCAAGTCTAAAGCCCAAAGCCCTAACCCAAGTCAAATAAGTACTTAGCCCAAAGTGTTAAGCCCTAATCCTAAAGACAAAATCTGAAAGCCCTAAGAATAAAGTCCTAAACTCAAAGCCTGAAGCCCAAAGAACTAAGCCCTAAGCCTTAATGCATAAGCCTAAAGACTTAAGCCCTAATCTCAAAGTCATAAGCCCTTAGCCTTGCTACTATAGCCTTAAGACCAAAGTCAAAGCATTAAGCCCAAAACCCTAAGCCCAAAGTTCACATCTCTAAGCCCTTGGCCTAAAACCCTAAGCTTTAAGCCCTAAGCCCTAAGTCATAAGCTGAAACCCAAACATGATACTTTAAATCCCAAAGCCTAAGCCCTATGCTCTAAGCCTAAGCCTAAAGCCATAAAATATAAGCCCAAAAACCTAATCTTTAAGCCCTAACACCTAGCACCAAACCCCAAGCCCTAAGACATAAATCGTAATTCTTAATCCAAAATTAATAAGCCCTAATCTAAAAGTCCAAAGTCCTAAGGCCTAATATTTAAGCTCTAACCCCTAAGCTAAAATGCCAAAGGCCTAAATACAAAGCCCAAAGCCTTAACTCTAAAGCCTTAAGCCCTAAACTCTAATTCTTACCTAAGCCCAAAGCCTTAAGTCTTTGGCTTCATGGCCTAAGGCCTAATCGCAAAGTTGTATGCCCAAAGCTTGAAGCCATAAGCCCTAAACTTTAAGCCCAAAGCGCTTAGGGCTAAGCCCTAAGCCATAAGTCGGAAACCCTAAGCTCTAAGGCCTAAGCCCGAAGCCCTAAGCGAAAAGCCATATGACCAATGTTTAAGGCTTTAAGACTTTAGCTCAAAGTCTAATCCATAAGCCCAATGGCGAAACCTGTAAGACCCTAAGCCCAAAGGCCTAAGCCATAATCCCCAATCCTTTAGCCTAAAGACTTGAGCCCTAATCCTTAAACCCAAAGCCTAAACCCTATAGCACGAAGGCCTAAGCCATAAACCCTATGCCCTAAGACCTAAGCCTTAACAAAAAGAATAAAGACAAAAAAATTAGGCTTTAAGAGTTTAGCCCAATGTCCTTAGCCCTAAGTCGTAAGCCTAAGGCTAATAAAAAACACTAAAGCTTTATGCCCTAAGCCATAAGCCCTAAACCCTAAGCCCTAAGTAAAAATCCATAAGCCATAAACTCTAATCCTGAAGCCCTCAGCCGAAGGCCCTAAGCTCTTCGCCCAAAACCCTAAGCCCTAATCCATATCATGTAAGCCCAAAGCTATATGCCCGAAGCTCTAAACCCCAAGTCCAAAAATGTAAGCCTTAAGTTGTATGTCCAAGTTGTAATACCTAATCCCAAACACCTCAGCTCAAAGTCCTAAGCATTAACACTAAACCGAAGCCCTAAGACCAAAGCCTAAAGCCATATGCCCTAATCTCAAAGCCCAAAACATTAAGCCCTAGGCCTAAAGCCTAAAGCCTTAAGTTGTAAGCCCAAAGTTCTAACCTCTATTCCCAAAGCTAATAAGCCTAAAGCCTTAAACAATAATCATAATCACTGAGCCCAAAGCCTATAGCCCCAAGCAGTAAGTCATAAGCCATAAGCCCTAAGCCTTAAGCTTTAAGCCCAAAGCCCTTAGCTCAAAGCCTACGTCCTATGCTTTAATTCATAAGCTCTAAGCCCTTAGCCCAAAGTCCTAAGAAAAAAATCTTATAGTTGTAAGCCCAAAGCCCTAAACCATACTTCCAAACCCCAACGTGTTAAGCCATAAACCCTAAGCCCTAAGCCATAAGGCCATAGCCTTTAGCCCAAGACCTAAGCCCTAATCCTTAAGCCATAAGTAGAAAGCCCTAAGCACAAAGCTCTAAACCCTAAGCACAAAATCTATTTTGCTAGGCGCTAAACCCTAGTCCCTAATCTTGAAGAGCTAAGCAAAAAGTACTAGGACCAATGTTTAAGGCCTAAAGTCTTTAGCACAAAACAATTAACCCTAAGTCTTAAGCTGTAAACCCTAAAACGAAGCCCTAAGTCTTATGCTCTAAGTACTAATCCCTAATCTCTATGCTTACAACCCAAAAATCTAAGCCCTTAGCCTAAACCCTAAGCCAAATGCCTTAAAACCTATGCCTGAAGCCTAAAGCCCCAAGCCATAAGTGGTAAATGCAAGGCCCAATGCCTTAATGCTAAGCCCTAAGATCTAAGCCATAAGCCCGAAGCCCAGAGCACCAAGTCTAATGCCCTAAGCTTAGAGGCCTAAGCCCTTAGCTCAAAGTGTTAAGCCCTAATCCTAAAGACAAAAGCCAAAAGTCTTAAGCTTAAGCCCTAAACCCTAACCCAAATCCCTTAGCACTAAGCCCTAAGCCCTAAGCCCTGATACCGAAGCCCTAAGCCCAAAGTCAAAGTCCTAAGCCAAAAGTCAAAGCCCTAAGCTCAAAAACCTAAGCCCAAAGTTTAAAACCTAACCCGAAGCCCTTGGCCTAAATCCATAAGCTCTAAGTTGTAAGCCCTAAGACCTAAGACAAAACCCTAAACTCAAAACTCCAAACCCCACGCCTTAAGCCCTAAGCTCTAAGCCTAAGTGCCAAAAGCCCTTAACTCTAAGTCCAAAACCCTAAGCCTTAAGCCCTAACACCTAATCTTAAAGCCCAAATCATGAACCCTAATCCAAAATTCTAAATCCCAAGGCCCAAGCCATTCACCCTAATGCCTAGCTTAAATCTGCAAGGTCTAACCCCTAAGCCCTAACCCCACAACCCACAATCCTAAGCCCATAGCCCAACACCATAAGCAAAAAACTCTAAGACTAAAAATCCAAGCCCAAAGTGTTATGCCCTCATTCCAAAGCCGAAAGCCAAAGCCTTAAGTGCCAAGCCTTAAGCCCAAAGTTCAAAGACCTAACCCTTAATCCTTAAGCAAAAAGCCCAATGTTCTAACCCCTAAGCCCTAAAGAAAAAGCCATAATACCTAAGCTTTAATATGTACGCCTAAAGCTAAAGTCCAAAGATTTAAACCTTATGCCCTAAGCCCTAAGTGCTTAATTGTAAAAACTCTAAGCCATAATCCTAAAGTTTAAAGTTGTAAGTCCTTCGCCCCAAACCAAAAGCCCTAATCCTTAAGCACAAAGCCAAAATCCCTAAGCCTCATCTTGCTCTTAGCCCTGCCCTAAGCCTTAATCCGAAAGCCCGTAGCCCAAAGCTTAAGCCCTACTCCTGAAGCTCTAAGCCCAAAGCCCTTAGCCAAAAGTCTAATGCCTAATCCTAAAGCTGTAATCTTATAGCTCTTAGCCCAAAGCCCTAAACCCTAAGCCCAATGTCCTAAGCGCTAAGCCATAAATCCTAACCCTCAGCCTTAAGCCCTAACCCTAAACCCTAAGCCCTAACCCTAAACCCGAAGCAGTAAGCTCAAAACAATAAGCCCACACATATAATCCCTAAACCCTAAGCCTATGGCCCTATGCTATAATTCCTAAGCCCCAAGCCCTAAGTCTTCAGCCCTCATCCGAAAGTTGTAACACCTAATCCCAAAGACGTAATCCCAAAGTCCTAAGCCCGAAGCCCAACTTCTTACGCCTAGAGCCCTAAACCTTATGCCCAAAGCACTACGCCTGAGCCCAAAGCACTAAGCCTAAGCCCTAAGCTCTAACACAAAGCTTAAATTCCTAAGACCAAAGCCAAAATTTCAAATCTCAAATCCCAAAGCCCTATGCACTATGCCCTAAGATGTAAGATGTAAGCCTTAAGCCAAAAGCCCTAATCCCTAATCCAAAAACCCAAAGGCTAAAGCCCTATGCTAAAAGCAATAAGTCTAAAGCCTTAAGCCCTAAGCTCTAATCTTAAGCCCTATGACAAAAGCCACAAATCTAAAGCCCTATGACATGCCATGGGATGCCTTGCATGGAGCCACACCTCAAGGTGCAATCACCCGAGCTTGAGCCAAGGAGTTTTCTAATCAATTTGTCTTTTTTGTAGGAAATGTTGAACGCGGAATAACAATGGAGGAACCAACCCCGAAGGACGTGGAGTAGCCAAAGCATCTTCTCACTTGGGAAGTCTTGGAAAAGGAGGTCGAGATCAAGGCACCTTCGAGCTTTGAACACCTTAGAAGAAAAGTCAATTCTGAAGCAAGGGAGGAAGGAATCCCGGGTACATATCGAGTCTAGGTCGGGCTTAGGTTGGGCCCCATGGAGCATGGCACCAACTCGACCGGCCTTCCCTTTTTCTAGCTTTATTTATTTCCTTTTTAGATTTGGAAAAACAATTATTTAGGGTTTTGTGGGTTTTGCACGGGTTTGGTGTGGGTTTCCATGGGTTTGGAGTGGGTTTTGGCTTTTGGCATGGGTTTGAAATGTCGGGAGTTTTGGTTGGCAGCCGATGGAAGGGGAACAAATTTTGGGACCACTTTCCCTTGGTCTCCCCAAATCGGGTATATGTTGTTTGGTCCTTTCCCACCTTTCTTTTTGTGCCACACAAAATCGGGTAAGCACTTGTGTACCATCCAATTAGGGCTATCTTACTCTCATGTGAAGGAGATTAAAACTCCCTCATGACTGAGCATTGTACTCAGTTGAATTTGACTCTAAAAGAGTGCTTTTGCATATTCTTCCTTGGCCGGTTTCCGGTGAGTAATATCCGGGGACCCGAGAGCGTTCCTTCAAGGTTTTGGCTTCCCTTCCAAGCTAGAGTAAGCTAGGCCGTGCTACAAATCTTCAGCCACTCTCTTGTGGTCTTAGAGTAAACGTGTAATCCCCATTAGCTCATCTCCATCTCCGGTGACTTTACATTTTCTGACCAACCCCCATTTCTTCTTCGATAACCACCCTCTACACAACTTCCGATTCCCCAAACCTTTTACCCTCGTTTTTGGAGGTTAAGCTCTTCTCTCATCCACAAAAATCCCCTCCAAATGCAGTTGCTAACTCTTTATGTAACCCGAGAACTCCCTTTCTTTTAATATCACTCATTTCCGGCCCATTTCTTCCCTCCCTTTTCACCTGAAGCCCCTTTTCTTCCCCCTTCCCATTCTTGAAGCTTGTCACCCTAGGCCCTAAGCTCTAATCTTAAACCCTAAGCCCAAAGTCTAATGTCTTTAGCTTAGTGACCAAAGGACTAATCCTGAAGTCGTAGCCCAAAAACTGAGGCAATAAGCTCTAAACTCTAAGCCTAAAGTGTAGGATCGTGTTTAACCTAAAAGAGGGGGGGGGGGGGGGGGGGGGNAACCTAAAAGGGGGGGTGAATTAGGTTAATAGATATTTTATAAGTTTAATATGAAATTCTTCGTTTATCTCTTAAAAAATATTTATCTATTAAATGACTAAGCACAACCAATAATTAAAAAGTTTAAGAGAGAGAGAAGAATGACACTGAGCTTGTTAACGCGGTTCGGCCAACCTTGCCTACGTCCGCGCTTCAAGGTTCCTCCTTGAAGATCTTTCAGCTCTCCCTGGAGCTTTACTATGATTGACTTCCGGGTGTCAATCAAACCTTACAAATGACTCTTCTTTCTGAGAGGCGTCACCCCTTTACAATTTATCACAAGTAATAACTTGAAGTTTTTTGAGAATCAATTGAGACTACTCTCTCGATCACAATGAGAATGATCTTATGATTTACAAATGAGGAGAGAGTAAAGAGAGAAGCTAACAAGAAATTTTGACAGAGTTTGGGCGTGTTTTTCTCTCTAAAAACGACTTCTTTCTTTTGGCTTCTCATTTCTAATTTATAGATTTCCGTCTGTCAGACTACGTAGCTGTCGACATCTACTCAAGGGCTGTCGACATATAGATAGCCGTTAAGACTCATAAGAAAGTAGCCGTTGAAGAATTTTCCTGTCGTTGGTCTTGACCGGTCGACATGTCATTGTAGCTGTCGACATAACTTCAGTATCATTGTAGTTCTTCGGTCGACATATACTCTTTGTGGTCGACATACAAAACTGTCTGGAAGTTAGTCGGTCGACATAAGTTGTTTCACTGTCGACATACTTTCGGTATCTCAAAGTTCTTCGGTCGACATATACTCTTTGTGGTCGACATACAAAACTGTCTGGAAGTTAGTCGGTCGACATAAGTTGTTTCACTGTCGACATACTTTCGGTATCTCAAAGTTCTTCGGTCGACATATACTCTTTGTGGTCGACATACAAAACTGTCTGGAAGTTAGTCGGTCGACATAAGTTCTTTAACGGTCGACATAACTTCAGATTTCTTCTTCCGCTGGAATTTTGAACGGTCGACATATGTTCTAAACGGTCGACATACAATTGTCTCTGGATTCCATGCGGTCGACATAAGTTGTGTCCGGTCGACATACGATCCAATCTCTTGAACTTCAATTGACTTCAATCGGTCGACATACTTGATAGACTGTCGACATACTGTCCTTCTCTGGATTTTAAGCGGTCGACATATGTTGCGTCCGGTCGACATAGATTTAATCTCTTGAACTTCAAATGTCTTCAATCGGTCGACATACTTGAGAACGGTCGACATACGATTCTTCTCTGGTCTTTGAGCGGTCGACATAAGTTCATACCTGTCGACATAAGTTGCTTCTACGAGCCTAGCTGCACTTGCTAAAACTTCAATTTTATCTTACATAGTTATCATAAAAAATAATTGATTGCTTTAAAACCTTTTAAAGCTAACATAAAGCACTTAGCGCTAAGCCCTAAGTCATTAGCTTCAAACCCTAAGCCCTAAGACGTTAACATAAACCCTAAGCCTTAAGCCCTAAGACCTGAACCTAAACCCTAAGCCCTAAGCCATACCAAAAAGTGCTAAGTCCAATGTTAAGGGCTTTATCCCTTTAGCCCAATGGCCAAAGTCGTAAGATCCTAAGTCATAAGCCCTAAGCCCTATCTTAAACCCCTAAGGAAAAAGCCCCAAGATAAAAATTTAAGGCTCTATGCCTTTAGCCTAAAGTCCTAAGCCCTAAGCCCTACGCCTTAAGCACTAAGGCTAAGCACAAACCGCTAAGCACAAAGCCCTCAACTTGATGCTCTAATCTCAAAGTTCTAAGACCAATGGCCGAACTTCTAGGTCCTAAGCCTAAAGCCCTACGCACTAAGTCATAAGCATAAAGTCTAAAGCCTAAGGCCTTAAGCACAAAGCTCTAAGCAATAATCCATAAGCCCTAAACCTTAAGTCCTAAGTCGTAAGCCATAACTCATAAGCTCTAATCCGTAAGACCCATGCCAAACACCCTAAGCCCTTTGTCCAAAGCCATAAGCCATATCCGTATGTTGTAAGCCCAAAGCCTATGCCCAAAGCTCTAAACCCTAAGCCTAAAACCATAAGCTTTAAGCGGTATGTCCTAAGTTCAAACACCTTAGCCCAAAGACCTAAGCTCAAAGACCTACGCATTAACACCTAACTCAAAGTCATAAGACCAAAGGCCAAAGCCCTACACCCAAATTCTAAAGCCCAAAACCTTAAGCACAATGCCTTAAGCCCTAATCTCTAAGCCCAAATCTTAAGGCCTTAAGCGATAAGCCTAAAGCCCCAAGTTGTTTGCCCTAAGTTGTAAGCCTTACGGCCCAAGCATTAAGCCCAAAGCCCTTAGCTCAAAGGCCTAAGCCCTGAGCTTTAAATCATAAGCTCTAACTATTTAGCACAAAGTCCCAAGTGCTAATCTTAAAGCCATAAGCCAAAAGCCCCAAATCCCTAAGTGTTAAGCCCTTAACATTAGGCCTAAGCCCTAAGCTTTCAATCGTAACCTCTAACTATTTAGCACAAAGTCCCAAGCGCTAATATTAAATCCATAAGCCAAAGTCCCCAAATCCCCAAGTGTTGAGCCCTTAACATTAGCCCTAAGCTAAATGCCCTAAGCTATAAGCCCTAACCCCTTAGCCTTTAGCAGAAAAACATGAGCCATAATCCCAAAGCTATAAGACAAAATCAAAAGCCGAAAGCCCTAAAACCGTAGCCCAAAGTCCTTACCACTAGGCCCATAAGCCATAAGCTCTATGACCTAAGCGCTATGACACAGAATGGAGGGGTTTAGATTTTAGGGGGTGAGTGGAGAACGGGTAGGATTGTAAAAGAGGATAAAATCTGATAGTCCAGAATCGGGAACAGATTTTGGGAGAGGATAACTCGACGATGAGATCAAGTATATTGCTGAAATTTTGAGGGGAGTTGCGGGGAAGGGTTAAGTAATACACCTCAAAATTTTTCCGGCGGAAAGAAATGGAATTATCAAACAAAAATAACAACGGAATGAAGAGCTTATCACCTTCAAACTCACCCTAAGACCTTGAAGAAGGCTGGAGACTTGAAGCATGAAGAGATCTCCAGGTCGGAGGGAGAAATCTTGAAGAGAACCCATAGTGGCCAGAGGAATTCCAGCTGTCGGCTGAAAATGGAAGACGCCCGAGAAGGGAGAGCTAAAAAGCTACTTAAATTAAAATTCTAAATTGAGGATTACGATCATGTAATGAGGGAGGTTTTATCAGCTACGAAGAGAGGAAAAAAAGGAGGGAAAACTAAGGGCCAAGGTCATGCAAAAAGCATGCTATAAAATGACTAAAAGGAGAGAAAATTTGGACCAATGAGAACGCAAGAACGTGCAAGCCACGTTTCCTTGAATCTCTTCAGCCAATTTTCCTTTATTTCTTGGCCCTAAATACCCTTCTTCCAGCCAATTAAACCCTCATGCAAGACCCCATGCACAACATGCAAAAATCCATGTTAAACCCTAGCCGAGAAAACCCTCTCGGGTTCTCTAAATATTCACGGAAAAATCACGTAAAAATTATCCTAAAAATGCAAGAAAATCCTTTCACTTCATGGAAATGTTGGTGAGTTGAGTCGTGGATCAATTATTCACGTTTGCATGGAACTCCAACTCGCCATGAAACGTGCATCTTCAACCAGGATCGGGTGCAGGTTTGGTTCCGGAAGTCTTGAGTTGTGGTTGCAAATCTGCCTCCTCTCGAAGCCAAGTTATTGAATGTTTTGGTCTTTCTTGATCCTCCAAAGTTGGCTTAGAAATGTGTTATTCTTCAATTAATTTTCCTGCAAAAATAACACACGAGTTAGAAAATTCCCGAGCTCGGGCTCGAGTGAGTACTCCGCTTGGAATGCCAATCTGTGGCATGTCACGCTAAGCCCTAAGTTTAAAGCCCTAAGCCCTATCCCATAACCCTCAAGTCCTAAGCCATAAACCAAAATTCGTAAGGCATAAGTCCATAGTCCAAAGCCATATGCAAAAAACCCTAAGCCCAAAGTTCAAAGCCGTAAGCCCAAATTCATACTTAAACCGCTAAGCCATAGGCTCTAATTTTTATTTATTGAGGCCAAAGCCATAAGCCCTTAACCCAAAGCACTAAGCCCTACACCCTAAGCTGTAAGCCCAAAACCGTAAACTCTAAGCCCAAACCGCTAAGCCTCAAGCTGTAAGCCATAAAAGCTAAGCCTCAAGCTGTAAGCCATAAAAGCTAAGCCTAAAGCCATAATCTCAAAACCCTAAGTTCAAAGCCCTAACACCTAAGCTCAAAGCTCTACGAAAAAAGAACAATTCTCTAAGCCCTAATCCTTAAGCCCAAAGCCCAATGTCCTAAGCGCTATGACCTAAGCCAAAGCTCTCAGATTTAATCCCTAAGCACAAAGCCTTAAGCCTTAAGCCCAAATTCATAACCCTAAAGCCCAAAGCCCTAAGCCCTAATCTCTAATACAGAAACCCTAGCACAAAAATGTTAAGCCCTAAGCCCTAAGCCAAATGCCCTAAGCATTAATCCTGAAGTCGTAACCTTAAAGGCCTAAAGCCCGAAACTCTAAGTCTAAAGCCTATAACTCTAAGGCCTAAGCCATAAGGCCTAATAGCTAAGTCTAAAGCCCTAAGCCCAAATCCCTAAGCCAAAAGCCTTAATCCTAAAGTTCAAAGCTATAAGCTAGAAGCTCTGAGCTATAATCCCTAAACCTTAAACCTATAGCCCTAATCCGTAATCCCTAAGCCCAAAGCACTAAGTCTTAAGCCCCAGCCCAAAGCCCAGAGACTTAAGCCCTAAACCTAAGCCCTAAGTCCAAAACCTTAAGCCTAAAGCCCTAAACCTTATGCCCAAAGCACTAAGCCTAAAGCTCAAAGCCCAAAGCAATAACTCTTAAGCCCTAAGCTTTAACACGTAAGCCTAAAATTCTAACACCAAAGCCCAAAGGCCAAATTACTCATATTGATTCCCCAAGGCCTATGAACTATGCACTATGCCCTAGGTCGTAAGTGGTAGGCCTTAAGCCAAAAGCCCTAAGCCTTAATCCCTAAATCCAAAAGCCAAAGTCTAAAGCCCGAAGCCCAAAGCACTAAGTTCAAATCCTTAAGTCCAAAGCCATAGTTCCAAAGCCCTAAGGCAAAAGCCATAAGTCCAAAGCCATAAACATTCAGCTCTAATTCTAAGCCCTAAGCTTAAAATCCTATGTCATTACCTTAATGATCTAAGGCTAAATCCAAAAATCTTAAGCCCAAGCCTTAAGCCTAAAGCCCTAAGCCCTAAGCAAAAAATCGTAAGACCAATGTTCAAGGCTTTAAGCCTTTAGCTCAAAGCCCTAAGCCCTAAGCCCTAAGCCTAAAATTGTAAGACCCTAAGCCCAAAGCCCTAAGCCTAAAGCCTCAAGCCTCAAGCCATCCCTAAGCCCCAATCTATCAGCCCAAAGCCCAAATCCTTAATCTTAAAGTTGTAAGCCTAAATCTATATGCATGAAGCCTTAAACCCAAGGAACGAGAATGTTCACCAAATTGGAAGCCTTCACCAAATTGGAGTCAAACCTTAGCCCAAGTGGCCCTTGAAGGAGCGAGAATGTTCCCTTGGAAAAATTAAATGTAACACTTATATTTAGGGTTTAATTTTTGCACAAAACTTTATATTTTGTTCATGGGCATTTGAGGCCATTTTAGGGCGCCGACTTGGATGCCTTTTGGTGGAGATTGGACCACATGCTAGTGGTCCAAGCAACAAAGCCTGGGGACCAAATTTGGATCCGGCGCAATTGGACCTCTATTTCTTTCTCACCCGTTTTGACAGCCGTCCTCAACTCTGCTAAAAGCGACGTATTCATGAGAATTGTAGCCAACTTCTCTAGCTTTCTAGAGAGTGGTCAATTGTTCAAATTAGACAACGTTTGCTTAATCAAATGATAGAATCACAGAGAGCCCATTTCAAAGAAAAGCCTTACTCGGGAAGAACATTTTCCCCCTTTTCAAGTCCACAATCCTCAAGACATTGGTCCAAGCCAAATTCCAAGGGATAAGGACGCCTTACTCTCAGCCTTTTGAATGTGTTTGCTTTTGTTTCAGCTTTTACAAACCTCCTTTTAAGATTAGGGTTTTGAAGATGGGTTTCCCATGGGTTTCATGGGTAAACAGTGGGTTTCATGGGTTATGTGGGTTTTATGGGTTTCATGGATTTTATCTTTGTAGCTTGCTTCTCTCTCTTCACTTGGATGGCTGATGATCTCCTTGGTGAACGTTGGAGACAAGCTTTGGGGACCATTGTACTTTGTCCATCTAAATCGGGTAGGTTTTAGGTGGTGGTCCTTCCCCTTGCCTTTTGTGTTTTGTGCCAAAATTGGGTAGATTGTGTTTTGACCATCCGATTGGCCCCTCTGTCTCAGATTTTGAGGGATTTTTAAGTCCTCTCTGGAGGCATTTTGGAGGAGCTTTTGGTGAATGAAAATTGTGCTTCTTGCATAATTCCTTGGCTGTGTTTCCGGCACCCAAGACTCGGCCCTTCGGTGAGTAATATCCGGCGACTTCCGCGAGTTCTCTGCTTGGTGTTGGCTTCCCTTCTGAGCTAGGGTTAGCTAAGCTATGCTGCATATCTCCAGCCATGCCCCGTGGCCTCTAGAGTGAGTGTACAATCCATAAGCTCTTCCTCCATCCCGGTTCTTTCCCCAAGTTTCCGACCATCCCCCTTTTCCACTTTTCCGGCAAGCTCTTTGAGCAGTCCCCACTGCCCTCTGCATAACATCTGATTCCCAAGAGCTTTTACCCTCATTATTGGAGGTTATACTCTTCTCTCATCCGTAGACTGTAACGCCCGGTTTTTCCTTGCTAAATTATTTTTTTGTAAACATATGTACAAACTTTTAACAATTTAAGGTAACACTTATCAATTTGAAATCCTTGAGATAAAATACAGCGGAAGACTTTTATTTGACTTCATCAAAATCAATTATATTCGTAATAAGAAATCCAAAACATACTTATACTTTAACATTAAAAACCAAGTTACTACAAAACAATTGTAAACTAAACATAATACTATACATTAGCTTTCAAACAAAACCTTTCCATTTACATGAGCCACCCACCGGTCAAAATTGCACTAATAGCAACAATCTTCAGCAATGGACATACTTCACCACCTCAAGCATTTATCCCTACATTACAAAACTTATTTAATGAGCCTAACGCTCAGTAAGTTAATCCATAATAATAAAACAGACCTTCATGCATATGCTGCTTTACAAAAACAATGCAATTTTAGTATCGTTCATTTCATTTCTTTTCTTTCACTTAATAGTGCAGTTACTGTGGGTAATATCGTCTAGGGGAGACTAGGCACCATTTGGTCCAACCTCTCGGGACAGCCAAACTCAACCCCGCCCAACTTGTAACTATTTATGTACATTTCGTTCATTTCATTTCTTTCAGTATTTGATCGTTGAAGGTACCACGGGAGAGAGTACACACCATTTGGCCACCCTCGAGGCAGTCTAACTCGAGCTCCTCCTTCAACGACCCATTGCATATTATCATGAAAATCATGCATGTAAATTATTTTTGTATTTTTCTTAAAACCATGATGCATGAACAATTAAAATGCATGAACATGTAAACATGCATATGCTGCTTTATAAAAATAATGCAGTTTTAGTATCGTTCATTTCTTTTCTTTTCTTTCACTTAACAGTTCACTTAATGTGGGTAATACCGTCTAGGGGAGAGTAGGCACCATTTGGTCCAACCTCTCGGGACAGCTAAACTCAACCGCACCCAACTTGTAACTATTTGCGTACATTTCGTTCATTTCATTTCTTTCATTATTTGATCGTTGAAGGTACCACGGGAGAGAGTAGACACCATTTGGCCTCCCTCGAGGCAGTCTACCTCAAGCTCCTCCTTCAACGACCCATTGCATATTATCATGAATGTAAATTATTTTTGTATTTTTCTTAAAACCAAGATGCATGAACAATTAAAATGCATGAACATGTAAACATGCATATGCTGCTTTATAAAAACAATGCAGTTTAAGTATCGTTCATTTCATTTCTTTTCTTTCACTTAACAGTCCAGTTAATGTGGGTAATACCGTCTAGGGGAGAGTAGGCACCATTTGGTCCAACCTCTCGAGACAGCAAAACTCAACCCCGCCCAACTTGTAACTATTTACGTACATTTCGTTCATTTCATTTCTTTCATTATTTTATTGTTGAAGGTACCACGGGAGAGAGTAGACACAATATGGCCTCCCTCAAGGTAGTCTAACTCGAGCCCCTCCTTCAACGACCCGTTGCATATTATCATGAAAATCATGCAAGTAAATTATTTTTGTATTTTTCTTAAAACCATGATGCATGAACAATTAAAATGCATGAACATGTAAACATGCATTTGCTGCTTTATAAAAATAATGCAGTTTCAGTATCGTTCATTTCTTTTCTTTTCTTTCACTTAACAGTCCAGTTAATGTGGGTAGTTAATGTGGGTAATACCGTCTAGGGGAGAGTAGGCACCATTTCGTCCAACCTCTCGGGACAGCCAAACTCAACCCCGCCCAACTTGTAACTATTTACGTACATTTCGTTTCTTTCATTATTTTATCGTTGAAGGTACCACGGGAGAGAGTAGACACCATTTGGCCTCTCTCGAGGCAGTCTAACTCGATCTCCTCCTTCAACGACCCATTCCATATTATCATGAAAATCATGCAAGTAAATTATTTTCGTATTTTTCTTAAAACCATAGAGCATGAACAATTAAAATGCATGAACATGTAAACATTCATATGCTGCTTTATAAAAATAATGCAGTTTCAGTATCGTTCATTTCTTTTCTTTTCTTTCACTTAACAGTCCAGTTAATGTGGGTAATACCGTCTACGGGAGAGTAGGCACCATTTCGTCCAACCTCTCGGGACAGCCAAACTCAACCCCGCCCAACTTGTAACTATTTACGTACATTTCGTTTCTTTCATTATTTTATCGTTGAAGGTACCACGGGAGAGAGTAGACACCATTTGGCCTCCCTCAAGGTAGTCTAACTCGAGCTCCTCCTTCAACGACCCGTTGCATATTATCATGAAAATCATTCAAGTAAATTATTTTCGTATTTTTCTTAAAACCATGATGGATGAATAATTAAAATGCATGAACATGTAAACATGCATATGCTACTTTATAAAACAATGCAGTTTCAGTATCGTTCATTTCATTTCTTTTCTTTCAGTTAACAGTCCAGTTAATGTAAGTAACACCGTCTAGGGGAGAGTAGGCACCATTTGGTCCAACCTCTCGGGACAGCCAAACTCAACCCCGCCCAACTTGTAACTATTTACGTACATTTCGTTTCTTTCATTATTTTATCGTTGAAGGTACCACGGGAGAGAGTAGACACCATTTGGCCTCCCTCAAGGTAGTCTAACTGGAGCTCCTCCTTCAACCACCCGTTGCATATTATCATGAAAATCATTCAAGTAAATTATTTTCGTATTTTTCTTAAAACCATGATGGATGAATAATTAAAATGCATGAACATGTAAACATGCATATGCTACTTTATAAAACAATGCAGTTTCAGTATCGTTCATTTCATTTCTTTTCTTTCAGTTAACAGTCCAGTTAATGTAAGTAACACCGTCTAGGGGAGAGTAGGCACCATTTGGTCCAACCTCTCGGGACAGCCAAACTCAACCCCGCCCAACTTGTAACTATTTACGTACATTTCGTTTCTTTCATTATTTTATCGTTGAAGGTACCACGGGAGAGAGTAGACACCATTTGGCCTCCCTCAAGGTAGTCTAACTGGAGCTCCTCCTTCAACCACCCGTTGCATATTATCATGAAAATCATTCAAGTAAATTATTTTCGTATTTTTCTTAAAACCATGATGGATGAATAATTAAAATGCATGAACATGTAAACATGCATATGCTGCTTTATAAAACAATGCAGTTTCAGTATCGTTCATTTCTTTTCTTTTCTTTCACTTAGCAGTCCAGTTAATGTGGGTAATACCGTCTAGGGGAGAGTAGGCACCATTTCGTCCAACCTCTCGGGACAGCCAAACTCAACCCCTCCCAACATGTAACTATTTACGTTCATTTTGTTCATTTCATTTCTTTCATTATTTTATCGTTGAAGGTACCACAGGAGAGAGTAGACACCATTTGGCCTCCCTCGAGGCAGTCTAACTCGAGTTCCTCCTTCAACGACCCGTTGCATATTATCATGAAAATCATGCATGTAAATCATTTTCGCATTTTTCTTAAAACCATGATGCATGAACAATTAAAATGCATGAACATGTAAACATGCATATGCTGCTTTATAAAAACACATGCATATGCTGCTTTATAAAAACAATGCAGTTTCAGTATCGTTCATTTCTTTTCTTTTCTTTCACTTAACAGTCTAGTTAATGTGGGTAATACGATCTAGGGGACAATAGGCACCATGTTGTCCAATCTCTCGGGACAACCAAACTCAACCCCGCCCAACATGTAACTATTTACGTACATTTCGTTCATTTCATTTCTTTCATTATTTGATCGTTGAAGGTACCATGGGAGAGGGTAGACACCATTTGGCCTCCCTTGAGGCAGTCTCACTCGAGCTCCTCCTTCGACGGCCCATTGCATATTATCATGAAAATCATGCATGTAAATCATTTTCGTATTTTTCTTAAAACCATGATCTATGAACAATTAAAATGCATGAACATGTAAACATGCATATGCTACTTTATAAAAATAATGCACTTTTAGTATCGTTCATTTCATTTCTTTTCTGTCACTTAACAGTCCAGTTAATGTGGGTAATACCGTCTAGGGGAGAGTTGATGTGCTCGGGAACCAACAACCATCAAAGGGGGCGACAACCCGGAGCCGAGCATGACAACTAGCTAACATGTTTGTTGATTTTGCAGGTTTCACTTTTTCTTCCTTGGATCTCTTAGGAGCTCCCTCACATCATGAGCAAGAACTCCCCAAGCATTGCTTACAATGGGAGTATAAAGAAGAGGAGAAGTTGGCCAAGTTACAAGATTCTCCTTGCCGAAGCCTCCCATCCGAACCGTGACCACATCCGGCTCCATGCATTAAGATGGCCAAATGCCCCGTCACCATTATGGAAGAGTAGTTCCTGCAAGAAGAGTCCATAAGAAGTGCTGAATATTTGTATATGTATTTGGGGTTATAAATCTTTTAAGTATGGAAGTATGTTTTTGTTGTAATCAAATTGGTTCAGTTTGAACCAATTTTGTTGGGGATTTTGGTTCGGTTTGGACCAACCCAAGCCCTTTTTGAGGGAACTTAGGTCCAACCCTAAGTTTCCATTTTTTCCTCCTTTTTAGATATGCTTGGGACGTGGCTTTATTTGATAGTTCCATGTGGTTGGATTAGGAGGCTTGGTGGGACCCAATTCTCACCTAACTCCTACTCTAGCCACTCATTGGTCCCTAATTTAGGTTTATTTTTTTTATTTCTTTTGTGTAATTTGGAGGGTGTATGAAACCCTCTTCCACGTTGAATGAAAGGCAGAAAAGAGATATTGGTAAATTGAAGAAGCTTTGAAGCTCTCAAGCCCTTCCTTTTCTCACGGCATTTGGGAATCTAGGTGAGTAACATCCTTGATTCTTGTTTGTCTTGGTGTTGGTGATTAGCTAGGATCACTAAACCTTATTCCAACCTCCTTCCTCACTTGTTTAGGAACAAAAGCGAGCTTGGAAATCCCATAGCCTTCCTCCATTTGTTGTTTGCATTTGTGTTTGTCTTTGGTGTTGGTTGCTGTTTTTGGTGCTTACCCGAGTGAATTTGTGCAACAAAAGTCCAATTCGTGCCATTTCTGTTTTCCGTGAACAAAAGTCCTCAATTTTATGGCTGTGATTTCCTCTTTCATGGCTTGAAATAATTGTTCTTTACGTTTAGCCACAGCTCCTCTCCATCAAGAGTTATGATTGCTTTTTCCACTGCCTTCTACCCGAACTCCTGAAATCGGGCAGTTCTGTCCATCAATTTTCTATCCTGCATATCATCAAATCTACCCGTGATTTTTCCCTCAAACCACTTGTAATTTCTTCCCACTTCATTGAAGTTAAGTTCTGCCAATTTCCACCCTCCCAGACTCCCTGCATTGGAATTTGTGCAGAAGTCTCCCCAACACCCCTACACTGTTTTTTTCAGCTTTGTCTGTTTGTGCACCTAAAATTGCATCTTTGTATCTTATTGATCCGCACGTGTTTTTAAGCTGTAAATTTGGCCAAACTTAGCCCACTCTCAAAGGTTTAAGTCCTCCAATTTCTAGCTAAAGCCCCTGTATGCGTTTGGAGTTCTCCTTGCCAATCCCCTGTTGCTGCCTACCTTTCTTTCTCTCGGCAGATTGTTGCCATCTCCTCTCTTCCCGACACCTCCGCATCTTGGAGCGTGTCAAGAGTAGGTACCATTTGGTCCAACCTCTCGGGACAACCAAACTCAACCCCGCCAAACTTGTAACTATTTACGTACATTTCGTTCATTTCATTTCTTTCATTATTTGATCGTTGAAGGTACCACGGGAGAGAGTAGACACCATTTGGGGAGGCAGTCTAACTCGAGCTCCTCCTTTAACGACCCGTTGCATATTATTATGAAAATCATGCAAGTAAATTATTTTCAAATTTTCCTTAAAACCATGATGCATGAACAATTAAAATGCATGAACATGTAAACATGCATATGCTGCTCTATAAAAACAATGCAGTTTCAGTATCGTTCATTTCATTTCTTTTCTTTCACTTAACAGTCCAGTTAATGTGGGTAATACCGTCTAGGGGAGAGTAGGCACCATTTGGTCCAACCTCTCGTGACAGTCAAACTCAACCCCGCCCAACATGTAACTATTTACGTTCATTTCATTTCTTTCATTATTTGATCGTTGAAGGTACCACAAGAGAGAGTAGACACCATTTAGCCTCCCTCGAGGCATTCTAACTCGAGCTCCTCCTTCAACGACCCGTTGCATATTATCATGAAAATCATGCATGTAAATCATGTTCCTATTTTTCTTAAAACCATGATGCATGAACAATTAAAATGCATGAACATGTAAACATGCATATGCTGCTTTATAAAAACAATGTAGTTTCAGTGTCGTTCATTTCATTTCTTTTCTTTCACTTAACAGTCCAATTAATGTGGGTAATACCGTCTAGGGGAGAGTAGGCACCATTTTGTCCAACCTCTCGGGATAGCGAAACTCAACCCCTCCCAACATGTAACTATTTACGTTCATTTAATTTCTTTCATTATTTGATCGTTGAAGTACCACAGGAGAGAGTAGACACCATTTGGCCTCCCTCGAGGCAGTCTAACTCGAGCTCCTCCTTTAACGACTCGTTGCATATTATCATGAAAATCATGTAAGTAAATTATTTTCGTATTTTTCTTAAAACCATGATGCATGAACAATTAAAATGCATGAACATGTAAACATGCATATACTGCTCTATAAAAACAATGCAGTTTCAGTATCGTTCATTTCATTTCTTTTCTTTCACTTAACAGTCCAGTTAATGTGGGTAATACCGTCTAGGGGAGAGTAGGCACCATTTGGTCCAACCTCTCGGGACAGCCAAACTCAACCCCGCCCAACATGTAACTATTTACGTACATTTCGTTCATTTCATTTATTTCATTATTTGATCGTTGAAGGTACCACGGGAGAGAGTAGACACCATTTGGCCTCCCTCGAGGCATTCTAACTCGAGCTCCTCTTTCAACGACCCGTTCCATATTATCATGAAAATCATGCATGTAAATCATTTTCGTATTTTTCTTAAAACGATTATGCATGAACAATTAAAATGCATGAACATGTAAACATGGAGTAAAATGTACAATTCAAACATTGTAAGCATTCTAAACATACATCTTTATTCTGACACCAATAATCAGTCAATAATCAAACAAGGCACACAAACATATCCTCAAATAAATTGAGGTCGGTGTATTGTCCATTAAACCCCAAACAATCCAGCATATTTTAAAATCATAAAATCCTAATATTTGTAATGTAGTCCCCTTAAGGCCAATCGCATGCAACATTAACTTACCTTAGGTTCTTAGCTTTATTGAAAAACTTGATCAATATGTTGCTGCACTTGAAAACCTAAAACGCAAGTAACATAATTCATTAACTTCAAACAACCATAACTTATTCGATAATGATCCATTTGTGATGTTACGAGTGTCAAATTATTCCTTAAAGAGTCTACTATAACTTCTTATTCGATAATGTAGCATAAAGTATTGGGACACATTAGTGAGCATACTTCTTTGGAAATCATTGACGGGTCGATGCAACTTATTAGGGGTCGACCCATGTTGACAAAACTGAGACGTCGCATTTTTAAATCGAGAATCGGTCGACCCAAACTACAAGGGGTCGACCCAAACTCTCCCCAGTTTCCGTACACTGACTTGCGACTTCCATAACTTTTTATACATAGCTTTGAATTGAGTGATTTTCACGGCTATAAATCACTCTAAGAGTTTACTCTAACTCTTATTAAGGACATAAACTCTAACTTTGTTCATACTTAACTCCTTTCTTACCTCTTAACATGAAATCACTCGTTTTTATCCACCAATTCAAACACTACTATCATATTATCCTTACTGAACCTAAAAGAAAACTCAGAGGATAGAAAAATTACCTTGAACCTCAGCTTCACAAAAACTTCAGAGTTTTCCTCCTCTCCTATGAGATATCTCTCTTTTCTCTCTACTTTCTCTTACAGAACTTCTTTTCTTTCTCAATCTCCCTCTCCCTTATCAAGACGTGATAACTTAAAGTAAAATAGGGAGAAGGAATCATGCTGGTAGGGGAATGGCAGACCATGCCTTCTTATCTCCTTAATTAAACAAAAATAAACCTTTCCTTTACGTCCATCGATCGGATTTCCCCATGTTTTGGCTGACTTTTCAACGGCATGTATGAATGGGTTGACCCAAACTCTCCCTAGTTTCCGTACACTGACTTGCGACTTCCATAACTTTTTATACATAGCTTTGAATTGAGTGATTTTCATGGCTATAAATCACTCTAAGAGTTTACTCTAACTCTTATTAAGGACATAAACTCTAACTTTGTTCATACTTAACTCCTTTCTTATCTCTTAACATGAAATCACTCGTTTTTATCCACTAATTCAAATACTACTATCATATTATCCTTACTGAACCTAAAAGAAAACTCAGAGGATAGAAAAATTACCTTGAACCTCAGCTTCACAAAAACTTCAGAGTTTTCCTCCTCTCCTATGAGATATCTCTCTTTTCTCTCTACTTTCTCTTACAGAACTTCTTTTCTTTCTCAATCTCCCTCTCCCTTATCAAGACGTGATAACTTAAAGTAAAATAGGGAGAAGGAATCATGCTGGTAGGGGAATGGCAGACCATGCCTTCTTATCTCCTTAATTAAACAAAAATAAACCTTTCCTTTACGTCCATCGATCGGATTTCCCCATGTTTTGGCTGACTTTTCAACGGCATGTATGAATGTGTTGACCGCTTGTCCAATTGTGTCGACCCAATCTATTCTCGAGAGTCATTTGTGTCGACCGTTCGTCCGTTGTGTCAACCGAAGAAAGCTCCCGAGAGTGACTTGTGTCGACCCCTCTTAAATCCTGGGGTCGACCTAAAGTATTTAGTTGTGTCGACCCCTCCTAAATCCTAGGGTCGACCTAAAGTACAGAATTGTGTCGACCCCTCTTCAATCCTGGGGTCGACCGAAACTATTCATTGTGTCGACCCCTCTCCTATCCTGGGGTCGACCGAAAGTTCCAATTGTCTCGACCCTTCCTAAATTCTGGGGTCGACCGAAACTTACTTGAAGGTAGTCCTTTAGTATATTTAACCCAACTTACTTCTAATAAAAAGAATCTTTAACACTTAAATCTTAAGGTCACAAATTCTACAATAAAAATGAGGGTTGTTACATTCTACCGTTTTTAATAAAAATTTTGTTCTCAAAATTTAGACCTCAAACATTTCTGAATATTTTTCCTTCATGTCTTGTTCTCTTTCTCAAGTAGTTTCTTCCTCGTCATGATTTCGCCATAGAACTTTCACCAATGGAGTTTGCTTATTACGCAACACCTTGATTTTCGTACTCCAATTTAACCTTTGTTCAGTCTCAAACCTTCAACTTTTACATTCAAACTTGAAACTTCCTATACCATTTTCATTTTCTTCACTTAATTGGGATCCATATGAACTTTTTCAACATCGATGTGAGAACTACCTTGTATAATCCTTGCACAGTTGATGGAAATTCTGAATTTGTATGTTGCTTTTTCAATCTCTGTTATAAGTAGGACATGTCCAATAGCTTTTGGGATGAGTCTTCTTCCTTCGTACCAAAACACTTACTCTTTTAACTGACAAAATTTTGAAGAATACCATGTTTCCTCAACCAAACTTGAGTCCTGTCTAAGCTAGCATAGCCCCAATCCTGGTCTCGTGATTTCCCCACGTTTTGGCTGACTTTTCAACGGCATGTATGAATGTGTTGACCGCTTGTCCAATTGTGTCGACCCAATCTATTCTCGAGAGTCATTTGTGTCGACCGTTCGTCCGTTGTGTCAACCGAAGAAAGCTCCCGAGAGTGACTTGTGTCGACCCCTCTTAAATCCTGGGGTCGACCTAAAGTATTTAGTTGTGTCGACCCCTCCAAAATCCTAGGGTCGACCTAAAGTATAGAATTGTGTCGACCCCTCTTCAATCCTGGGGTCGACCGAAACTATTCATTGTGTCGACCCCTCTCCTATCCTGGGGTCGACCGAAAGTTCCAATTGTCTCGACCCTTCCTAAATTCTGGGGTCGACCGAAACTTACTTGAAGGCAGTCCTTTAGTATATTTAACCCAACTTACTTCTAATAAAAAGAATCTTTAACACTTAAATCTTAAGGTCACAAATTCTACAATAAAAATGAGGGTTGTTACATTCTACCGTTTTTAATAAAAATTTTGTTCTCAAAATTTAGACCTCAAACATTTCTGAATATTTTTCCTTCATGTCTTGTTCTCTTTCTCAAGTAGTTTCTTCCTCGTCATGATTTCGCCATAGAACTTTCACCAATGGAGTTTGCTTATTACGCAACACCTTGATTTTCGTACTCCAATTTAACCTTTGTTCAGTCTCAAACCTTCAACTTTTACATTCAAACTTGAAACTTCCTATACCATTTTCATTTTCTTCACTTAATTGGGATCCATATGAACTTTTTCAACATCGATGTGAGAACTACCTTGTATAATCCTTGCACAGTTGATGGAAATTCTGAATTTGTATGCTGCTTTTTCAATCTCTGTTATAAGTAGGACATGTCCAATAGCTTTTGGGATGAGTCTTCTTCCTTCGTACCAAAACACTTACTCTTTTAACTGACAAAATTTTGAAGAATACCATGTTTCCTCAACCAAACTTGAGTCCTGTCTAAGCTAGCATAGCCCCAATCCTGGTCTCGTGACACTCAAATCCTTTTCCTATTGTAACATATTGATCCCTAATGCTTCTCTAGTGTTATCTAATATGGACCGGTCGACCTAACTTATTAGGGGTCGTTTCCTATTGACAAAACAGAGACGTCGCAATTTTAAATCGAGAATCGGTCGACCCAAACTACAAGTGGTTGACCCAAACTCGCCACACTTTCCGTACACTAAGTTGCAACAACCATAACTTTTTATACATAGCTTCGAATTGAAATATTTCAATGGCTATAAATCACTCTAAGAGTTTTCTCTAACTCTTATTAAGGACATAAACTCTAATTCCTACTACTTATCGACCGAATATCCAGAACTCTAACTTTGTTCGTACTTAACTCCTTTCTCATCTATTAGCATGAAATCACTCGCTTTTGTCCACCAATTCAAACACTACTATCATATTATCCTTACTGAACCTAAAAGAAAACTCAGAGGATAGAAAAATTACCTTGAACCTCAGCTTCAAGAAAACTTCAGAGTTTTTCTCATCTCCTCTGAGATATCTCTCTTTTCCCTCTACTTTCTCTCACAGAACTTCTTTTCTTTCTCAATCTCCATCTCCCTTATCAAGACGTGATAACTTAAAGTAAAATAGGGAGAAGGAATCATGATGGTAGGGGAATGGCAGACCATGCCTTCTTATCTCCTTAATTAAACGAAAATCAACCTTTCCTTTACGTCCACCGATCGGATTTCCCCACGTTTTTGCTGACTTTTCAACGGCATGTATGAATGTGTCGACCGCTTGTCCAATTGTGTCGACCCAATCTATTCCGAGAGTCATTTGTGTCGACCGTTCGTCCGTTGTGTCAACCGAAGAAAGTTCCCGAGAGTGACTTGTGTCGACCCCTCCTAAATCCTAGGGTCGACCTAAAGTACAGAATTGTGTTGACCCCTCTTCAATCCTGGGGTCGACCGAAACTATTCATTGTGTCGACCCCTCTCCTATCCTGGGGTCGACCGAAAGTTCCAATTGTCTCGACCCTTCCTAAATTCTGGGGTCGACCGAAACTTACTTGAAGGTAGTCCTTTAGTATATTTAACCCAACTTACTTCCAATAAAAAGAATCTTTAACACTTAAATCTTAAGGTCACAAATTCTACAATAAAAATGAGGATTGTTACATAGACCATCCCTCCAAATCTCGGTTGCAAACTCTGTATGTAACCCGAGAACCACTCCTCCCATTAATACCTATTTCCGGCCCCTTGTTTTGTTTATTCCTCACCCGATATCCGTTTTCTTCCACATTCCATTATTGAATCTTATTGAATCTTTTCACCTAAGCCCTAAGCCCAAGGCCTTAAGCCTTTCGTCCAAAGAACTAAGTTGTAATTCGTTTGTTGTAAGCCCAAATGTCTATGCTTAAAGCTCTAAACACTTAGCCCGAATCATAAGCCTTAAGAATTAAGTCCATAGTTCTAACACGTAATCCCAACAACTTAAGCTCAAAGTTGTAAGCATTAACACCTAACCAAAAACCCAAAGATCAAAGCCCAAATACATACGCCCTAATCCTAAAGCCCAAAACCCTACGCCTTAAGCCCAAAGCAATAAGCCCTAATCTCTAGGCTTAATGACAAGCCTTAAGCCTTAATCAAAGAGCCTTTGTGAAAGCCAAAAGGCCTAAGCTCTTATCCCAAAGCTAATAAGCCTAAAGTCTTAAGCCCTAATCCCTAAGTCCAAAGAAGAAAGCCCCAAGCCATAGGCCATAAGGCCTAAGCCTCAAGCCCTAAGCCCTAAGCATTAAGCCCAAAGCCCTTAGAAGAAAGACCTAAGTTCAAAACTTTAATTCATAAGCTCTAAGTAGTTAGCGGAAAGACGTAAGCTCTAATCTTAAAGCTGTTAGCCCAAAGCCAAATGACATAAACCCTATGCCCAAAGTCATTCACACAAGGTCCTAAGCCCAAAGCCCTAATCTTAAAGCGTTAAGCAAAATGTTCTGAGACCAAAGTTAAAGGCCTAAAGCAAAACAATTAACCCTAAGCCCTAAGTCATAAACCCTATAACAAAGGCCCTAAGTCCTGCGTCCTAAGCCCAAAGCCCTAAGCCTAAATCCCTAAGCCCTAATCCAAATGCCCAAACCCCTAACCCCTAAGCCTAAAGTCCTATGTCCTAAGGTGTAAACCCTGTGCCCAAAGCCCTAAGCTTAAAACCTTAAGCCCTAAGCCATAGGCCCTAACCCGTAAAGTCGAAATCCCTAAACCCTTACCCTAAATTTCATAGCCCTAAGGCCTAAACTCTAGGCCCTAAGCTTTCAACTCTAATCCCTAAGCTCAAAGCCCTATGTACTAAGATCTAAGACCTAAGCCCAAAGTCCTATGCCTTAAGCTCTAAGCCCTAAGCCCAATGCCCTAATCCCTAAGCCCTAAGCCTATTGTCCAAAGCCCTAAACACTAAGCCTAAAGTCCTTATCCCTGAGCACTAAACTCTAAGTCGTAAGCGCCCCAAGCCCTAAGCTTTAGGTCCTAAGTCATAACCCCTAAGTCCAATGCCCGAGCCCGAGCAAAATTTTTATCTAACAAGTTTGCTCATTTTGTAGGAAAAATTTTAAGAGACGTTGCATTGACGAAACCTTCTTCCAAGAATTAGGAGCCTAAGAATCTCATCCTATGGCTAGATCATAAAGGAGACCCAAAGCTTTTCCGCCGAGAAGACTCAATGAGCTGATTTGAAGGATTGGAGCCAACCGAGCAACCCAATACTTAAAAGTGGTCCTAAATTCCCTTGTGATCTTGTGGGGTTAGCTGAAGGCATCTAGGATTGATTTTCATTTATTTTTAGAATCATGTATATGCAATTTTCAGTTAGGGTTTGATGACTCAACCGTGGCATCTGCTCTCTTCTTTTTGGGAGGTATTATAAACCCTCTCCTTGAACTTTTGTATGCAGCTTTTGTTAGTTGAAACTTTGAGTTTTCTTGGAGTCTCCTTAGCTCCTCAAATCTCCTCCGGCAACGGTGAGTTATATCTAGCCAACCTAGAGGTTTATTTTCCTTGGTTGTTGGCTTCTCTTTCAAGCTAGAGAAGCTAGGCCATGCTGCAACACTCCAGCCACTCCTCGTGGTCATTAGGGTGAGTTTGCAATTCATTAGCTCTTCATCCATGTTATTTTCCCCTCCATTTTCCTGGAAGATTTTAGTCACCTCCACTTCCTTCCTCATATCTCCTTAATCCGTGATCCAAATTCTCTCAAATTTGGAGATTATCTTCTTCATTAATCAGCCAAAGAATCCTACAAATTTCGGCTTCTAATTCCTTCTGCCCACTGAACTACAACTTCCTATTCCACTCACTATTAACCTTTCCAAATTTCAGCATCTGCTTCCATTTCACCAATCCAAAGCCACCTTCACAAAACAGCCTCCAAACCCTCCTTCTCAGCTTCCCTCCTTTCCTAGAACCCCCTCCCTTATTTTCTTGCTTCTTCCTAATTTCCCCTACTTGAAACGTATCATTTGGTATCAGAGCCTTAAATCCCTTCCCACACTTCCATTTCTACTTTGATTTCTAATTTTTGTGCAATTAGAGTGATGAATACTAGAAGTGGAGCTTCACACCACAACAACTGGGAATCGGTGCTCCAAAATGTACCCTCGACCACCCCATATCGTTATCAAGTTGAGTCTAGTGTTCAAGGCAAAATTGATGAGATTAATAAGAAGCTTGAAATATTGCTGCAAAGGTTTGATGTTAATCAACCTCCTATGAAAGTTCGTCCAACCCCGTTTCTAAAGAGAAAACTTGGAGGTGGCTTATTTGCTTCGAAACGTCAAGTTATCGATGAATCCGAGGGAGACTATAATGTGCATGAGCATTTCAACCGTTACGATGGCATGAGAAAAATTTAAGGTATCAATCCCTTCCTTTAATGGTTCTTGAAATGGAGATTCATTTATTGATTGGGTTGAAAAAGTAGATAAGATTTTTTATTGCTATAATTATTCAGAGAAGATGAAATTAAGGTTAGTTTCTCTAGAATTAACCGGGTATGCAAGTTTATGGTGGGGTAGTATAAATGCTCAAAGAAGACGTTATGATGATTATGAAATTCTCTCTTGGAGAGCTATGAAGATATAAAGGTGACAAAGCAAGTAAACTTGCAATTTTCCATTGGTGGATATAAAGACAGGGTGTTAGATGTTGTTCCCATAGTGCTAGTCATATATTATTGGGAAGACCTTGGCAATATGATCGAAGAGTTGTTCATGATGGTTACACCAACCATTATTCCTTTAAGTTTGGCAAAAATGGCATGAAATTAGCCCCCATTGAACCATAGCAAGTTGCTAAGGATGAAGCAGCTAGAAAGGAAGGTATGTCTAAATCCAACTTTCTATTATCGAAGAAAGAATTGACAAGGTCAATCCGAGAGGGTGGACCTATTATTTTATTGATGTTCCATGAAAGGCTTGAAGAAATACGTGAAATGCCTAAAGAGGTTGTGACCTTGGTTGAAGAATATCAAGATGTATTTCTGAAAGAATTACCTTAAGGGTTACCACCCTTCTGAGGCATTGAGCATCAAATTGACCAACAACCGGGTGTAGTATTACCCAATCGGCCTTCTTATCGACTGAATCTCGAGGAGACTAAAGAGCTTCAAATGCAAGTAGAAGAACTTCTTACTAAGGGTTATATTCGAGAATCTTTAAGCCCTTGTGTTGTTCCCGCTCTCTTAGTGCCCAAGAAAGATGGAAGTTTTGAATGTGTGTGGATAGCCGGCCATTAATCAAATCACTATCAAGGATAGATATCCTAATCCACGACTTGAAGACTTATTGGATGAACTCAGTGGGGCATCTTGCTTCTTTAAGGTGGACTTGAGAATGAAGGAGGGAGATGAATGGAAAACTGTATTCAAGACCAAGTACAACCTCTTTGAATGGTTAGTGTTGCCTTTCCATTTACCTAATGCTCCTAGTACATTTATGAGATTAATGCATTTTGTGCTTAAGGATTTCTTGGGAAAATTTATTGTGGTATACTTTGATGATATGTTGGTGTATAGTGCAACTTGGATACTCATCTTAAGAATCTTAGAATGTTTTTTGAAACACTCTGGGCCACTAAACTATTTGGTAATTTGGTGAAATGTGCTTTTGTGCAAAAGAGGGTCCATTTTCTAGGTTTCATCATATCTAAGGATGAAATGGAGGTTGATGATTCCAAGATTGAAGCCATTAAAGCCTGGCTTACTCCTAAGAATGTTTCAGAGGTTAGAAGTTTTCATGGCCTTGCATCCTTTTATCAAAGATTTATTAAAAGTTTTAGCTGGTTTGTTGCTCCTTTAACTGATAGTATCAAGAAGGGAAAGGAATTTGAATGGACTCCCAGCTGTCAAAGAAGCTTTGAGTTGAAAAAACTCAAGCTTTTTGAAGCACCTATTCTAATGCTACCCGATTCTAACAAAGTTTTTGAAGTAGAATGTGATGCATCTAGACTTGGCATTGGAGCTATTATAATGCAAGAAGGAATATCAATAGCTTATTTTAGTGAAAAGCTCGAAGATGCGGCCCAAAACTATTCTACGTATGATAAGGAGTTCTATGTGATTATTAGAGCTTTGGAGGTATGACAACATTGTCTCTTATCTAAGAAGTTAATTATTCACACCAATCATCAAGCTCTTAAGCATATTAAAAGCCAAGGCAAGCTTAATCAAAGGCATGCCAAATTGGTGAAATTTCTTGAAAGATACCCTTACATTATCAAGTACAAGAAAGGTGAATGCAATGCTGTGGCCGACGCACTATTGAGAAGGTGTGTTCTTTTAACCGAATTATCTACTAACTTCTTTTGTTTTGGTTGGATCAAGGAATGGTATGAATTGAGCTTGAAGAAGGAAGATTGTTGTTACCATTTGATGGATGGTTTTTTATTCAAAGGGAGTAAACTTTGCATTTCTAAAGGGGGCATCCAAGAGTCTCTCATTAAGGAAGCACATAGTGGTGGACTAGCTAATCATTTTGGTGAAAAGAAGATTTTTAGAGGCACTTAACACTTTTATTGGCCACATTTGTTTTGGGATGACACAAGGTTGTGGAGAAATGTATTATTTGCAAGAAAGCAAAGAGTAGAGCACTTCCTCAAGGGCTTTACATGCTACTACTCGTTCCTAGCCATCCTTGGGTAGAGGTAAGCATGGATTTTTTTCTAGGTCTTCCAAGAAATTGTAGAGCAAAAGATTCAATTATGGTTGTTGTTGATCGTTTTTCTAAAATGGCTCACTTTGTAGCTTGTTCTTAGACCAATTAAGCTAATCATGTGTCTGAACTGATGAAGCATTATGAGATCTATTGTACCAGATCGGGATACTAAGTTGTTAAGGGGATTTTGGAAGACCCTATGGAGGAGGGTAGGTACCAAATTGATTTTTAGCACTTCGTATCATTCACAAAGCGATGGGCAAACCGAGGTTGTCAATCGCACTCAAGGAGCCATCACCCGAGCCCGAGCCAAATTTTTATCTAACAAGTTTGCTCATTTTGTAGGAAAAATTTTACAAGGCGTTGCATTAACAGAACCTTCTTCCAAGGATCTGGAGCAGCCTAAGAATCTCATCCTATGGCTAGTTCATGAAGGAGACACAAAGCTTTGCAGTCGAGAAGACTCAATGAGCCGATTAAAAGGATTTGAGCCGACCGAGCCACCAGAAATTTTTTTTTACAAAATTTACTAAAGGTTTTGATTTATTTCATAGCTGAATAATTCTCACATGGGTTTGGATGGGTGTGACGTGGGTATGGCTGGGTATTGCATGAATGTGGAGTGGGTTTTTGTGGGTTTTTAGTGGGTTTCATGGGTCTCATGCAATGTCTGATTTCTTCCCTCTCTCTCCCACGTAAAAGTGGTCCCAAACCTCTCTCTCCCACGTAAAGGTGTGTATTGCTGGGTATGCATGGGTATGGAGTGGTTTTTAGTGGGTTTTTGCATGGGTTTCATCTGTCTCATGCAAGAGCTGATTTCATACCTCTGTCTCTCTCACGTAAAAGTGGCCCAACCTTCTCTCTCCCATGTAAAAGTGGTCCCAAATTCCCTTGTGATCTTGTGGGGTTAGCTGAAGGCATCTAGGATTGATTTTCATTTATTTTTAGGATCATGTATATGCCATTTTCAGTTAGAGTTTGATGACTCAACCATGGGATCTTCTCTCTTCTTTTTGGGAGGTATTATAAACCCTCTTCAAGCACTTTTGTATGCAGCTTTGGTTAATAGGAACTTTGAGTTTTCTTGAATTCTCCTGAATTTTACTCAGCTCCTCAAATCTCCTCCAGCACCGGTGAGTTATATCCAGCCAACCGAGAAGGTTTATTTTCCTTGGTTGTTGGCTTCTCTTCCGAGCTAGAAAAGCTAGGCCATGTTGTAACACTCCAGCCACTCCTCGTGGTCATTAGAGTGAGTTTGGAATTCATTAGCTCTTCATCCTTGTCGTTTTCCCCTCCATTTTCTGACCATTCCTCTGATCTCTAGTTTCCCGCCAGATTTGAGTCACCTCCATTTCCTTCCTTGTATCTCCCACATCAGTGATCCAAAATCTCTCAAATTTGGAGATTATCTTCTTCATTCATCCACCAAAGATTATCATCAAACTTTAAATTCAATTTCTTAATCAAAGATTGTATAAAATTTGTATCTTTAAAATCGGACATATTATCCCTACTTTTGTATGGACATGGTAACACCATGTTTTTCATGTCATTTCCATTAATCAAAACCATACTCAAACTCTCAGAACTCCAATATAGGTTATAGAGGAACACTTTAATGAACCAACATCATACCTTAGCCCCAACTTCGTTATCCTTCTTCCTCGTTGTTCAAACTCACAAAACAAACTTGATTTGCACTACTCACACTAAACTTCCAACTTCAGCATTAACCATACGTTTTTCTTCACACAGCTCTTGATAGAATTTAGAGATAATTGAGAGAATTTTGTGCATCAAATACCAGCTGAAGGTTCTAAATATCCTCTTGTTAAGCAGCCCATGAATGTGAAGAGTTTTGCATGTGATTAAGAAGGCAAGCATGAGGTGGAGGTAAGCATCAGGTGGAGAGGCAAGCATGAGGTGTCTTCACCAATTTTTCTCCTCCAACCCTTAACTCACTTGTCTTATACTCTCACCTTACATCTTATTTCTTAAAGCATTCCTTTCAAAGGCGTATTTTAACACAGTACTATCAATACTTTGTGATGCACTTATCCAGATTTAACGACGTAATTTAAATTTATAATAACTAAGGTACTTAAATGGCTCAGGTGTTACACCTGAATCAAAAACCCTAAGCCCAAAGCCATAAGGCACAAGCGCTAAGCCCTAAGCCCTAAGCCATAAGCCTTAAGCGCTAATCGCTAAGCTCGAAGCCCTAAGCCCTAAGCGGTAATCCTTAAGCTCAAAGCCCTAAGTCCTAAGTGCTAAGCCCGAAGCCCTAAGACCTAAGTTGTAGTGACATGCCACGGATTGGCATGCCGAGCGGAGCAATCACCCGAGCCCGAGCTCGGAATTTTTCTAATATGTTTGTTCATTTTGCAGGAAAATTAATTGAAGAATTATACATTTCTAAGCCAACTTTGGAGGATCAAACAAGGCCAAAACACATCATAAATTGGGGTGGAGAAAAGGAGGATTTGCAACCAAAAACCGAGAGCTCCGGAATCAAGCCCGAACCCGAACCCGGTTGAAGTTCACGTTGCATGGTAAGTTAAAGTCACATGCAAACGTGACCAAATGACCCACGACTCAACTCATCAACACTTCAATGGAGTGAAGGACTTTTATTGCATTTTTTAGTATAATTTTACGTTAATTTTTACGTTATATTTTAGGAGAATCCGAGAGGGTTTCTCGGCTAGATACATTTTAGTTATTTTGCATGCTTTTGCATGGGGTTTTGCATGAGGGATTCTTTGCTGAAAGAAGGGTATTTTGGGCCAAGAAAGAAGGGCAAATTGGCTAAAGGGGTGCATGTAACAACCCTCGTTTATTTTAAGAATTATGATTTAAAATGAAAGTGTTTAAGATTTTTCTTTATGAATGTTGGTTACGATTATGAATAATTGGAAAAATAATACTCTGTCTGGGGTGTATCACACCGTGCACCGGCCGAAGTGTTTGGGTTTGATTTGTGTTTGTTTGATGGTTGCTAGGTTTAAGTAAAAAAATAAAGTAAGTTGAGTTAAATACACTAAAGGATTACCTTCAAGTAAGATCCGGTCGACTCCATGATTTTGGAAGGGTCGACACAAATGGAAGTTTTGGTCGACCCCTGGATCAAATAGGAGTCGACACTTTGTATTTCTGGTCGCTATGGATTAGCGGTCGACACTTTGTTCACCGGTCGACCCAAGGATTTAGGAAGGGTCGACACAATAGGACCTCCGGAACGCTTTCGGTCGACCCCATGATCGAAGAGGGGTCGACACAACTGGAACTTTCGGTCGACCCCAGGACCGAGCGGTCGACACAAGTCATTCTCGGGAAACACTTTTGGTCGACACAATTGGACAAGCGGTCGACACATTCATACATGTCGTTGAAAAGTCAGGCCAAACTTGGAGGAATCCGATTGATGGATATAAAAGAAAGATTGATTTTGTTTAATTAAGAGATAACAAGGCATGGTCTGCCATTTCCCTACCAGCACGACCTCTTCTCCCTATCTAGTTACTCAGAGTTCTCTCGTCTGATAAGGGAGAGGGAGCTTGAGAAAGAGAAGAAGTTCTGTGAGAGAAAGTAGAGAGAAAAGAGAGATATCTCAGAGGAGAGGAGGAAAACTCTGAAGTTTTCGTGAAGCTGAGGTTCAAGGTAATTTTTCTATCCTCTGAGTTTTCTTTTAAGTTCAGTAAGGATAATATGACGGTATTGGTTGAATTGATGGATAAAAATGAAGGATTTCATGTAGGTTGTTAGAAAACTAGTTGATTATGTGCAATGTTAGGGTTTTTGAGATTGAGTCAAATTTTAGCACGAATTTGAGTTTATATCCTTCATAAGAGTTAAAGTATATTCTTAGAGTGATTTATAGCCATTCGAATCACTCAATTTGAAGCTATGTAAAAAACGTTATGGACATCGGAAGTTAGTGTACGGAAACTGGGAAGAGTTTGGGTCGACCCCTTGTAGTTTGGGTCGACCGATTCCCAATTTTCATAATACCCGCTCTCTATTTTTGAGCATGGGTCGACTTCTCCAAGTTTGGTTTGACCGATCCTCAAATTCAAAAGCAAAAGGTCTCTGTTTGGTCGACATGGGTCGACCCTTTACAGTTTGGGTTGACCCAATCGGGATTCAAACAGTGAATGCCCTCTGTTTTGTCCAATTAAGTAAACATCTGTTAGTTTTATGAATTTAATGTATTGTAAGAAGTGATAGTAGACTCCTGAAGGAACAATTTGACACCTTAATCATCAGGATTGGATCATTAACGAGGAAGTTATGGTCATTTGAAGTTGGAATAGAAAGTTAAGACTTTATGCAAATTCTGATCCGTATATGATTTATATATCTAGGTCATTTATTGGATTGAAGAAGGGACTCAAGTGGATTAATTTGAGATAGCTGCAAAGGTAAGTTAGCATTAAGATTATTTGGCCCTTAAGTGGGTCTACATTGCAAAGATTAGAATGATTGTTTGATGTGTGCTGCATGTTTGTTTGCATGACATGTTTGGTGATGTATGCTTATTTTCATGTTATGTAATGTGATTTAAGAGATGTTTTCATAGTCACATGGTCATGCATTATAGTTTTACAAAATGTCTACAAACTATTTTCATGCATTGTTTTACAACGTAGTTGGAGGTAAACGAGGTATGATTGGTGGTATGGGACGCCAATTATGTTTCATCTCTGATGAATTAAGAACTTGAATAAAAGCAGAATAGTAAAGTAAATGGTTATTACAGGCCTGAGCACTCCAAGTAGTAAGTAAGTGGGCCCAGGCCCAAGATCAGTAGAAGTTGAAGTAGGTGGAGGGAGTGTTCTTGAGATCCTGTAATATTTCCAAAGATAAAGAAGATATGAACCTAAGAAATGTGAATGAGATTGTGCATTGTTTTAACGACATAGCATACTCATGCATTGCATTTTATAATTATACTTCTTACTGAGCTTTAGGCTCATAGTTTAGGCTTTGCAATGTAGGGAATATAATGGAGGAAATTGTGTCAATGACTGATCATGGAGATAGAGCAGAAGAGTGTCCAAATGATACTATTTATTGAGCGATGACCGACGGGGAGTGATGTATGACACACACAGAGTTAGAATATAAAATGTTTTGAATATTTTGGATATGTAATTAAAATGTATACCCTTATTTTTGGTGTGATGGATATGCAAAGCTTTTGAAATGAATGTATGTTAAACTATAGTCTTCCGCTGCAAGTAAAATAGAAAATGTTTATGCAATTTTTATGAAGGTGGAACTGGAATTGTTATTTATAAAGAGAGTATGTTTTTTTTTAAGTAAGCGGTTTTTCCGACAGAATATCTTTTATAAGATAAAGACAGTTTTAGTTTCTTTTATAAACTAAAGAAAAAGGTATTCCACCTAAGTAAGTAAGTAAGCAACAAGCAAGTAACGGACCGGTTCTCGGGTCGCCGAAGTGAGTAAGTCAGTAAGTAAGTAAGATAAACGAGTAAGCGGTGACTCTAGAATTGGGTCGTTACAGTGCAAGATCACGTGGCCATCACATTCTTACATTCTCATTGGTCCAATTTTCCCTCCTTTATTTTCATTTCCAGCATGCATGTTGCACGCCTTTGGCCCTCAATTTTCCCTCCCTTTTTCCCACTCTTCTCAGCAGATAAAACCTCCCCCATTGCATGATTGTAAGGACAATTCAGAATTTGAATTAAAGTTGCTTTGAGCATCTCCCTCTCACGGGAATTTCCAAATTCAAACCGGCAGCCGGCGCACCTCCGGCCACCATAGGTTATCTCAAAGGAATCCTCCCTCCGAGCTGGAGATTTTTTGGTGCTTCAATACTCCAGCCTTTTTCAAGGACTTTAGGGTGAGGTTGAAGGTCACAAGCTCTTCCTTCCATCAATATTTTTCGTTTGGTTTTAGTTCTTTCGGCCGGCAGATTTCCGGCCACCGCCAAAATTGCCGTTACTGTTTCAATACATTCCGACCGATCCATCCACGTGAATTCCTTCGTTTTTGGAGGACTATCACCTATCTTCTTCCCAAAGTTCCACTCAAAATTTTATCCTTAAAATCGATCGCATCGTCGAGTTATCGCCGTCCAAATTCAAGTCCCGATTCTGGAATTATCGGATTATCGTTTTTCCATTTAACCTAACCCGATTCTCCCACTTCCTAAATCTAAACCCCCTCCATTCCGTGTCATTTGGTATCAGAGTCATAAATCCCTCCCCACCTTCCTCTTTACCTCTATTTTTGTGTGATTTTAAGTTTGAAGGATGACCACAAGGAGTGGTTCCCTTTACAAACCAAACCGGGATCCAATTGATCCTAGCCGCCCGGTTAGTCCATCTCATCCACATCCGAATCCAAATCTTCCAGAATCAAGCCTTCAAGGACAAATTGATGAGCTCAATAAAAGATTTGATACGGTGTTACAAAAGTTGGAGCATATTTCTCCTTCTTTGAGGACTACTCCGAACCAACCACCAAGGAGAAGGCCGAATCACAGCTCAAGAAGATCCCGAGAGTTTAAGTCCGAAGAGTCGGATGATGAAGAATATGGTTTAAATGATCTCAACTCCAGAGATGATGATATGAGGCATATTAAGGTATCCATTCCTCTTTCAATAGATCTTGCAATGGTGATTTGTTTATTTATTGGATGGAAAAAGTTGATAAGATTTTTGAATGCTATAATTATTCCGAGAAGTTTAAATTACAACTTGTTTCATTGGAACTTACGGGATATGCTAGTCTATGGTGGGATAGTTTGCAAATTCAGAAAAGACGTGATGGTGAAGAAAGTATTAATAGTTGGAAAATGATGAAATCAATTATGAGGAGAAGATTTGTTCTGGCTCATTACAAACAAGAGCTATTTCTTCAATTACAATCTCTTAAGCAAGAATCTCTCTCGGTGGAGGAATATCTTACCAAATTTGAGACTCTCCGAATTAGATGTGACTTACAAGAACCAGAGGAACAAATTATAGCTCGGTTTATAAGAGGTTTACACCGAGACATTATTGATATTGTGGAGTTGCAATCGATTGACTCTATGGATTCGGTTATTCAAATGGCCTTGAAAGTGGAGAGGCAAATGAAAAGAAAGGGCAAGGGAATAGTGAGCCGAGCAAGTCCTAAGGCTATTACTCCTTTTAAGCCTAATATAAAGGTAGAGAACAAGATTCCTTTCGTTCAACCTTGGCTGCAAAAGAAGGATAGTGCGCCTAAACCGATGGAAGAAAATAACCGTACCCGAACACTGATCAAGTGTTTTAAGTGCCTTGGTCTCGGGCATATTGCATCACAATGTCCTAACAAACGTGTGATGGTTATTAGAGAGGAAACAAGTGAAGTTTTCAGTGAAGATGAAGTGAAGGAAAAATCGGATATGAGTTTTGAATCCGAAGGAGAAGAATGCCGAGCACAAAAAGACCCATTATTATTAGTTATCCGAAGGTTACTTGCCACTCAAAGCCAAGAAGAGGAACTCCAAAGAGAAAGTTTATTCCATAGTAGATGTCTAATCCAAGATAAGGCATGCTCAATTATTATTGATGGTGGAAGTTGTGTTAATGTGGCTTCCCGAGAGTTAATTGACAAACTCGGAATAGAAACTATATTTCACCCGAAGCCTTATAAATTACGTTGGATTAATGATAAGGAAGATCTCAAGGTTACCAAGCAAGTGTGCATCAAATTCTCTATTGGAAGTTACAAGGATCAAGTGATGTGTGATGTGGTTCTCAGGAGTTCTAGCCATTTGTTACTCGGGAGACCATGGCAATTTGATCGGAAGGTTACGCATGATGGTTTTACAAACCATTATTCCTTTAAATTCGGTGGACGATCTATCAAGCTAGTTCCTCTTGAACCCGAACAAGTGGCCAAAGATAAGGTCACAAGGAAGGAGAATTCATCTAAGAATAATTTAACTTTGATCAAGAAAGAGCCCCTTCCTACTAGAGAAGGAACACCCGATCAAGTGAACTCAAGAGTCCCGATCAAAGAAAACCAAGACAAAGTTATATATGTTGTGATTTCCAAAAGACTCTGAAGGTGGTTAGTCTCTTTACCCGAACTCTTTACTAATTACTTTGTTTATGATTGGATGAAGGAAATCTACAAATCAGAATTGAGCTTAAGGAAGAAGAATTATGATCTTCTTAATATGGAGAACTATTCAAGCAATGAGGGACAATTTGGCAATTCTCGTAAAGGAGTCTACGATACACTCATCAAAAGAACCAAGGAGGAAGAGGTAGCTAACTATGATCATGGGATGAGGTTCTTGGAATCCATAATGGAATACTTCCATGGATTATATTTGTTTCGGACTGCGCAAGGGTTGTTTACAAAGACCGCCAAGAGCACCCATTATGATTGGTTAGTAAACCCTTTCTTGCTAACTAATAGCTCCAGAGATACTACGGTACTTATGCATATTTGGTCCCATGAATACTTAGAAGAATACCTTGCTGATTTTATTGAAAACACTATGGTTTACATTTGGGATAGTGAAACTAGTGTTGAACTAGTTATTTGGTTGTTTAGTACAAACCGGATTATTAAATATTTTTGCCGAGGAAAGGAAGGTGTTGTGGTGAAACATTGAATCTTATGACTCAAAATTAGAAGATGTTTAAAGTTGGCACACTCTTAAGGCGGCCTTAAGCCCGGAGAATTTTTTGGATAAGGTAATCGACCCAAGAACATGTAAGTTTGAGTTAATCGGGAATTATGGAATTTCAGACACATTTAATGTTCGAGATCTTTCTCCCTTTGCAAATTTTTTTGGATAAGGTAATTGACCCAAGAACATGCAAGTTTGAGTTACTCGGGAATTATGGAATTTCAGCCACATTTAATGTTTGAGATCTTTCTCCCTTTGCTGGAGATTTTTTTGGATAAGGTAATCGACCCAAGAACATGCATGTTTGAGTTACTCGGGAATTATGGAATTTCAGCCACATTTAATGTTCGAGATCTTTCTCCCTTTGTTGGATTTGATGAAGATGAACAAGATGGAGATGACTTCCCACTGGATTTGAGGTCAAATCCTCAAGAACCTAGGGAGGATGACATGCCACGGATTGGCATGCCAAGCGGAGCAATCACCCGAGCTCCAGCTCAGAATTTTTCTAATTTGTTTGTTCATTTTCCAGGAAAATTAATTGAAGAATTATACATTTCTAAGCCAACTTTGGAGGATCAAACAAGGCCAAAACACATGATAAATTGTGGTGGAGAAAAGGAGGATTTGCAACAAAAACTGAGAGCTTCGAAATCGAGCCCGAACCCGAACCCGGTTGAAGTTCACATTGCATGGTAAGTTAAAGTCACATGCAAACGTGACCAAATGTCCCACGACTCAACTCATCAACACTTCAATGGAGTGAAGGAATTTTATTGCATTTTTTAGTATAATTTTACGTTAATTTTTACGTTACATTTTAGGAGAATCCGAGAGGGTTTCTCGGCTAGATACATTTTAGTTATTTTGCATGCTTTTGCATGGGGTTTTGCATGAGGGATTCTTTGCTGAAAGAAGGGTATTTTGGGCCAAGAAAGAAGGGAAAATTGGCTGAAGGGGTGCAAGATCACGTGGCCATCACATTCTTGCATTCTCATTGGTCCAATTTTCCCTCCTTTATTTTCATTTCCAGCATGCATGTTGCATGCCTTTGGCCCTCAATTTTCCCTCCCTTTTTCCCACTCTTCTCACCAGATAAAACCTCCCCCATTGCGTGATTGTAAGGACAATTTTGAATTTGAATTAAAGTTGCTTTGAGCATCTCCCTCTCACGGGAATTTCCAACTTCAAACCGACAGCCGGCGCACCTCCGGCCACCGTAGGTTATCTCAAAAGAATCCTCCCTCCGAGCTGGAGATTTCTTGGTGCTTCAATACTCCAGCCTTCTTCAAGGACTTTAGGGTGAGGTTGAAGGTCACAAGCTCTTCCTTCCATCAATATTTTTCGTTTGGTTTTAGTTCTTTCGGCCGGCAGATTTCCGGCCACCACCAAAAACGCCGTTACTGTTTCACTACATTCCGACCAATCCATCCACGTGAATTCCTTCATTTTTGGAGGACTATCACCTATCTTCTTTCCAGAGTTTCACTCAAAATTTCAGCCCTAAAATCGATCGCATCGTCGAGTTATCGCCATCCAAATTCCAGTCCCGATTCTGGAATTATCGGATTATCTTTTTTCCATTTAACCTAACCCGATTCTCCCACGTCCTAAATCTAAACCCCCTCCATTCCGTGTCATGTAGTCCTTAAAGCTCGAAGCCCTAAGTCCTAAGCCCTAAGCCCTAAGTCAAAATCCCGAAGCTTAAAGCCCTTAGTCTTAAGCTCTAATCCCTGAGTCCAATGCCCCAACCACCAATCCCTAAGCCTAATGTCCTATGCCCTAAGCCCTAAGCCTAAAGTCGTTACCCCTAAGCATTAAGCTCTAAGTCTGCCGTAACCCCAAAGCACTAAGCCCTAACTCCTAAGTTAAAAGCCATATGCTTCGATTTCAAAGCCTTAAGCCCTTAGCCCTAAGCCCTAGGCCGATAGCTAAAAGCCATAAGGGCTAAGCCCTAATCAATAAGTCCCCAATCCTAAGTCCTTAGTCATAAGCTCCAAGCCCCAAGCAAAAATACAAGAGTTATAATCGATAAGCCCAAAGCCAAAATACGAGAGTTATAATCCATAAACCCTAAGCCTTAAACCCTAAACTCAAAACCTTAAGCCAAAAGCTCTTAGCGCTAAGAACTAGGCCAAAAGTTAAAAGTCTTAAGCCCTTAGCCTTGAGCCATCAGACCTAAGCACTAAACCTTAAGCACCTGGCCCAGCGCCATAACCCTTAAGCCTTGAGTCACAAACCCTAAGCCTTAAGCCTCAAACTATAAATTGAAAGCCTAAAGGCTTAAGTCATCATTGCTAAGATGGTTAACCTAGTCCCTTAGACCAAAAGCCTTTAGCTCTAAGCCCTAAGCCCTAAGCCCTAAGCCCTAAGACCTATGCTTTAAGCCTTAAACCCGAAGCGCTAAGCTTTAAGCCCTAAGACCTAAGGCCTAAGCCCTAAGCCCAAAGACCTATGGTCCAAGCCCTAACCCTAACCCTAAGCCCTAGGCACTAATAACTGAGCCATATCCCCTAAGCTCAATGACGTACGCCCGATGCCATATCTTATAAGACCTAAGTCGTAAGCCGTAAGCCAGAAGCCGTAAGCCATATTCCCTAAGCTCAAAGACCTAAGCCTAAAGTCCGAACTCAAGCTCAAAGCATTAGGCTCTAATTCGTAAGCCTTTAGCCCAATGCCCTAAGCTGCAATCTATAAGTTTTAAGACCAAAGCCCTATGGCCAAAGCTCTTAACTTTAAGCCAAAAATGCTAAGCCTTAATTTGTAAGCTCTAAGCCCTAACATAAAAGCCTAAAGATCTAAGTTTAAAGCCCTAAGCCTTAAGCCCTAAGCCAAAGCCCTTAGCCAAAAGCCCTAAGCCCTTAGACCTAAGCTCAAACTCAAAAGCCTAAAGGCAAAAGGCCTTAGCCCTAAGCTCTATTCGTGAAACCCTAATACAAAAGCCATAAGCTCTTAGCCTAGTGCCCTAATCACAAATCTTGAAGCCGTCAGTTTAAAGCCCTTAGCACCAAGCCCATATCTCTAAGCCTAAGCCAATAACTCTAAGACCTAAGTCGCAAGCCCTTACAACTAAGCCTAAACCCCTAAGCCATAAGCCATAAGCCCTAAGCCTAAAGCACAATGGCCTAAGCCTAAAGTACAATGGGCTAAGCCAAAATCCATAAGCTTAGAGCCATAGGCTTAAAGAGATAGGCTCTAATTTTTAATCTCTAAGCCCAAAGCCTTAAGCCCTTAGCCCGAAGTCTAAAATCCTAAGCCCAAAGCCCTATGTCTTAAGGAATCCATTACATGTAAACCTAAAGCAATAAGCTCAAAGTCCTAAGCCCTACGATCAATGCACAAAGCCTAAAGTCCTAAGCCCTAATTCTTAAGCTCAAAGCACTAAATCCTTAGCCTTAAGCCCTAAGCCAAAGCCCTAAGCTCTAATCACTCCCCTGAGCCCTAAGCTCAAAGACATAAGCCTAAAGCTTAAAGCCCTAATCCCTTAGCTCTAATCTTGAAGGCCTATCACAAAAGCTCTAAGCCCTTAGATTAGTGCCCTAAGAACAAATGCTGAATCCATAAGGCCAAAGCCCTAAGTTCAAAGCCATAACCCTAAGCCTAAAGTCTGTATCTCTATGTCGTAAGCTCTAGCAGCTAAGCTTAAAACCCTAAGCTCAAAGTTGTAAGTCCAAAGTCCTAGGAGCAAAGCCCAAAGTCCTAAGCTCCTATCGTAGGAGCAAAGTCCAAAGTCCTAGGAGCAAAGTCCAAAGTCCAAAGCCCAGAGCCAAAAGCCCAAAGCCCAAAGCCCAAAGCCCAAAGCCTAAAGCCCCAAGTCCTAAGCTCCTATCGTAGACCCCTAAGACTAAATCCATAAGCCCTTAGCCAAAAGGCTTATGCCCTATTTCAAAAGCCATAAGCTCATTTGCCTAAGCCCAAACCCCTATGCGCTAGCTATAAGCCCAAAGCCCAAAGTTCAAATCATAAGCCTAAACATGTAAGCTTAAAGCCCTAAGACATAGGTTTTCATTTTTAACTACTAAGGCAAAATTCCTAATCTTTAAACCTTAAAGCCGTAAGCCTAAAGTACTAAACTCGAAGCCCAAAGCCAAAAGTTTGAAGACGTAACCCCTACCAGCTAAGCATAAATCCCTAAGATAAAATTCCTAAGCTCTTACCCCTAATTCCAAAGCCTAAGAGCAAAGACCAAAGCCCTAGTTGCTAATCCTTAAGCCCAAATCCTGGACTTTTAATCCCTAGGCAAGAAACCCTAAGCCCTAAGCCAAAAGTCCTAAGCCCAAAATCCGAAGCCCAAAGCCCAAAGCCTGATGCCCTAAGCCTAAATCTTGTAGGCATATGCTCTAATCTTTAAGCTCTTTGACAAAATCCCTAAGGCTTTGGCCCAATACCCTCATCACTAATCGCAAAGTCGTAAGCCTAAACCCCTAAGTTCAAAGCCCTTAACCCTAAACCTAAAGCTCGTACGGCTAACCTACAAGCTAAGCCTAAATCTCAAAGAACAAATCCCTAACCCTTAACACAAAAGCCTAAAGCCCTAAAGCCTAATCCTAAAGCCCTAAGCTTTAAGCTAAAATCCCTAAGCCAAAAGCCATAACCCCTAAACCAAAGCCATAAGCCCAAAGTCCTAAGCCCAAATCCCTATGGCCTAAGCTATAATCCTAAAGCCCTAAGAGCAAAGCCCAAAGCCTTAAGGGCTAATCTTTAAGCCGAAAGTCCTAAGTACTAATCCTTAAGCCTAAGGCCTAAGCCCAAACCCCTAAGCCAAAAGCTCTAAGTCAAAAGCCCAAAGCCCTAAGCCAAAAGCCCTATTGTAACACCAGGGCCATTTAAGTACCTTAGTTATTATAAATGTAAATTATGTCATTAAATTTAGATAAGTGTATCATGAAGTATTGATAGTAGTGTGTTAAAAATATGCCATTGAAAGGAATGCTTTAAGAAATAAGAAGTAAGGTTAGAGTATGAGACAAGTGAGTTAAGTGTTGGAAGAGAAAATTTGGTGAAGCCATGATGTTGGTTGATTAAATTGTTCTTCTATACCCTATATTGGAGTTTTGAGAGTTTGAGTATGGTTTTGATTAATGGAAATGTCATGAAAAACATGATGTTACCATGTCCATACAAAAGTAGGGATAATATATCCAATTTTAAAGATATGGATTTTATCTGATCTTTAATTAAGAAATTAAATTTAATGTTGATGAACTGTAATAGACACTTTAAGAGTGATTTTAGTTCCTTATTCATAAGAATTGGAGTTCTATAACTTAAGTTATGGTTGTTGTAAGTTGGATAAAAAATAAGGTAAATTCGGGAAATTCTAATGTAAGCATAATTGGGATGTTAAGGTGGTTTGGAATCAAGTGAAGAAGGTAAAGGAATTAAAGAGTATTTTGCAGCTTGGAATCCAAATAAGTGAATCTTGCATGTCTTTGGCCCTTCAGGGACAACATCACAAAGAGTAAGATTAATGTTGTATGATTAGAAACAAATAAAATTGAACATGAATTGGGTACGATTATGGATAAGTAGCATAAGAATACTCTTTTGGGGTGTATCGCACCATGTAACAAACCAAGTATTTGGGTTTGATTGGTGTTTGTTTGACATTGTTTGATGATTGCGAGGTTTAAGTAAAGTAATGAAGTAAGTTTATGTTAAGTATGCTTAAGAGATAACGATTATCTTCATTTGGAGACATTTGTTAATGTTGATTGGGTGATGTTTTATGCATGCTTTATGTTTATGTTATGAATGTTGTAGGATCGTGTTTAACCTAAAAGGGGGGGGGGTGAATTAGGTTAATAGATATTTTATAAGTTTAATATGAAATTCTTCGTTTATCTCTTAAAAAATATTTATCTATTAAATGACTAAGCACAACCAATAATTAAAAAGTTTAAGAGAGAGAAGAATGACACTGAGCTTGTTAACGCGGTTCGGCCAACCTTGCCTACGTCCGCGCTTCAAGGTTCCTCCTTGAAGATCTTTCAGCTCTCCCTGGAGCTTTACTATGATTGACTTCCGGGTGTCAATCAAACCTTACAAATGACTCTTCTTTCTGAGAGGCGTCACCCCTTTACAATTTATCACAAGTAATAACTTGAAGTTTTTTGAGAATCAATTGAGACTACTCTCTCGATCACAATGAGAATGATCTTATGATTTACAAATGAGGAGAGAGTAAANATTTAATCTCTTGAACTTCAAATGTCTTCAATCGGTCGACATACTTGAGAACGGTCGACATACGATTCTTCTCTGGTCTTTGAGCGGTCGACATAAGTTCATACCTGTCGACATAAGTTGCTTCTACGAGCCTAGCTGCACTTGCTAAAACTTCAATTTTATCTTACATAGTTATCATCAAAAATAATTGATTGCTTTAAAACCTTTTAAAGCTAACAAATGTCAAATTGTGAACTTGTTCCATTTTCATGCATCATGTCCTACGATAAGATTGAAAAATGTTTTCCATGCATATTTTCAAATGTCACCCAACCGAATGGCAAGGGTGGGATGGGAGGAACCCGTTAGTGCTAACTCCCGTTTTGAAAATCGTCAAAGTTCTATGCTTGAATGTACATAACGAATGAATTAGGTAGAACCCCGAGGTGGAAAGCTCGGTCACAAGGACTAGGTAGAACCATGAGGTGCAAAGACAGACAATGACTTGTAGAACCACGAGGTGAAAAGCTCTGTCACAAGGAATGGGTAGAACAACGATGTGGAAAACTGGATCAATAAGCAAGAATAACATAATAAATAACAAAATTAATATGCATGTTTTACAAAATCTCGCCCAAGTTACGCATGTCACCTCATATGATTATTTAATAAGCCTTAAGCTCATTAAAATAAGTTTTGTGATGTAGGTGATGAAAACGAAGGTGAAGAACTTAGTTATCACCACATGATGTAATACTATGGAGGAGGATTGCTCGGGCCGTGCATGCATTGTTAAGCGACGACCCGTGGGAATGAACGAAAGAAAGAAGTTTTGATGTATTTTGAAAGTAGTATGTTTTAAGATGTGTTTTGTGAAATGTTAATTACATATGTAAACTAAACCTATGTATGAATGAAGCACGTTTTGGAAATGCATTTTGAATTATGGTAACAACGAGTTTGCTATTTACTTAATGACTTCTGCTGTGTTTTTGAGAAAAGGTTTGAAACGAATTAAAGATTTCAAAGAAAAGAAAATAATTTTGCCGCGGCTTTTCAAGTATTAAAAAAAAGGTGTTGAAGATATGGTATCAGAGCACACTAGTTTTAAAAACAATTTTGTAGACGCATAACAATGCAAGCATGCGCACAGATATCTCTCACCCCATGTAAGTATGTTTGTTATGAATTTATTGATTGTTTGTTTACATGCGTTATTATAAAATGTTAAGACTAGTTGAAAAATACCGAGGATAGCAAGGTCAATAAGTGAAGGGACTGGTGGAGAGAACGAAAGCTCAATCGATAAATTGGTACATCTAGTTGGCCGCCAATTTTAGTACTTGGAGGAATACAGAGAAAGGGATGCTCAGGATAACGAAAGGTGGTGCAACAAAAGTGAATTTAGCTAAGAGAGGTTCAACCTCCTCCACCCACCTAATTTTAATGAACAATCAGCCGATCCAACACGTGCTGAAGAGTGGATACGGAAAATGGAGGATTTACTAGAATATGCCAAGATCGAAGATAAGGACAAGGTAACATGTGTGGCAAGATCCCTACCAGCTATGCCTAAAGTCGTAAGAGAAAAGCACATAGCCCTAAGCCCTAATCCTTAAGCGAAAGTTGAAAGCCAAAAGCCATCGGCCCTATGCCTTAAGCCCTAAGCAAAGCCCTAAACTCTAATCCCAAATCGAAAATCCCTAAGCCCTAAGCCAAAAGTCATAATCATAAATCCCAAAGCCAAAAGCCTTAATCCCTAAACCCTAACCCTGAAGCCCTAACAAACAAGACCTAAGCCCTTAGCCAAAGGCCCTAAAAACTAATGGTGAAGTCGTAAGCCCAAAACTCTAAGCAAAAAACCATAAGGATTAAGGATTAAGCTCTAAGCTCAATGCCTTAAGCCCAAAGCCCTAACAACTAAGCTCAAAGACTTAAGAGCGAAGCCATAAGTACTAATTCTAAAGCCTAAAGCCCTAAGCTCAAAGCCTTGAGCCCTAAGTCCTAAGCCAAAACCCCAAAATACAAAGCCCTAAAAGCCTAAGGCCCTAAGCCCAGAGGCCTAAGCTATAATCTCAATGTCTTAAGATAAAAGTCTTAAGCCTTAGCCCAATGCCCTAAGCCCTGATCCCCAATTCGTAATCCCAAAGTTGTTAGGCTAAAGCCTATAGTACTAAGCCCAAGCTCTAAGCACTAAGCCCAATGCTCTAAGCACTAAACCTTAAGTCCCAATCTTAAAGTCCTAAGCAAAAAGCCCTTAGACTTAAGTTCAAGGCAATAAACCTTTAGGCATATGCCCAAAGCTCTGATCCCTAAGGTCAAATCCCTTAGCTCTAAGCCCTAAGCACTAAGGTCTAAGCTCTAAGACCTAAGCCCGAAGCCCCAAGCCCTAAGCAAAATGCCATAACCTTTAATCAATAAGCCTAAAGCTATAAGCTCTAAACCCTAGTTCTAAGCCTAAAGCCCTATGCCCTAAGCCTTAAGTCCTAAGTCCTAAGTAGTAAGTCGTAAACCCTTAGCCCTAAGTTCAATTATCAAAGCCATAAGCATCAAGTCATAGCCCTAAACCATAAACCCTAAGCCCTAAGACCAATGCCCTAAGCCTGTAGCCGAAAGCCCTAAGCCATAATCCCAAAGCTCTAAGCCCAAACACATAGACCCCAAGCCTAAAGCCTTAGGCCTTTAGCCCTCAGCCCTTAACCTTATAACTTAAGGCTAAATCCATAACCTAAGAGTCCTAAGCCTTAAGACCTAATACCCAAGCACTAAGCCCTAAGCCATAAGCTGTAAGCGCTAAGTTCTAAGCCCTAAGCACAAAGTTTTAAAGCATAAACCAAAAGCACAAAGCCCATCTAACCCTTAAGATCTAGATCGTAACAACTAATTCCATATGGCTTAAGCCAAAAAGTCTAAAGCCCTAAGCCCTAAGAACTACTACTAAAGCCTAAAAACCCAATCCTCAAGCCCTAAGCCTTAAGATGTAGACCGTAGCAACTAAGGCCATATTCATAAGACCTAAGCTCAAACCCTTAATCCCTAATCCCAAAGCCCAAAGCCATAAGTTATATGTCGTAAGCACAAAGCTTTAATCCATTAGCCAAAACCTTAAAGCAGTAAGCCCTAACCACTAAGCCTTAAGTTCTAAATCCTAAGCCCGAACCTCAAAGTACTAAGCCCTAAGCACTAAGCCCTAAGTCCTAAATTCTAAGCCCTTAACCCTAATCCTAAAGCCTTAGGCCCTAAGGCCTAAGGCCTAAGCCCTAAGCCATAAGCCTAAAGCTCAAATCCTTAAGCTTTTAATGCTATTGAGTAACCTTTAAGCCATAAGCCAAAAAACCTAAGCCCTAAGGTCTAAGCCAAAATCTATAAGCCCTAAGAAGTAAGCGATAAGCCTAAAGCTCAAAGCCTTAAGCACTTAGTCCTGATGAGTAAGCCTTAAGCCATATGCCAAAAAACCTAAGCCCTAAGCTCCAAGCCTAAATCCATAACCCCTAAGAACTAAGGCATCAACCATAAGCCCTTAGACCAGAGCCTACAAGCCTAATGCTGAAGCCCTAAACTATAGACCCTACACCTAATCCCATATTCATAAGACCTAAGCTCAAAGCTCTAATCCTTAATCCTAAAGCCTTAAGCCCAATGCCCTAAGCCCTAAGTTATAAGTCAGAAGTTCTAAGCCCTAATTCATAAGTTCTAAGCTCCAAGTTCAAATCAATAAGCCCTATGCCTTAAGCCCTAAGCCCTAAGCCCTAAGCTCTAAGCCCTAAGCTTAAAGATCGAAGCTCGAAGCACTAAGTTGTGAGCACCAAGCCCTAAGTACTAACTCCTAAGCCTTATCCCTAAACCTAAAGCCCTAAACCCTAAGCCCTTAGCCGTAAACCCTGATCCCTAGACACTAAGCTATTAGCCCAAAACGATAACACCAAGGCCCTAAGCCCTAATTTTGTAAGCCCTAAGCCATAAGCCTAAATCTTAAATCCTTAAGCCCTTAGTCGTAAGGAGTAAGGCCTTAGTCATATGCCAGATAACCTAAGCCCTAAGCTCTAAGCCATAAGCCATAAGCCCTAAGAACCAAGCCATAAGCCCTAAGCCTTAAGTCTAGTGCCCAAATCCCTAAGCCGTAAACCCTAAGCCTTCGCCCCCTATCCAAAGTCCTAACTCCAAAGTAAGCCCAAAGCCCTAAGTCCTAAGACCAAAACCCTTAAGCCCTAAGCCGTAAACCATAAGCTCTAAGCCCAAAGTAAAAAAGTCTTAAGCCCTAAGCCCTCCGCCGTAAGCCCTAAGCCAAATGCCAAAACCCCTTGGCCTTGAGCCCTAATCCATAAGCCCTAAGCCATAAGCCCTAAGCCATAAGCCTAAATTTAAAGCCTTAAGTCCTTGGTCCTATTGAGTAAGCCTTAAGCCATCAGCCCAAAAACCTAAGCCACATGCTCTAAGCCCAAATCCATAAGCCCTAAGAACTAAGCCATAAGCTCAAAGCTCAAAGCTGAAAGCCTGAAGCCCTTAGTTCTAATGAGTAAGCCTTAAGCCATAAGCCCTAAGCTCCAAGCCCAAATCCATTAGACCTAACAACTAAGCCGTAAGCCATACGCCATAAGCTCCAAGACCAAATCCATAAGCCCTACGAACTAAGCCATCAACCATAAGTCCTAAGCTCCAGGCCTAGTGCCCAATCCCCTAAGCCTTAAGCCCTTAGACAAAGCCGACAAGCCTAATCCTCAAGCCCTAAGCCTTAAGCTCTAGACCCTAAGTAATGAGAACTACAGGTATATCAAACCCGAGACCCTTCAACAATGTAGAAAAAGATACTTGGATTGCCTTTGAATCAAGTACGAGGAACTTGACCCCAATCAAACCTTGCCGACAAAACCTAAGTTATCAAACAAGGAGCTTGACCCAGACCGAACTTATTGGTAACAACCAAAGCTATCAAACTTGATCTATGAAAAAATAACTTGATGAAGATTGAGTTCTGCAAAGAACCAAAGAGAAAATCTCTCCAAAACACTCAAGGTGAATTAATCATAAAACTTGTACCCTATTACAATAGCTTGGATGCCTTAAAATAGGCTACACACTTTCTAAACTAACAACAAGTAGGAAATATAAAGTAATTAGGAAACTTAACTAAATAATAGAATAAAAGAAAGAATTTTTAGAATTGTTGCAGGGCACATATGTTTCCGTAAATTGTGTATCTGGCCAGCCAATGACGTTTGATTTTTATGATGTAGCCCATTCACAAAAGGTCTTGAAGATAACTACAACTATGGTGAAGAAATTTTTTGAAATAACTTCGGAAAGATTGTTGAATCTGCCAATATATTCTTACTGGTCAAGTAAAAGTTTGATTTAAGAAAAGTTGAATGTACTTTCCTATTTCCTTTGTCCCTTCAATATCTTGTGTTAGGCTTGGGCTCTTGGGTTTGTGTCCTTGACAACCTTTCTTGACATCAATATCTTCTTCAACGCTTAACATAATAAGCATTTTGTTTTGAGGTTGAATAGATTCTTTCATTTCGATTTACTCTACTAAACCACATAACGCTTCTTGCATTTTCTAGGTTCTTGACCTTGTCATTGGGCCTCCAATTCCTTGCAATTGGTCTTGTATCACCACTTGACCCGCATCACTACCTCCTTCCTCGAAAAGATTGGTCTTATTTTTACTTCTATTTGCAAATCTTTCTTTCCTTAGGTGAATCCAAACCAAATCTCCTGGCTCGAATACGACTTTTGTTTGGCTTTTGTTTGCTTGTTGCGCGTATTGCCCATTTTCCTCTTCTATATTCTCGTTGTCATATGTTGGATGGATAATTTATAGCAGCTCCATTTAGCTTTTCCCTAAAGTAAGAAATTGGCTTGGAATCCTACATCAAAACATCACCAATACCTTTTCCCGATGCATCACATTTAATTTCAAATACTTTATCAAAATTTGATATCACAAGTAACGGTGAACTAGTAAGTTTATCTTTTAAAAGGGTGAAAGCTTGTTCATGAATTTCGGTCTATTTAAATTCAACATACTTTTTAACAAGATAATTTAATGGTGCCGTGATAGTATTAAAATTTTGAACAAACCTTCTATAAAAACTTGCCAATCCATGGAAACTTATAACCTCACTTGCATTCTTTGGTCTCGGCCACGCTTGAATCACCTTGACTTTCTCCTAATCAATTCCTTTTCATCCTACAACAAAACCAAGAAAACTACCAAATTCATGCAAAAAGTCTGTATTGCTAAGCCGTAAACAGTAATCACTAGCAGCTAAGCCCAATGCCTAAATTTCTAAGAAGAAACCCCCCAAAGCCTTAAGACCTAAGCAAAAAGCCCTAAGATGAAAGTTCAAGTCCTTAAGCCTTTAGCCCAAATCCCTTGGTCGTAATCCCTAAGCCTCAGGCCCTAAACCCTTAGTCGTGAGCCAAAAGCCCTACAGTCTAAGCTCAAAACCCTAACCCCTAAGCCCTAACAACTATGCCTAAAGCCCTTAGAGAAAAGATCATAGCCCTAAGCTCTAATACTTAAGTCAAAAGCCTAAGCCAAAAGCCCTAAGCCCTAAGCCAAAAGTTATAAGAATAAAACCCAAAGTCCTAATCTTGAAGCCTTAAGAAAAAAGCCCAAAGCCCTTAACCAAATTTATAAGAACTAATTGTAAAGTTGTAAGCCCAAAGCTCTAAACTCTAAGCCTAAAGCTTGTTGTTACAAGCCCTAAGTTGTAAACCCTAACAAATATGCCTAAAGCCCAAACCTCAAAGTCTAAGCCGGAAGCCCAAAGCTCTAGGACAAAGCCAAAAGCCATAACCCTTAAGCTTTACTAATAAACCCCTAAGACTGAATCCCTAAACCCTAAGCCCAATACCCTAAACCCTAATCTCAAAGCATCAATCTCATAGCCATAAGCTCAAACCCCTAAGCCCTAAACTCTGAGCACAAATACTTAACCCCTAAGCCATAAGGATTCAGCCCTAAGGCGTAAGGCCTATGCTGTAAGCCAATCAAAATTCATAGGCCCTAAGCCCAAAGTCCAAACCTCTAAGCAAAAAATCCCTAAGCCCAAAGTTCATAGCTGTAAGCCTAAAATTGCAATCTCAAAGCTCAAAGCCCAAGCCCTAGGCTTCAATTTTAAAGCACTAAACCGAAAGTCGTAAGCCCTTAGCCCAAAGCCCAAAGCACTAAGTCTTTAGACCTTAGCCCTAACAGCTAAGCCTAAAGCCCTAAGCTCAAAGTCCTAAACCCAAACCCAAAATCCCAAAACTCTAAGAGCAAAGGCAAAAGCCGTAAGTGCTAATCCTTAGCCCAAAGCCCTAAGTCCTCAACCGGAAGCCCTAAGCTAAAGTCTTAAGCTCTGAACCTTATGCCAAAAGCCTTAAGCCCTAAGCTCAAAGTCCTAAGGCAAAAGCCCGAAGCCCAAAGATCTAAGCCTAAAGCCCTATGCCTTAGTATTCTGAAGCCCTAAAAAAAGCTTAATGCCCTTAGCTTACTGCCTAAATCACTAATCTCAAAGCCAAAAGCACAAAGCACTAAACCCTAAGCCTAAAGCCTGTAACATTATGCCCCTAAGCCATAAGCCCTAACACCTAATCTTAAAACTCTGAGCTGAAAGCCCTAAGCCCTAAGCTAAAATCCCTAATCCTAACACCTTAGCCCAAAGCCTGATATGATCTTAACTGATATAGATTGATCAGTGATCGAATGCGGAATTTAAAAGAAAATAAAGATAGAAATGGAACCTTGACCCGAAGTCGACGGACGTTTGAACCTTAGCTTAGAAAGAGCTTAAGACCCGAAACAATAACGCGACTAGGAACCTTGGATAGGAAAGACGCCACAAACGAAGGGATTCCGTTTGATAAGTCAGAAACGACGTTGCTGGACTTGCAATGAAAGACTGAACAACAAGTTGAAAAGGAGAAGTCTCTCACAATATGATTCACAAAACTCAAGTTCCTCTGAAATGATAAATCTAGTACATATTTATAGGACTCATTTCTCACCTAATTTCTCTTCTTCCAACATCAACCACTTTCTCACCCACTTTCTTACCAACTTTTCTACCTACTTTTCACCTACTTTTTATATGACATGCAACATAGATTAAATAGTCTAATCTATAATAATGTCATCTTGTCCCATGTGCACTTGAATGCATGTCATGCATTTAACTTTGATATTGTCGGGAACAATAACGCCGTCACAATTGAGAAGTTCTTGGATATATATGTTTAGTTTTTCACCGAACTCTTTGCTCGATCTTCTGTCATCTTTCCGTCCATGCTTGCTCCGGTTACATTTAATCTTTTCCTTTGCTCTTCGTGATGTCCTCATCAAAGCCCTAGGAGCAAAGCCTAAAGCCCTAAACCCAAAGCCATATATCCTTAGTCCTATGACTTAAGTGCAAACCCCAAAGCCATAAGCTATAATCTTGAAGCTCTAATCCCAAGGGCCCATTAACCGAAGAACTAATCACTAAGCCATATTCCCAAAACCTGTATTTCTAAGCCATAAGCTTAATCGCTAGCAGCTAAGCCCAAACCTAGAAGCCATAAGCCATAATCCCTAAGTCGCAAGTTGTAAGCCCAAAGCCCTAAGCCGTAAGCCCAAAGCCCTAAGAGCAAATCCTTGAGTTCTTGGCCCTAATCCTGAAGCTCAAAGCCTTAAGCTTTAAGCCCTAATTATAAAGCCTTGAGTCTAATCCCTAAGCCCCGTGCCCTAACCCTTAATCCTAAAGCCCAAAGCCTAAGTCATAAGGTGAAAGCCTCAAGCTCTAATCCATAAGCAAAAAGCCCAAATTCCAAAGCTTTAGACCCAAACCCTTAAGCCCTAATATTAAAGCCATAAGAGCAAAGGCCTAAGCCTTTAGCCCAAAGCCCTAAGTCTTTACCCTAAAGCTGTATATTTACAAGCTATATATACAAGGTTGAAAACTTCTTTTCCTAACCATTATTTACAATTCCTTAAAACCTTTGCCCATAGGTTAAAATCTGCTCAAATAACGTCAACAACCCCATGGACAACGCGATCCATCTCGTACACTACTAAGTGTACGCTCACCTACATCATAAAACTCATCTATGAGCATAAGGCTCAACAAGTAGTATAAGACATGCATGCACATGTACATGATATGCATAAAGTAAAACTTTTCTTTTCTTTTTATTTTGGGTCTTGCATTCCTTTAATATCTATCCTTCCTTGTTATTGGGGCTTCCTGGCAAGGAATGAGCGACAAAAAACTTGAGTCCACCTAATGGGCAGCCAACTCAATTCCAAGGGTTGAGAGACGACAAACTTCAGTTCACCTAAGGGACAACAAACTCAAACACCTTCCCAATGACGTTTACGTAACTTTCTCTTTCTTCTATCTTTTTATTTTGTTGGTTGTTCAAGCTCAACCAAAAACAACTATTTTCATATTATCTTCATACAAAATCTCATGCATGTAAATAGTTTGTAACTTTCTAGAAAACATGATGCATGAGAGGTTCGTGGTATGAATGTTTCAAGCAATTAAGTAATATTCATAACGTTAAAACAACAATCCATCATATGATAAACTGAATCATGCTTTTCTACATCATTCATAAACATATATATGATATTCCAACATGATTGGTTAACCAATAAATAGAACCATGGAGCAAAACTTTTAATTTTCTTGTACCACTCATAACCAACTAACAAAGTCATTAATAATCTCATAATTCTTACTTATCCTTAATGTACCATGTGAATAACAATAATCACTCTCAACCATGTAATATAAGGTCATACCTGTTATTGAACACATCCTTAAACTGGGTCCATGTCATATTGTTTGTGTCTCTACAAAACACAACGGAAGTCATTAAATAAACACCACACTCATTGTTACCATAATTCAAAATGCATTTCCAAAACGTGCTTCATTCATACATAGGGTTAGTTTATATATGTAATTATTATTTCACAAAACACATTTTAAAACATAGTACTTTCAAAATACATCAAAACTTATTTCTTTCGTTCATTCCCACGGGTCATCGCTTAATAGTGCATGCATGGCCCAAGCAAGCCTTATTCACAACATTACATCATGTGGTGATAACTAAGTTCTACCTTTGTTTTCACCACCTACATCACAAGGCTTATTCTAATAAGCTTAAGGCTTAGTAAGAAATCGTATCAAGTGACATGCGTAACTTGAGTGTGATTTTGTAAAACATGCATAAGTATTTCATTCTTTACTGTGTTATTCTTGCTTATTGATCCAGCTTTCCACCTCGTGGTTCTACCTAGTCCTCGTGACCGAGCTTTCCACCTCGTGGTTTTACCTAGTCCTTGTGACCAAGCTTTCCACCTCATGGTTCTACCTCATTCATTCGTTACATACATTCATGCATAGAACTTTGAGGATTTTTAGAATGAGAGTTAGCACTAACGGGTTCCTCCCATCCCACCCTCGCCATTCGGTTGGGTGACATTTGAAAACATGCATGGAAAATATTTTCGTTTTTTTGTAAGACATGATGCATGAAAATGGCACACGTGCACAACATGACATTCATAACATAAACATAAAGCATTCATAAAACAACTACCAATCAACATAAACAAATGTCTCCTTTTTTCAAGTTTCTATCTTTATTTTTTTCTTATTCTTTTCTCACCCCGAATTTTGGTTTTGAAATTCTTCTTTTCATATTAAACAAAAAAAAATCAGTACAAAGAAAGTATTTGTATCTTTCTTGCAAAAGGCAAAATCTCTTAAAAAAAAAAGCCGAGTACTTTGTTATTTCTTACATGATGAGTTATGGAAGGAAAATATTTCCGAAGGAATACTTAAGCCAAGAAGAATCTACTGAAGAACGTTATCGACAAAGGCAACTTAAGATTGATAAGGAAATATACGAACGGCGAAAAGCAAGATACGAGCAGCGGAGAGCAATTGAAGAGTCGAAAGAAGCCACAAAAGAAGTTGAAAGACTAATAGATTTGATGACTAAGCAAGGCAGTTTTACTCCTTTTCGAGTAGACCGCAAAACTTTTGAGGAAAGTCCAATTTTTCAAACGTACACAGAAATATGCAAAGAAAAATCGAGAAAACAATTGCAAGCAACGAAAGATCAAGAGATGAAAGAAAATATCAATGAGCACACGCAAGAATCAACTATTCAAGAGCAACCGGCAATAAAATCTGAAACCGAAGAGATCATCAAAGAGGACATTAGTTTTGATCAAAAGGATACTTTAAAAGTTGACATTCAACAAGAAGATTCTACAATCAAAGAGCAACAAAGTAAAGAACCGGAAATTGAAGAGGACATGAATGAAGAGGTTAGTTTTCTTCAAAATAAACTAATGTCTATACTTGAAATTAAACAAGAAGCAACAAGCAAAGTGCATCAACCAAAAGAACCTACAATCGAAGAGTTTAGTTTTCTTGTCAAAGAACTAAACTTTGCAGTTGAAATTCTACAACAAGGTTACACTTTCACAATGGAAGAAACAATCCAAGAAATCCATGTGATTATGGAATCGATGGAGATGTTCATCAATAACCCAAAAGAATTCAAAGTTGGAGTTCAAAACAAAGGCGACATCAACGAAGAACATGATGAAATTCTTTACATGTTGGTCAAGGAAGAAAAACATATCGTTTGTTCTAAGGGTTTAGACTTTCCTAACACATTTAACCTATTTGTTGTTTTGGATTTCTTTGTGTATGATCCTGGAGATTCGAGGACGAATCTCTTCGAGGAAGGAGGGATAATGTGATTCCAGCGGGAGTAACCCGTGAAGCAACCCGAGGCATTGTTCCACCACATGAGCGATCATCCATGACTCCCATTCTAAGATGTGCCGAATCAAGCCTCCAAAGTCAACTTGAAGACATCAACCAGAGGCTAGACCTTTTTATACAACGTTTGGATAGAACCACAACACCAAGAAAGTCACCGATAATCCCGGCTTCAAAGAGATGGTCTGATGATATCAAAAGAAAAGCTTGGTTGCAAGAATCAGAGGAACACCAAACCGATTCTTTCCTTTTTTCCAAGCCCATGTCTATGGTCAAGGAACAACCACACATGATGAAGCCATCCAGCCCAATGCATAAACATGAAGAAGGCACTTGTCCATGGAATAAAGAGACTATGAACTTGGAATCTCTCGGCCTAGACTATACGAGCTCTCCATGTTCCTCCAAAGAAGCCATGACCGTAATGGAAGATACCACTCCTAGAAGAAACCCGAGCCAAGAAGGGTTTTACTACCTCACCAAAGAAGGAGTGAGTTATGCTAAGGTATTCTCCACGGATGTTAAAGAGAAAAAGGAAATGAAGTCATTCACCGAGCATGCAAATGCTCTCATCCAAGTGACCGAGAAGCAAAACTTGGACATCTCCAATCCATTTCGTATGGAAGCCTCACACCGATGCACGGAAGCTAAGGAGGAGCTTAAAGAGCTCCTAGTAATCAGCCCTCAATGTGAAATTAGCCAAGAGATTGAAGGGGCCAAACCGCACAAGGTTGTGGCCGAGATGTATGACTTACCTCAACCTTTGAATCATGAAGTTCTTGATAAATTGTGGATTGATAATCCGTGCTATGATGATAATGCTGTTTTGTTGGAGGACAATTTTGGGATTGATATTGTGGGTGAACTAATGGGTGCAAACAAATCATTGATCAACGATCACAATATATTGTTGCCTATTAATGTGGCTGTTATTATGGAACATGGTTTGGATATTTCTATGTGGAATCATAAACATTGGCTTGTTGCATTTCAAGAGGCCGAGAAGTTAGAAAAGTTGTGGGGCCAACTTAAGAAAGGTATTTTGGGAGACAGCTATTTCAATGGTCTAATCTCATGGTGCACCAAAGACCATAGCTCCATTAAGGCCCCTAGTGTCCATTGTCCCAAGGAGAAGATAGTGATCAAATGGACCTCAAGAGATCAAGCAAAACATGATGAGGTCACGGGAACAAGGTGCAAAACTAAGGGGTTGCATGAAAAGTTCAAGCCAACCACCCGGGAGAAATTTTTTTCTTATGATAAACTTATGTGCCGGGCACAAAGGAGGACCAAGTTCAAAGAAGGAGACTTGGTATGGCTCAACTTACAAAAGGAAAGGTTCTTCAAGCAACAAAGGTCGAGATTTAAGCCATGGACCGAGGGACCTTTCATGATAACCGCAAGAGTTGGACTTAATGCCTATCGACTCAAGTTACCCGGGATGTATGAAGTGTCGACTACCTTCCATGACCGAATCCTATTGCCTTTGATGAAGATGGCATGGAAGAGGAAGAGATGGAAGCCAATTTGGATTTGAGGACAAATCCTTTCCAACCTCAAGTGGATGATGTGCCACGGATGGCACCACTCGATTGATGAAGCAAACTATTTTTCTGATGAGTTTGTTAATTTTGTAGGAGGCTCTTTTCATAAAAGGCTTATCAAGAAGCCAATTATGAAGGGGAAAACATGCTTCCTTTTTGACAACTCTTTTGCATCCGTGGCATGGAAGGGTGATCCAAACCACCTAGGTGATGATAGCACCACTTTTGGTTTCGGCCAAAGATGACCTCCGGGGCTTTTACGGCTATTGTGAACACCTTCTAGACCTGATTTGGCCAAGCTAGCTTCTACAAATATGTGGCCAACATCCTAAGGTTTCCAGAATGTGGCGGAGTATAAAATTTGGATAACAATTGCCCAGCCAACGAATGCCATTACAGAGGCATCCAGAAGATGGAGCGGCCCGGGAGCATCCAACCCATGGTGGCCGATCCATGGCCATGTTTGGGCCCAACGGAAAGGAAGGCCCAATTACATCATTTTACACCATTGGAGCAGCAGCTAGCAGCCCAAGGAAGTGCCCAACCCTTGGTCCAAAAAGGATGCAAATGATCAACGCCGATTGGCCTAGGGCTATCCAACAATTGATGGACCAAACCTTGCCTAAAGCCTCATCAACCTTGAGCACATATTAGAGCCCCACAAAGTTTAGCAAGTGAGGCCCAGCAATGAAGGTTTGGTTGTCCCATTGGAGATATTTTCTTGTTTGAGATACGTGTAATAATGTATTTATTATAGAGTTTGAAGTTTGGCCCAAGGGATGGTTCGGTTTGAACCATTCTTGTTGGATTTTGGTTCAGTTTGAACCAATCCAACCCCCACTTTATTGGAACTAATGGAAGGTTCTATTCTTCCAAGTTCCTTTGTGTTTTCATTGTAGTTGGACGTGAGTTAGGGTTTGGGTGTTTTGCAAGTGGATGGTGGGGCCCTTTTCCCACCTAACACCTACATTAGCCACTCATTTGCCCTAATTTTAGGTTTTTATTTTTGTTTATTTCTTTTGTGTAATTTGGAGGGAGTATGAAACCCTCCTCCACGTCTATTGTAAGGTAGAAAAAGATTGGATAAAAAAGAAGCTTGAAGCTCCTCTCCCTTTTGCTCACGGCTTTTCATCCAAAGGTGAGTAATATCCTTTGTTATGGATTGTCTTTCGTGTTGGTGATTTAGCTAGGATCACTAAGCCTTTGTTCCAACCTTCCTCCTCACTTGATAAGGATTAAGGTAAGCTTGGAAGTCCGATAGCCCTCACTCCATCCCATTTGTTTCGGGTCTTTTGCTGTTTGGTGTTATTTGTTGTTGTTATTTCTTTATCTAGTGGATTTTGTGCATCAAAAGCCACCTCGTGCCAACTTGCGTTTTCCGTGTGCTAATGTTATGATATTTGGTTTGTGAGTTCCTCATTTACATCTGGAAATATTTTCTTTTGCATGTCACTCTCAGGTTTCATCAATTAGAAGTTGTGCCTTCATCTTTTCCACTGCCCTCTACCTGGACTGCTGAAACCTGGCAGTTCTGTCCACATATTTTCCATCCTTCATATATTTTAATCTACCTATGTGTTTTTCCTCTAACCACTTGCATTCTCTTCCCCTTTCATTGAAATTGATTTCTGCCAATTTTCCCATTCCCAGACTCTCTGAATTGAAAGTTGTACCGAAGTCTTTCACTACCTACTGCACTGCCAAGCCCTGTTTTGTCTGTTTGTGTATTAGAAACTAGTCCCGTGCCATTTTATGTTCTACACGTGCTATTGCTCTGAATTTTGGACGAAGCCTAGCCCGTCCCTTAAATTTTGAGTCCACCAAATATTAGCCCAAACGCAAGGCTCCATCTGTTGCCTCGTCCAGTATTCGCCCCTATTTTCTGCTGACCCCACTGGTCTCGGCAGATTGCAATTGTGTTCGCATTTGCTTTATATTCCCCGACACCTTCTCCTACCCTGAGTGTGTCATTATGTCAACATTGATCAACACTTTATGTTACAATAGTTTTATGAACTTGGTGTCTTCTAAGAAGTTATGGTAGACCCTTTAAGGAATAATTTGACACCGTAGCATCATGAATGGATCAATATAGAGGAAGTTATAGTTGTTCAAAGTTGGAATAATAAGTTGTGACTTTATGTCATAAAAAAAGTCATGTTATGCGATTTCTTATTCTTAAATGATATGTAGGTTTAGGTCATCGATTGGATTGAAAAGGGAACTCAAGTGGATCAACTCAATCTAGCTACGAAGGTAAGTTAGAGCAGAAGAGTGTTCAAATAATACAGTTTATTGAGTGATGACCGGCGGAGAGTGATGCATGACACACACAAAGTGATATTACAAATATTTTGAATGTTTTGAAGATGTAATTAAAATGTATACCCTTATTTTTGTGTGATGGATTACCAATGTTTTGAAAATGAAAATGAATGTATTTTAAGTTAAAAAAAATGTCTTCCGCTGTAGTTTTAAGTTATTAAATGCTTATGTATTTTATTTAAAGGTGGAATTCAAATGAAAATTTTTATCATTCGACGGTTTTCCTTGTAAATTGTTTTATAAACTAAAGATAGTTTTTAAAAATTAAAGTAACAAGTTTTACAAGTTTTCCACCAATGTAAGTAAGTAAGTAAGAACCCAGTAACGGACCGGTTCTCGGGTGCCAAAGAGCAAGAAAGAAAGTAAGTGAGTAAGTAAGTAAGTAAGTAAGAACATCAGTAAGAGGCGGCTCGGGAATCAGGTCATTACAATTATGGTATCAGAGCAAAACACACACAAATAAATAAGGGAACGAAAGGGTGACTGCACTGGGTTTAAGTCGTTTCTTTAGACAGCTCAATAACTATATCATTTGCATGCTTTTATGTTATAGAAGGATTATAGTTAAGAGAACAAGAAATGAAGGAAAAGTATCGAGAGATGTTTAAGGTCTAAATTTTGAGGACAAAATTTTTATTAAGGAGGGTAAAATGTAACGACCCTCATTTTTATTTTAGAATTTGTGATTTTAAGATGGAAACGTTTAAGATTATTTTTATGAATGTTGCTTGAATATTGGAGTGTTAAGGTATTTTGGATATTAGTAAATTAGTAGGTCGAAGGTGATGAAGGAAATAAGTGATTTCTGGTTGACCGCTACGGATTAGCGGTCGACACTTTGTTTATCGGTCGACCCCAAGATTTAGGAGGGGTCGACATAATTGGAACTTTTGGTCGACCCCAGGATCGTGGAGGGGTCGACACAATGAATACTTTCGGTCGATCCCAGGATTGAGGAGGGGTCGATACAATTATGTACTTTAGGTCGACCCCAGGATTTAGGAGGGGTCGACACAATTATGTACTTTAGGTCGACCCCAGGATTTAAGAGGGGTTGACACAAGTCACTCTCGGGAACTTCCTTCGATCGACACAAAGATTGAGCGGTCGACACAAACAACTCCTTCCCCAATTTGAGTTGAAAAGTCAACCAAAACATGTAGATTTTTCATTGGTAGACTTAAAGAAAAGGTTGCTTTTTGTTTAATTAAGGAGATAAGAAGGCATGGTCTGCCATTTTCCTTCCAGCAGGATTTCTTCTCCCTATTTTCCTATGAGCTCTCACATCTTGATCAAGGGGAGAGTGAGATTGAGAAAGAAAAGAGATTTTGTGAGAGAAAAGAGTAAGGAAGTGAGTTATCTCAAGAGAGGTGAGGTAGAAAACTCTAAATCTTTTGTGGAAGCTGAAGTTCAAGGTATTATTCTAACCTCTGACTTTCTTTTAGGTTCAGTAAGGATAATATGATGTACTGGTTGGTTGGGTTAGTGGATAAATATGAATGATTTCATGTTAATTGCTGTGAAATCAGTTAATTATGCGCAAGGTTAGGGTTTTTGGAGATTCGGTCAAATTTTAGCACAAATGTGAGTTATGTCCTTCGTCAGTGTTAAAGAAGACTTTTGGAGTGATCTATAGTCATTTGAATCACTCAATTTGAAGCTATGCATGAAAAGTTATGGACGTCCCAAGTCAGTGTACGGAAAATGGGGAGAGCTGCGGTCGACCCCTTATAGGTTAAGGTCGACCGATTCCCGATTTTAGAAACGCATGCTCTCTATTTTTGAGCATGGGTCGACCCCTTTAAGGTTTGGTCAACCGGTCCTTGATTTCCAGTCTTGCATACTCACTGTTATATGAACATTGATCAACACTTTATGCTACAATAGTTTTATGAACTTGGTGTCTTCTAAGAAGTTATAGTAGACCCTTTAAGGAATAATTTGACACCCGTAGCATCATGAATGGATCAACATAGAGGAAGTTATAGTTATTCAAAGTTGGAATAGTAAGTTGTGACTTTATGTCATAAAATAAGTCATGTTACCCGATTTCTTATCCTTAAATGATCTGTAGGTTTAGGTCATCGATTTGATTGAAAAGGGAACTCAAGTGGATCAACTCAATCTAGCTACGAAGGTAAGTTAGTATTAAGATTGTTTGGCCCTTAAGTGGGACTGCATTGCAAAGATTAGGATGTATGTTTGATGTGTGTTGCATGTTTGATTTCGTGACATGTTTGGTGATGTATGCTTATTTTCATGTTATGTTTGATGTGATTTAAGTAATGTTTCATAGTCACATAGTCATGCATCATAGTTTTTACGAAATGTCAACGAAATGATTTCATGCATTGTTTTACAACGTAGTTGGAGGTAAACGAGGTATGATTGGTGGTATGGGACGCCAATTATGTTTCGTCTCCGATGAATTAAGAACTTGAATATAAGAAACAGTAAAGTAAATGGTTATTACAGGCCTGAGCACTCCAAGTAGTAAGTGGGCCCAAGATAAGTAGAAGTTGAAGTAGGTCGAGGGAGTGTTTTTGAGATCTTGTAATATTTCCAAAGATAAAGAAGATATAAAACCTAAGAAACGTGAATGAAATTATGCATTGTTTTAACAACATAGCATACTCATGCATTGCATTTTATAGTTATGCTTCTTACTGAGCTTTAGGCTCATAGTTTAGGCTTTGCAATGTAGGGAATGTAATGGAAGAAAGGGTGCAAGTGACTGATCTAGGAGTTAGAGCAGAAGAGTGTTCAAATGATACAGTTTATTGAGTGATGACCGACGGGGAGTGATGCATGACACACACAAAGTGATATTACAAATGTTTTGAATGTTTTGAAGATGTAATTAAAATGTATACCCTTATTTTGGTGTGATGGATTACCAATGTTTTGAAAATGAAAATGAATGTATTTTAAGTTGAAGTAATTGTCTTCCGCTGTAGTTTTAAGTTATTAAATGCTTATGTATTTTATTTAAAGGTGGAATTCAAATGAAAATTTTTTATCATTCAACGGTTTTCCTTGTAAACTGTTTTATAAACTAAAGATAATTTTTAGAAATTAAAGTAACAAGTTTTACAAGTTTTCCACCAATGTAAGTAAGTAAGTAAGTAAGTAAGAACCCAGTAACGGACCGGTTCTCGGGTTGCCAAAGGGCAAGAAAGAAAGTAAGTGAGTAAGTAAGTAAGAACATCAATAAGTGGCGGCTCGGGAATCGGGTCGTTACAGTGAATCTCATCGGTAGTAAGGAGAGGATAACTTGAAGTGGAAGAGGTAGGAGGTCGGGAAGGCATGGTTTTCTTGTAGTACCAATCTCCATCATCGTCTTGAGCTAATCCCATACGTGCAAGTGTGGAGTCGGAATAGATATCAAGATTCCTAACTTCAATAAGTGTCGAGGAAGGAGGAAACTTGACTCCTTGCTTTGAGAAAATTTCCATTAGCAATAACTTCAATAAGTGTCGAGGAAGGAGGAAACTTGACTCCTTGCTTTGAGAAAATTTCCATTAGCAAAAGGTTGAAGGGTAAAGACTTGGATGCCACATCCAAAACATCCATCATGCACCTCATTATTATGAAACCAACGTTGAAGCGATGCTGATGAAAAAACATGTAGAGAACATAGAGTTCCATGTGACTTATGTGATCTTATTGCCCGTCCTTAGGCAACAGATTGTAGTTGGTGATATGGTGAACTAAATGTGCCGTGATGTTGAGGTCACTAGCTTTCGGTTTGTACGGCACATTTTTGGGATCCTTAGCAACCAATCTCAGAAAATTCCTATAATCTGCGCACCAAACCAGAGAGGGCTCTTTTCCTTGTTCATATTATTGATCGGTATGCTCGTTAATTTGACAATTTAGCAATGAATTCAAAAATGAAATTGTGATCTTGATTAATTTTACATACACAAGGCTTTTTAAGGTAAGGGGGTGAGGAGTAGAATGCAAATTGGCATAAAATAGGCAAATTGCCTCCTCATGGTATTGTTTCCTAAAGCAAAACAAAGCAGTTAATCCCAAGTAATCACTATATTCAGAAAAATCTATTTCTTGAATGCAATGAGGCCTATAAACCCTACTCAAGATTAATGGTTTGGATTGAAAGATTTGGAAATACATATCTTGAGCCAACTCATTTCGGAATAAGTGTTTGTCAATTGCCAGACGAGGAGGAGGGTTATCGGTTTTGGACGTAGACGAACGTTTTCGCTTGACTAGAGGTCGAGAGGAGGATGCCATAGGAAGTGGCGAGAGAAATCAAGAGGAGTGAGCGCCGGAACCTGAATGGAGGAGAAGGGAGACACCAGAGGGATTTTCGCACGTGAGAGGAAAGCTGAATAATTAAACCAATCGTGGAATAGGGTTTTAAAAACTACAAGAAAATGGGACATCAGTCGACCGATCGTGCATAGTGTCAACCGACCGGAAGCAGAATCGATGGACCGGTCGACAAACTCATTTTTATGTCGACCGCATTATGTCAGATTAGAAGGACCGACATACTCCTTGTTGTGTCGACCGCTGTCATGGACAGCAGCAAAAGAAAAAAAATTAATGTATCTAAACACCATCAAATCGGATTATCCCCAATCAAACTCTAATTCCACAAAAAAATTTCTCATCTAGAGGCTTCGTAAATATGTCCACCAATTGGTCACAAGAATTGACAAATTCCAAAACAACATCTCCTTTTTTGACATGATCTTTGATAAAATGATATCTAATCTCTATATGCTTAGTCCTAGAGTGTAAGATAGGATTTTTGGAGATGTTTATTGCACTAGTGTTGTCACATTTAATTGGAATCTTAGAGAATGAGAGGTTATAGTCTTCTAAAATGTGCTTCATCCAAAGTATTTGTGCACAACAGCTACCGACTGCTATATACTAGCTTTTGGCGATTGAGAGTGCCACACAGTTTTGTTTCTTAGAGAACCATGATACTAAGATTCACGTAAAAATTGGCATGTACCACTAATGCTTTTCCTATGCACAAGGCCGCCGGCATAATCCGAATCAAAATATCAAATTAAGTCAAAGGAAGTACCCTTGGGATACCATAATCCTAAATCAAGTGTTCCACTTACATATTTGAAAATTCTTTTAACGGCATTCAAGTGAGACTCCTTAGGCGAGGTTGGAATCTAGCACAAAGGCAAACACTAAAGAGGATATCGGGTCTCCTAGCGGTTAGATATAACAATGAACCGATCATTCCACGAAATCTCTTAATATCCACATCTTTTCCTCCTTCATCCTTATCCAATTTGGTTGTGGTACTCATTGGTGTCATGGAAGATATGCAAGAGTCCATTCCAAATCTCTTGAGTAATTCCTTGATATATTTCTCTTGGAAAATAAATGTTCCATCTAATGATTGTCTAATTTGAAGTCCTAAGAAGAATTTAAGCTCCCCCATCATTCTCATTTCAAATTCATCTTGCATGAGAGAAGCAAAACCTTCACACAGGTTTTTGTTAGAGGCTCCAAAAATAATATCGTCCACATAAATTTGGACAAGTAGCTAATCATTACCAACATGTTTAGTAAAGAGCGTTGAGTCAATTTTTCCCATTTTGAACTCTCTAATCAAGAGAAAGTTCTTCAACCTATCGTACCAAGCTCGAGGAGCTTTCTTAAGACCTAGAGAGCTTTATGAAGTTTATAAACATGGTCTATCTTGTCAAAGGCCTCAAAACCTATAGGTTGTTCTACATAGACTTCTTCCATAATATATCCATTTAGGAAGGCACACTTAACGTCCATTTGAAATAGAGTTAAGTCTTTCTGGCAAGTATAGGCAAGAAGCATGCAAATTGACTCCATTCGGGCCACCGGTGCAAAGGTCTCCTCAAAATCTGTACCTTCTTCTTGATTATATCCTTTTGCAACTAATCTTGCCTTATTCTTGAATACCCATTTAGTTCCAATGATGGTGCGATCATTAGGTCTAGGAACTAATTCCCATACTTGGTTTCTCTCAAATTAATTAAGTTCATCTTGCATGGCCATTATCCAATTTTCGTCTTTCATGGCCTCATCAAACTTCTCAGGCTCTACTTGAGATAAGATTGCTACATTGGCACATAGATTCCTAAGAGAGTCTCTAGTTTTAACCCCTAATGAGGGATCACCAATCACATCTTCTAATGGATGGCTTTTTGAATATCTCCACTCTCTAGGAAGGTCTCTTTTAAAATGGCTCACCAGATCCGATTCTAGAGAGATTGGAAGATTCTCAGATGGAGTAACCTCAAGAGAGTATTTCTCATTTTCTTCTAGAGTCAAAGAATCTAGTTCTTTTACGAGCTCATCACTTTTGTCCATATTACTTGATGAAGAAGGGGATTCATCAAATGAGACATGCATTGACTCTTCAACTACTAGAGTTCTCTTGTTGAACACCATATAAGCTTTGCTAGACAAAGAATATCCTAGAAGAATTCCAAAGTTGATTTTTGAGTCAAATTTTCTTAGGTTGTCCTTGGTATTCAGAATATAACATTTTCATCAAAAGGGCCTAAAGTATTTGACACTTGGGGTTTTGCCCATCCAAAGCTTATAAGGGGTCTTTTCTAAGATTGGACGAATTGGAACTCGGTTAATTATATAACAAGTCGTGGCAACGGCTTCAGCCCAAAAATACTTAGGAAGAGCATTTTTGTTAAGCATGATTCTAGCTAGCTCTTGCAAAGACCTATTCTTTCTCTCAACAACTTGATGTGCCATTGGAGACCAACACCGAGAATACATCCCAAGGGCCTATAACCCGGGCCAAGAAGTTTGCTAACATTTTGCTCATTTTGTAGGGATATTTATGCAAGGAACTTTAATGGGAGAGCCAACGTTGGAAGATCAAAGACAGCCCAAACATTTTCTCACTTGGGAATTCTCTTCAAATCCCACGGAGCAAAGTGGAGAAAGGGAGATGGAGGCAGCCCGAGACAACATCAACTTAACCGAGGATCCGACCTTTGCATGGCCCATGCAAGACCTGGAGGATGGAGGTCCAAGACCATTTCACTCAAGTTCTTCATCAGCCCAAGTCCACATAGAGGGATGAAGGCCCATTTTTATGATGACATTTAGTTTTATTGTTTTGTCGGATTGAACAATTGCCGAGTAGTTTTAGATGGAATGTTTCGGTTAGTATTAGGGTTTTATTTTGCTGAAGGGTTAGCCACGCGAAAGCCCCTTTTTGTGCTTCAGGTGGGGGTGTTGAAGGGGGGGACCATGACCATGGTCAGCCTTGGTGCCTCCTTTTCGGGTAACTCCTAGGAGGACCACCTAGCTGTTTTTCTACTTTGTTTTGCCATTTCGGGTATAGCAGATTTTGAATCATTTTGGGAGTCCTCCCTCCCGAAATTAGGGATGATTTTAAGCTCACTTTGAGCTCAGTTGTAGGCAGTGAAGTTTGAAAATTAAAGATTGCATTTGTATCTCATTTTCCTTGGTGGTTCCTCCTCCGAGACTCTGGTTTTACGGTGAGTTACATCTGGAAACCACCGAGAGCTCCACTCTGGTTTTGGCTGCCATTCAAGCTTGGGTTAGCTAAGCCATACCACACTCCTTCAACCACGTTCAAGTGGAATCCAAGGTAAGGGTGTGAACCCCAAAGCTTCTCCTCCGTTTGGGTTTATCCCTCTGTTTACCATTTTCCGATATTCCTTTCCCGAGAGCTCATTTTTTAGCACTCTAGCCATTTTCTGCATATCTTCGGATTCCCTCATCCATTTACCTTGATATTTTGACCCATAAACCCTCTGACCCCAATCGACCTTCCCACCAAATTTCAGGTTCTAACCCTGTATTCCGCCAGAGATCTGGCCGGAGGCATTTGATCCTGTTTTTCCTTCACCCGAGCAAACCTTTCCCGTTTTCCCATTTTCCCGCTCTTTTCCCTCTCTATTTCTCCTTAACCGATCCAACCACCATTCCATATCACATCACAACTTCATTTTGTTGAGGAGTCCTAGGAGAAGAGAAGTTGTGATTGATACCATTCTCAAGGCATAAAAGTTTAAATCTCACATTTTCAAATTCTCCTCCATGATCACTCCGAATAGCTACAATGGAGAGATCCCTTTCATTTTGAACTCTCTTCATAAAAGATGAGAAATTCTCAAAAGTCTCATCCTTATATCTAAGAAAGAATACCCAAGTGAATCTTGAGAAATCATCAACAATCACAAAAGAATAATGTTTACCACCTAGACTTGCTACTTTGGAAGGACCGAAGAGGTCCATGTGAGGAGTTAAAGGGGTTTAGAGGAAGACAAAATGCTTTTTAAAGCAAATGAACTCTTTGTTTGCTTCCCCATTTGACATGCATCACAAGGTTCAACTATTAATACTCTCTTCACCATCACGTCTTCTCTCAATTTTCAAACTATCCCACCATAGACTAGCATATCCCGTAAGTTCCAATGAAACAAGTTGTAATTTAAACTTCTCGGAATAATTATAGCATTCAAAGATTTTGTCAACTTTCTCCATCCAATCAATAAACAAATCACCATTGCAAGATCCATTGAAAGGAAGAATGGATACCTTAATATGCCTCATATCATCATCTCTGGAGTTGAGATCATGCAAACCATATTCTTCATCATCCGACTCTTCGGACTTAAACTCTTGAGATCTTCTCGAGCCGTGATTCGCCCTTCTCCTTGGTGGTTGTGATATGATCTTAACTGATATAGATTGATCAGTGATCGAATGCGGAATATAAAACAAAATAAAGATAGAAATGGAACCTTGACCCGAAGTCGACGGACGTTTGAACCTTAGCTTAGAAAGAGCTTAAGACCCGAAACAATAACGCGACTAGGAACCTTGGATAGGAAAGACGCCACAAACGAAGGGATTCCGTTTGATAAGTCAGAAACGACGTTGCTGGACTTGCAATGAAAGACCGAACAACAAGTTGAAAAGGAGAAGTCTCTCACAATATGATTCACAAAACTCAAGTTTTCTTTAAATGATAAATCTAGTACATATTTATAGGACTCATTTCTCACCTAATTTCTCTTCTTCCAACATCAACCACTTTCTCACCCACTTTCTTACCAACTTTTCTACCTACTTTTCACCTACTTTTTATATGACATGCAACATAGATGATAAGTAGATAATAGCTAATCTATAATAATGTCATCTTGTCCCATGTGCACTTGAATGCATGTCATGCATTTAACTTTGATATTGTCGGGAACAATAACGCCGTCACAATTGAGAAGTTCTTGGATATATATGTTTAGTTTTTCACCGAACTTCTTTGCTCGATCTTCTGTCATCTTTCCGTCCATGCTTGCTCCGGTTATATTTAATTCTTTTCCTTTGCTCTTCGTGATGTCCTCATCAGGTTGTGTCGGAGTAGTCCTCAAAGAAGGAGAAATGTGCTCCAACTTTTGTAACACCATATCAAATCTTTTATTGAACTCATCAATTTATCCTGGAATGCTGGATTCCGGAAGATTTGGATTCGGATGTGGATGAGATGGACTAACCGGGCGGCTAGGATCAATCGGATCCCAATTTGGTTTGTAATGGGAACCACTCCTTGTGGTCATCCTTCAAACTTTAAATCATACAAAAATAGAGGTAAAGAGGAAGGTGGGGAGGGATTTATGTCTCTGATACCAAATGACACGGAATGGAGGGGGTTTACATTTAGGAAGTGGGAGAATCGGGTTAGGTTAAATGGAAAAATGATAATCAGATAATTCCAGAATCGGGACTAGAATTTCGACAGCAATAACTCGATGATGCCATCGATTTTAGGGCTTAAATTTTGAGTGAAACTCTGAGAAGAATATAGGTGATAGTACTCCAAATATGAAGGAAATCACGTGGATGGATTGGTCAGAATGTAATGGAACAGTAACGGTGGTCGGGAGGTGGCCGGAAATGCTGGACAGTGGAGGAGATGAAATTGCAAACGAAATCAATGATGGAAGAAGGATCTTATGGACTTCAAGCTCACCCTATGACCTTGAGGAAGGCTGGAGACTTTGAAGCAAGAAGAATTCTCCAGCTAGGAGAGAGAAAACTTAAAGAGAACCCACGGTGGCCGGAGAACTTCCGGCTGCCGGCTGAAAGTGGAAAATGCACGAGAAGGGAGAGCTAAAAAGCTTCTTTAATTCAAATTCCAAATTGCCCTTACAATCACGCAATGGGGAAGGCTTTATCTGCTGAGAAGAGTCGGAAAAAGGGAGGGAAAATTGAGGGCCAAAGGCATGCAACTTGCATGCTGGAAATTGAAATAAAGGAGGGAAAATTGGACCAATGAGATTGCAAGAATGTGAAAGCCACGTGATCTTGAATCTCCTTAACCAATTTCCCTTCTTCCTTGGCCCAAAATACCCTTCTCTTAGCCAAATATTCCTCATGCAAAACCTCATGCAAGCATGCAAAAATAAACACAATAAAACCTAGCCGAGAAACCCTCTCGGGTTCTCCAAATATCCAACGTAAAATTCACATAAAAATTAAGCTAAACATGCGATAAAATTCCTTCAATCCATGTAAATTCTGGTGAGTTGAGTCGTGGAACCCTTGATAACTTTTGCATGGGACTCCAACCCATCATGCAACGTGATACTTCAATCGGGGGGTTCGGGCTTGATTCTGGAGCTCTCGGTTTTTTGTTGTAAATCCACCTTTTCTCCATGACAAATTATCATGTGTTTTGCCCTTGTTTGATCCTCCAAAGTTGGCTTAGAAATGTATAATTCTTCAATTAATTTTCCTGCAAAATTAACAAACACATTAGAAAAATTCTGAGCTCGGGCTCGGGTGATTGCTCTACTTAGCATGCCAATCCATGGCATGTCATCCTCCCTGGGTTCTTGAGGATTTGACCTCAAATCCAGTGGAAAGTCATCTCCATCTTGTTCATCCTTATCAAATCCAGCAAAGGGAGAAAGATCTTAAACATTAAATGTGGATGAAATTCCACAATTCCCGAGTAACTCGAACTTGCATGTTCTTGGGTCGACTACCTTATCCAAAAAATTCTTTGGGCTTAAGGCCGCCTTAAGAGTGTGCCAAATTTGAACAACTTCTAGTTTCTAGTCATAAGATTCAATGCCCTTCACCACAACATCATTCTTTCCACGGATAAACAATTCAACAATCCGGTTTGTACTATACCACCGGATAACTAAATCAACATGAGTTTCATTATCCCCATTATAAACCATAGTGTTTCCAATATATTCAGCAATGTATCCTTCTAAGTATTCATGGGACCAACTATGCATAAGTACCGTAACAACTCTGGAACTAATAGTTAGCAAGGACGGGATTACTAACCAATCATGGTGGGTGAACTTAGCTGACTTTTTAAATGCCTCTTGTGCATTCCGAAGTAAATATATTCCATGGAAGTATTCCATTAAGGCTTCCAAGAACCTTATCCAATGATCATCGTTAACTTAGCTGATTGAATGGTTCTCCATATTAAGAAGTTCATAATTCTTCTTCCTTGAGCTCAATTCAGATTTGTAGATTTCCTTCATCCAATCATAAATAAAGTAATTAGTAAAGAGTTCGGGTAGAGAGACTAACCACCTTGAGAGTGTTTTGGAAATCACAACACATGACCTTTTGATCCTTTATCACGAGTGTTCCTTCTTGAGTAGGCACGGATCCCTTAAAGCATTGTTTGTGGAAAGGAAAATAAATGGGTTGGGCCAATAAAAAGGGGGAAGAAAGTCGGTCATCTTCAATTTGGGCTCGGGTTTGTGCCAAGTTCTCGGATCCAGCCTAAACCTGGCCTCTACCCGACCTCTACCCGCTTCCTTGTGCTTCTCGGCTTCCTTCTTGAATTCCCGAGCTATCCTCCTATTTGATGAGGTGCTTAGGTTGTTCTTCATCCTTTGGACCTGGTTCCTCCATGAAAATATTGAATGCTTCATCACCTACAAAAAGATTTAACTTGTTAGAAAATCCCCGAGCTCGGGCTCGGGTGATTGCTCCTTGAGGGGATGAATCCCGAGGCATGTCATCCTTCCTGGGTAATTGAGGATTTGTCCTCAAATATTGGGGTGGAACCTCCTCTACTCCTCCATCCATTGCTCCTTCAACATAAGGGGAAAGGTCTTGGACATTGAAAGTGGCCTAGATCCCATACTCACAGGGAAATTCCAACTTGTATGCATTAGAGTTTATTTTCTCTACAATTTTGAAAGGTCCACCGGCTCCTGGTGCTAGCTTCGATCCCCTTTGCTTTGGAAACTTTCTTTCCTTAGGTGTGTAACCACACCAAATCTCCTTCTTGCAAGTTTGCTACTTTTCTCCCTCAATCAGCATACTTGGCATAGGACTTGTTGGCTTTTTGGATTGCTTTGCTAACGACTCATTCATCTTCTTGACCATTTCGGCCTTCTTGGCTCCGCTTTGATTGGCAACTTCATGATTGGGATTAGGTAATAAATCAAGAGGTGTTAGTGGATTAAAACCATAAACTACCTCGAATGGAGTCATTTGAGTGGCATGATGAATACTCCGGTTGTATGCAAATTCGATATATGGGAGTTGGATATCCCAATTGGTAAGCTACTTGTTCACAATGCTCCTTAGCAAATTTCCCAAAGTCCGGTTGACCACCTCGATTTGACAATCGGTTTGGGGGTGAAAGGATGTGCTAAAAAGGAGCTTCGTCCCCACTCTCTTCCACAATGTCTTCCAAAAAGAACTCAAAAACTTGGTGTCTCGGTCCGAAACAACAGACATCAGGACACCATGTGACATGCTCGGGGTTATGAGAAGTGTCGGGAGAAAGAAGACACAAGGGTAATCTGCCAAGGAGAAAGTCCAAGAAAGAAACAGTGAGGTGTAACGGTTAATGTTCCAAATGCATACAGGATTAAGTCAAATAAACTCAGCCAAATGAAACTTTAGGAAGTGGACTAAGCTGGGCCAAATTTGCAGCTTCAAAACACGTGAGGACTTAAAATGGCACGGGAATACTTTTGAGTGTACAAACAGACACAAAACAGAAAACAGTGATGTGGAGGGGTAAAGATTTCTGCACAACTTCAAATGCAGGCAACCTGGGAATGTAAAAATTGGCAGAAAATAACTTCAATGAAAGGGAAAGAAAATGCAAGTGGTTTGATGAAAAAAGACACGGTAGGTTAGGAGATATGTAGGTTGGAAAATGGATGGACAGAAACTATTCGATTTCGGGAACTCGGGCAGAATGAGGGGGAAGTTGTAAGTACAACTTTTGATGGGCGAAGGGTTTTGGTAAAAGGAAAGAACAGAAATTTCAGGCCATGAAAGAAAAATTCACAACAAAAAATTTAGGGTTTTTACTTACGAAAAATAGAAAATGATACAGAGTGGACTTTTAGTGCTCGAAATCCACTCGGTAGAAATAAAAACAGCAACCAACACACAAGCAACAACACAATCACAATAACAAATGGAAGGTTAGCTGTGGGACTTCCAAACTCGCCTTTGATCCTAAACAAGTGAGGAAGGGAGATTGGAATAGGGCTTAGTGGCTCTAGCAAGGCACCAACACCGTTACAAACCAAAGATCAAGGATATTACTCACCTTGAATTTGCTTTGCCGTGAGAGAAAATGGGGAGAGCTTCAAGCTTTAACATTCAACATTTTCTAGTCTGCAAAATGCTGAGAAAGGGAGGTTAAAACCCTCCTTCCCACGAGCTACAAAGGGGCATAATGGCCTCCTACAAACCTAAGCAAATCAACACTAAAGAGGGATGGCAAGTGGGGGCCACAAAGACTTCTCCACCAAAAGAGAGGCATGGGCAGCTAAAACATGGCTGCAACGCATCCTAATACAACCTAACCTCCCACTTGCAGCCACTACACTAAACAACAAACATCAAAGAAATAAACAACACATTCTTGCATGGTTTTCACGTAAACCATGCAAGGCAAAAAAAAAAATCGGGTTTTCAAAAAAAAAACAAGAAATTTATAAACCCGAGACTTCCTTCATGCTCCTTGTTCGAAATTGACCTTTTTCCTTGATGATTCAGGAACTCCTTGGAAGGCTTCTTCTTTTAAGATTGGCGTTGGATAATCGGTTTTCTCCATGCATGGTGCCGGGTATGGCTTTGACATCAATTGGTGTTCTCGGCCGTCGGTTTGTTCTACTCCAAACTCCCATTGTAAGCAATGTTTGGGGAGTTTTTGATCCAGGTGTGAAGGAGCATCAAAACAAACAATGGAAGGGAAAGAAGTACCTGAAAAATCAACAAACAAGTTAGAAAAATATCTTGCACGGCTCCGAGTAATTGCCCCCTTCGGTTGTTGGTTCCCGAGCACATCATAATGGTTGGGCACTTCCATGGGCTTCTAGCTGCTGATCCCATGAAGGACAAAGATGAAATTTAGCCTTCCTTTCCGTTGGGGCCAAACATGGCCATGGATCAGCCACCATGGGTTGGATGCTCTTGGGCCGCTCCATCTTCTGGAGGCCTCTGTAATGGCGATCGTTAGCTGGGCAGTTGTTGTCCAAAGTTTATGTTCTACCCCATTCTGGAAACCTTAAGATGTGGGCCACATTTTTGTAGAAGCACGTTTATCCAAAACAGGTCCGGAAGGTTGTCGAAACGGCTGCACAAGCCTCGAAGGTCAGCTTGGGCCGAAACCAGAAATGTTGTCTTCATCACCATGGATGTTTTGATCACCCTTCCATGCCACGGGTACACTAAGTACCCTTACATGTGCACAAATTTAAGCTACTAATTATCCTCCTAATTATTACATAAAACTAACTAAATTATTACACAAAGTTGTCAAAAGGAAAACATGCTTTCCCCTTCATGTTTTGGTGATTTGGGGCCACCTTAATGTGCCACCCTTGAACTCCTCTTCCTTCATCAAGTGTGGTTGGCCCATGAAATACATCAACCCCACTTGACAACTAGGGCTCACCATGCCCTTCATCTTTGGCTTCTTGATTAAACCTTTATAAAACAAGCTTCCTACAAAATCAACAAACTCATTAGAAAATAGTTTGCTTCCGCTTCTAGATGTGCTAATCCGTGGCACATCACCATGCAATCGAACAACTTCTTTGAAGAATAATTCGGCCACATGACTAGCCTCATCAGTTTTGGAACAAGCTAGGAAATGTGCCATCTTTGAGAATCGATCCACAACCACCATGGTGGAATCTTTTGCCCTACAAGTCCGAGGGAGACCTAGGACAAAATCCATACTAATTTCCACCGAAGGATGGCTTGGAATGGGTAAAGTCATATACATACCTTGGGGGAGGACCCTACTCTTGGCCTTTTTACATATGATGCACCGCTCCAAGATCTTGTGCACGTCTCGGAGTAAATGAGGCCAATAAAAGTGTTCTTGGAGGGCCTCCAAAGTCTTCTTTTCACCGAAGTGGCTAGCCAAGCCACCTCCATGAGCTTCTTTGATTAATGTCTCTCGGATGCTTCCATGAGGGATGCAAAGCTTGCCTCCCTTGAATAAATAGCCATCCATCAAGTAATAGCCACATTCTTCTTTCTTCAAACACCCGTCATAATAAGAGCCAAAATCTTCATCTCCATTATACGTGTCCTTAATCCAAGCAAAACCAAAGAATTGAGTGGTAAGCTCGGTAAGGAGAACAAACCTTTGAGAGAGGGCGTCGGCCACCACATTTGTATCTCTCTTTTTGAATTTGATGATATAGGGAACCTTTCTAAGAACTCCATCCACTTGGCATGCCTCCGGTTAAGTTTTCCTTGGCTCTTGAGATGTTTAAGAGTTTGTTGGTCCGTGTGGATGATGAACTCCTTGGAATGGAGGTAATGTTGCCAAACCTCCAAGGCTCGGATCACCGCGTAAAATTCTTTGTCATAGGTGGAGTAGTTGAGCAATCTCCCTTTAGTTTCTCACTAAAATAGGCCACGGGCCTTCCTTCTTGCATAAGGATTGCTCTGATGCCTAAACCTGAGGCGTCGTATTCCACCTCAAAAACTTTGCCAAAATTTGGAAGCACCAATACAAGTGCATTGCGCAATTTCCCCTTGATTTCCTTGAAGCTTTCCTCACAAATTGGAGTCCAATTAAACTCCATCCCCTTCTTTGTACAATCGGTTAAGGGGGGCAAAATAGTACTAAAGCCTTGGATGAAACAGCGATAGAATGATCCTAATCCATGGAAGCTTTGAACTTCCAAGAGATTCTTTGGAGTAGGCCAATCCCGAATGGCCACTTTCTTGTCCTCATCGACCTCCATGCCATCTTTAGATAGAATAAAGCCGAGAAAGTGCACTTTTTCTTGAACAAAAAAGCACTTCTTGAAGTTGACAAATAACTTGACTTCTCATAGGGTATTGAACAACAACCGTAAGTGATTTAGGTTAGTAGCATAATCCAAGCTATACAGCAAGATGTCATCAAAATAAACCACAATAAACTTCCCCAAAAATTCCTTAAGGACAAAGTGCATAAGCTACATAAACGTGCTAGGAGCATTAGACAAACCGAAAGGCATGACTAACCATTCAACGAGGCCGTAATTAGTTTTGAAGGCCGTCTTCCACTCATTGCCTTACTTCATCCTAATTTGATGGTAGCCACTCTTCAACTCCACCTTTTAGAAGTAGGTTGCACCACTTAATTTGTCAAGCATGTCTTCAAGTCTAGGAATTGGAAACCTATACTTGATGGTGATTTGGTTGATTGCTCGGCTATCTATGCACATCCAAATGCTCCCATCTTTTTTTGGAACCAATAGGGGCGGCACGGCACAAGGACTTAGGGATTCACGAATGAAACCTTTATCAAGGAGCTCTTGCACTTGTCTTTGCAACTCCTTTGCTTTGTCGGGATTTAATCGGTATGAGGATCGGTTTGGAAGTACCGCACCCGGTTGTAAGTCAATTTGATGCTCAATGCCCCTAAGGGGTGGTAACCCTTGGGGAAATTCTTCAGGGATACATCCTCAAATTATTTAAGGAGTGATCAAACCTTCTTTGGTATTTGAAAGAATAATGGTTGGTGAAACCATCATGGATAACTCTCTGATCGTATTGCCATGGCCCTCCGAGCAAAACATGGCTAACATTCATAGTCACTACATCACATAGCACCTTATCTTGGTATCCTCCAATAGAAAACTCCAGCTTACTTGTTTGGTTACCTTGAGGTCTTCCTTGTCATTAAGCCACCAGAGTTTGTAAGGACTCGAGTGTGGGGTGGTCTCCAATCCAAGCTTCTCCACAAGGTCTCGAGAAGCGACATTGGTACAACTTCCCCCATCAATAAGGAGGGAACACACCTTCCCTTGAATGAGATAACAACTATGGAAGATGTTCTCCCTTTGGATTTCTTCTTTTCGGGCTTGGGAGGATAGCACCCTTCGGATCCGAAGTTGTCCTTCGGATCACCATTGCTCTTCTTCATTCTTCTTCTCTTCACTTACAATTTCGTTGGTGTCCTCCTTCAAGATCATGACTCTCTTGTTTGGACATTGGGAGGCAATGTGGCTGAGACCAAGGCATTTGAAGCACTTGATCTCCCAGGATCTCGGCCAGTTGTTGTCTTCGGGAATCTTTCCTTCTCCTTCTTTCTTTTGCATCCCCGGTTTGTAATGAAGGGACTTCATCCACCTTTGGTAATGGCTTGTATGGAGGGTTAACCTTTGCCGTGTAACGGTTGGTCACTCCTTTCCCCTTCCTTTATCCTTGCCTTTCAACTTTGATGGCAAGTTGGATGGTAGCATCCATTGTCTCGATCGGTTGTAACTCCACAATATCTCCAATTTCTTTGTTGAGGCCCCTAAGGAACCTTGCAATAACTTGCTCCTCGGGCTCATGAAGATCACACCGAATTCGAAGGGTTTCAAATTCGGTTAAGTACTCCTCCACCGAGAGGGATCCTTGCTTGAGCGTTTGAAGTTGGAAGAAAAGCTCTTGCTTATAATGGCTAGGCACGAAGCTCTTCCACATCAAAGCTTTCGTGGCTCTCCAAGAGAGGACATCTTCTTCGCCTTCCCTCCTCCTTTGAACCTTCAAGTTGTCCCACCATAAACTAGCATAACCCGTTAGTTCTAAAGAAACAAGTTATAACTTTAGTTTTTTTGAGTAATTATAACATTCAAAGGAGGAGTGGTGAGTTGCTCCATTTCGAGTCATCATCTTTTATCTTTTTAAAATAGATAAAATGAGAGTTAAAAGAAGTGTGGGGCGGAAATAAATGTCTCTGATACCAAATGACACGCTTCAAATATGGGGGGAAGCGATTTGAGCTAATCGGGTTTAAAACAAAAACAGAATAGTTACAAAAATGGGTGAATTTTAGAGAGATGGATCTTGGGTTTCATACTGAGTTAACATCTGAGATTTGTAGTGATTTTTGGAGAGGTAATGAAGAGCTTAACCTCAAAATTTGAGATTAAAAACTTCAAGGAAATGAAAGTTATGCAGATGAAGGCGTCGGGTGCTCAAACAGAATGTTTGAAACAAGAAATGGTGGTGTTTCGGAAAATGTAAGAAAACGAAGATGGAGAAGAGCCAATGGGAAATTACACGCTTACCCTAATGTTCACTTTGGAGTGGCTGAAGACGTGTAGCATGGCCTAGCTCACCCTTAGCTCAAAGGAAAGCAAAAACCAAAGGATGTAATATTGCCGGATATCACTCACCGGAGAAACAACAAGTCTTGGGATAAAATCGTCAAGGAAGAGATTCACAAAGCAATCTGAATTTTCTCAAGTTCAAAAAGTGCCACAAAGATGTGCCAAGGGTGGTATTTATAGACCCTTGGCCGTGATAAAAAAAACTCAATCCAATGGCTCAAAATCGAGTTACCCGATTTGGGTTTTGCATACAAGAACAAGCAAAAATGATGACCTCCTTCAATGGGCAGGTGATGATGGATCTCTAGGGTGGCTCCTCTGCATTTTCTCCTCCCAAGGACGGCCATTTATTTGTGAGAAGGCCGTGCTTGCAGCTGGTTGCTTGTGGAGTTGGTTTACATCACCTTTTGACAAAAATAGAAACACAAAAATAGTAACCCACTCACACAAACTCCAAGCAAAAACCATGCCCCAAACAAAGGGCCCTTAAATAATTGTTTGTGAAAAGGAAAATAAATGGATTGGGCCAATAAAAAGGGGGAAGAAAGTCGGTCATCTTCAATTTGGGCTTGGGTTTGTGCCAAGTTCTCGGATCCGGCCTAAACCCGGCCTCTACCCGACCTCTACCCGCTTCCCTGTGCTTCTCAGCTTCCTTCTTGAATTCCCGAGCTATCCTCCCATTTGATGAGGTGCTTAGGTTGTTCTTCATCCTTCGGACCTGGTTCCTCCATGAAAATATTGAATGCTTCATCACCTACAAAAAGAACAAACTTGTTAGAAAATCCCTGAGCTCGGGCTCCGGTGATTGCTCCTTGAGGGGATGCATCCCGAGGCATGTCAAAGACTTAGTATGGCTGCATTTGCATAAGGAAAGGTTTCCAAGACAAAGGGATTTCAAACTTTCACCAAGAGCTAAACTTTCAAAATTGTGGAAAAGATTAATCTGAATGCTTATAAGCTTGAGTTTCCCAGAGAATATGGGGTATCGGCTACTTTCAACGTTCAAGACTTGTCTCCTTACATTGAGGAAGAAATAGATGATTGGGAGGAAGAGGTTCAGCCTCTAGATTTGAGGACAAATCCTCAAACACCCCTGGAGGATGACATGCCTCGGGTTCCCCTTCCTCAAGGTACCATCACTCGAAGTTGTGTCAAATGATTTTCTAATTTTTTTGTTCATTTTGTAAAGATAATATCTAATGGAATATCATTTATGGAGCCCTCTTCTAATGATCAAGAGCAACTCAAGCATCTTATTTCATTGATGGATCAAGGAGAAGAAGTGAAGTCTAACCGTGAAGATGGTGCACCCGAGAATATAGCATGTGGCGCACCTGGTTTATAGCATTCCATGACCCGTGCAGTATTATTCATTTACAAAATTTGTTTATAGTTTCAGCTCATTTCATGCTTAATTTTGTGCACATGGGAATGACATGGGTTTTATTGGTTTCTGTAACGACCCGATTCCCGTGCCGCCGCTTTCTGCCTTACCTCACTTTCTTACTTACTTTACTTTACTTCACCTTACTTTACTTTACCATGCTTACTCGCGGGCGACCCGAGAACCGGTCCGTTACTTTTCTTAACTTACTTACTTACATTACTTTGGTGGAAAACTTTTTTCTTTATTTTCCGAATACTATTCTTAACTCATAAAACAGTTTACAAGGAAACCGTCAATGATAAAAACATACATTTGAATTCCACCTTTATCAAAAATACATAATCATTCAATAACGTAAACTTACAGCGGAAGACTATAGTTCAACTTAAAATACATTCATCTTAAAAATACATTCGTTTCAAAAGCTTTGAAATCCATCACACAAAAATAAGGGTACACATCTTAATTACATCTCAAAACGTTCAAAACATTTTTACAAAACAACTTGTGTGTGTCATACATCACTCCCC